>VZTY01008888.1:417162-549403 GCA_013400935.1 Turnix velox
TTTCTCTTTTATGTTTAAATGCAGAATAGGTCAACTTCAATACTACTATTTCACTCAATTCTCTACTTATCTCTTATTAAAAAAATTGATATATATTTCTTTTTATGTGGGTATGTGTTTAAAGGTTCATTGTCTAAGTTTTTATTAAATATATAACTTATATTTATAAATATACATATACTATTTATTTACATTTTCCCATTTTAAAAAATCATATCTAAAAGTAAAAGAAACAATGTTTCAATTCTGAAAGNTCTTCCTCTTCCTGCCATCATTCTATTTTTTGTTTTTATTTTCTATACTTAAGGAAGAAAAATAGCTATTTTGGTGGAATGTGTTGTTAAACTGCCTCACATTAGTTTAAAAAATAAAAAATAAAAATAAATAGGCTCTGGAAAATATAAAAAATCAGCAGTTATGATAGGGAAATTGGCTAAGAGAATCCTGTTATATTTAGCTTCAACAAGCTTAAGTGCTGGGACTTACACCTGAGCTACAACAACACTATGATGTTTGGAAGACTGGCTGCAGATGTGCCCAAGAGAAAAGGAGTTGGGGCTGCTGGTGTCCTGCCATCTGAATATGAGCCAGCACTGTTGCCCAGGTGGCCAAGAAGCCAGCATCATGGCCTGTATCAGGACCAGAGTGATGATTGAGGCAATTGATCATTCCCTTGTACTCCACACTTGTGAAGCACCACATGTCCAGCATGGAGCCCCTTAGCACAAAAAAACACATCAAGATGATGGAGTGCCTCCTAGAGAATGGCAACAAAGATGGCAAAGGGGATGGAGAACAAGTCTTACGAGGAGCAGCTGAGCAAGCTGGGGCTCTCTGAGGAGAGACCTCATTGCTCTCTACAAGTACCTGAAAGGAAGCTGTAGAGAAGCAAGGGTTTTTCTCTTCTCCCAGGGAATAGATGTTCCACAAGGGAAGAGCCACACTGGATATTAGGAAACATTTTCCCACAGAAAGGATTATCAAACATTGGACCAGGCTGCCCCAAGGAGTGGTCAAGATGCCATCCCTGCAGGTATTTAAGAGACAGGCAGAAACAGTGCTTAGAGTTCAGGTTTAGGGATGGTTCTTTTAAGGACTGGGTTGATGTTTGGACTTGATGATCTGAAAGGTCCCTTCTAACCAAAGCAATTCTATCATTGAGTACTGAAAGTTGGACCAGAGGAAGAAAAATGAGCTCTTCTAACTGCGTGTGTTTGACTGAGGATGATATTGCGCACTGCTTTTAGTAAACAAAGTTCATGGCTCCAAGTGATCTTGTTTCATATTAAAATCTACCCATGTCCACATCCTCCTACTCAAAAGATAATTAAGAAAGAAAATAGGGCATAATAAAATATATAAATCAGACACTAAATCAAAAAACAGAGATAATAAACAAGGAAAATAAATACCTTTAGGGAAAAACTTACAGCCCCATTCAGTGGCTCACAGATAAGAAACTAATAGTAGGAGTATTTGTATTATTTCATCATATTATGAATAATCTCCTTTAGTGTCTATATCTGGTATTTATTGATTATACTTTCAATCTTGGCCACAAACTGTATTTCAAAGCATGAATGCCTTTACATCACTGTGTTGCAAATTCTGCAACAGTGCCCCCTATTTTAAAAGTGAACTGCCACAATTCCTACCAGAATGATGGTAGAAATTTGCAATTCCTTAAAGTGAGAAAAATAACCTTTTATCTCTTACCTTAATATATCACTTAATCACAAACCTCAAACATTATCACGTTACTAAGATATTCAACTGCTTTGCACAATCCACTTTGATAACAAGAAGATTTAAATGTGTACAAATGAAAATTATGCTACATTGAAATTCCACATCTCAGTGCTTATTCTGTATTTGAGAACACAGCAAATCTCTTTTTAACCTATCATAACACATCCACCTTATATTACTGGTTTCGTGGCTAAAACAGAGGATAACAACCAGCAAATAGATGACCCAGCATCATAACTCAAAGCATGTACATTAAACATACTATTGAAATTAGTCTGGTAAAATGAGCTTTTAAAACATTTTTCAAGATTTTATATTCTCATTACTAGTTTTCATTACATAGATGCTGTGGGTAGACTTTGGATGGCTGCCATATTCTCACCCAGCCAATCTCTCACTCTCCCTCCCCTTCCTCGAGAGGGCAGGGGGAGAAAAATACATAGAAAAGGGTTGAGATAAAGACAGTTAATTACTACCAAATGGAAAGCAATGCAGACATGCAGGAAATTGATTTTATTTATGGCCCACTAAAACCAAATGAAGATGATGAGAAACAAAGACAAAAAACCTAAAATGCCTTTCCTTGTATCTGTTCAACCTGTTTCACAGGCTCAAGTTCACCTCCAAATCCTCTACCTCCTTTCCCCACAAGCAGAACCACAGAATGGGTAACAGGGGGCTTCAGAAAGCCATGCCAGTTCCCCTCTGGTGCTCCTGTCTTCTCACACACTTCCCTGCCCCAGCTTGGAATTGTGTCCAGCATGGAGCAGCCCTGACCTCTCCTCACATAGGCTGCCCCTGAAGCCACTGACTGCTGCTGTCAGCACCTGGGCACCAGCACCCAGTACAACAGGATATTTATATTCTGTACACATACAAAACATACATATATATTCTACATATACACACAGGTACATCACATGCAGGTACATATGAGTTAGTATAATGGTTTATTCAGCCTTTGTTCAATGAATCTGTTGAATGCTGTCTTAGGGTTATATCTGGTTAAAAGCACAGCTGTGGCCTGAAAAAGTCTGAAAAATCAGGGCCATGATTCTGAATTGGCTGTGCTGGAACCACCAATCCAATAAGCCAGCCTCATTGGAAATTAATATTAGTTCTTAATGAATATTCTGAGAGCACATACCAAGAACGCATAGAATGTATTTCATGTATCTGACATTTAGGGTTATTTTCTTAATTCTTATTTTTAATTACATAGAAAATGCAATTTAAAATAAAGGACAAATAAGGAGAAATAAGCTTTCAGTAGAAATATAGGCCTGGCTCTGATAAAAAATAAGTAATTTATTCTTACTTTTCTATTCTTATCACCAAAGATCTTCTTTCCTGTCTTTTTTTTATCTTGTTATTTGCAGGGAGAAACATGGAATTTCTCCTTGACCTTTCACACTTTAGAAAGAATAGGCACATGGTTCAAACCACAACACAGAATAAAATTTTAAAATAATAGGGGGTTTTGTTCCACTTCTGCCCAGATGTTTACCTTTGACCACATAATTTCAACTATTAGCTGCGTCTCTTCATGGCAGATGACTCTGCATAAGCAGAGTATAAACAGGGTCAATTCAGAAGTAACAGTTTAGCACAAAGCCTGTGTCTTTACTTTAGCTGGACTTGACTAGAGATGATGATAGCTTAGCTGCACAAAGATGCTTTACTGAATCAAGAGCCTCTAGCACTCGGACTTTCTTCACTATATGTAACATAAATGAGTAAGGTGGCAATGACAATTCTTGAGTTTTATTTTCAATCTAATGAAATGCAAAATGTTTTTTCCTACTTACTACAGTGAAAGTGTTGCTTGAGAATACTACTTGAAAAAGAGTATCCAGCAAGTGGATTAATTCTGTCAACAAATAGTTGTTGCATTTAGTTGAGCAGTTTCTGAAGAATTATTTGAAAAAGTTTGAATTTTTTTCCTCCAAAACCAAAAGCTAATTATAGCAATCTCTAAAAATATATTTCACAATATGTGTAATGTTTAATAATTTGTACCTATAAAATATATATGCATGTGCAATAACTATTTAATTACTTCTACTTTATATTTTATTATTTTTAATTTAATCTCATGACTTCCTGAGCCAGATTCACAGTTCTGAAAGCTTGATTTAACAGTGCATAGGAAGGATTCTATTCTTGTCTATCCATTCAGATATCACTGTATTCTGAATAACTTATTTTTCCTTGTGCCCAAAAGCTTTGATATATGTTATGACTGGAATTTCTCAGGAACCTCGTCATCCACCTTTAACATTAAAAGACACCAAAATAATGTATTATTTAATTTTCTTCTATATATCAGAATCAATAATATGAGCTCTTAAAGACAAGAATGAGATTTAATAAAAAAAATAAGTAAATGCAGAGGTTCAGGTATAGTCAGAATTACCCTCCAGTTCTGGACAAACCACAATTCCAATAGAAGTTATGTTCTAAAAAGAAGATAATATAATTAAGATAGTATTTTTTAAAAACTGTCATAACTAATCTAAACTCCCTATTTCTCCCAAAATAGATCTCAGACAGGTATTTGTGAAAATACTTAGACAGAAATTACATGCATAAAGATATTATTGTTCATGTGACTCTGCTTTTATGATCAAAAATACAATTCCTGTACTAAAAATCTAAGCCTATCTTTAGTGCTTCCCCTTCCTACTAGAGAAAAGCTCAAGGAAAATTCATAACCAAGTATTCAATAGATCCAGCACCATTTTACAGTTTCTAGACCTGCATAAAATGAGATCATTAACTTCACTACTGTAATTATTACCTGTATTATTAACTGCATCCTTAGCAGTAGAATTAAATTCTTATCTGTTACGGGTATTAAAGGTCCCCAATGGAAAATAGTTCTGTCACTAAAAGCTGAAGATCTCCCTGTAATTTAGGTCTTTTTGCTGGTTTATCTTCTTTCAGTAGTGTAAAATCACTTTTCAGCAATGAAAGTATGCTATTTTGTAAAGGCACTAAGAAACTCCATAAAAGGTGTCTTTCCCAGCCTGGACCAGGCAGACTACTACCAGGCAATTCCAGGAGAATGCCACTCCCTTGACATCATAAACATAAATGATTCAGTAAAATTTGAGATGGGAATGTGAAACAACAAACATGATGCCACTCTTTCTATATTGAGATTTCCTTGTGTATTTGCTTATTAGAGCTGCTCATTGTTTAATGCCCCTACCATTGCCAGAGCAGAAGACACTTGGTTCTTTATTCCTTCAGAAGCATATAAAAACTGATATGCTGAAATACTGACAGGTCCGGGTTGGAGCATTGAAACTTTATGAATCACACTTGTATTTCTCATATAACTTCAACATATTATTTCAGAGAAATAACATCTGTAATTAACTTTCCAGAAACCTGTGGCTGTTTCTATTCACATGTGAGAAGACATGACCTAAAGGTTCTTTCTGATTCGACAACCATGAATCAAACTGCTGCAGGAAGACAAGAGTAATTTTAAAAAGTTTTTGTTATGCAATTGGAAAGAGATCTGTACAACTCTACAATTAAGAGAATTTGTGTCTGATGTGTTCATTTAGTACAAAAAAATACCTTGCATGTGTACCATCTCACTTCACTTTAAGTTTCAGAACAATTTCTAGTACTGAATATGCCACTTAGCATTCTCACTAACATTCAACATACCTAATTAAGTATTCAGTGAAATGTCAACACAGGCATTCAATTCAATGAAACAACTGATCTTTTTACCAGACCAGAAACATCATAGTGAATATTCTGAATGTAAGGCCAAACAATGACCTCAAAGCACTGTACAACATCCTAAGGGGAAGTCTGCAACATAATCAAGTGGCAGGCAAACAGAATCCTTCTTCATGTGCAACACTTCGTGTAAAGATAACACCCTGTGTTCACTGAAATATCACTTAAAGTGACATAGCATATTTGGACAACCAGCTGACTAGTTGTATCTTGAGCAAGAATACAATCTTTGCTATAACTCCCTTTTAACAGGTTGCATATGAACAGGAAGAAAGACAGCAACCCCTTGCTCAGTTATAAATTGCATTATGTGCTCCTCTTCACAATTCTTTCAATTATCATACAGAAAATTCATGTGTTTGCTTGCATTAGCATACATTTTTCATAATTAAAAAGCACTTAATCTAGACAGAATTGCCATTATAAAATGGCCAATTCACTGTAAACCCATGGCTGTTGCCACCATGTGTACTAATTACACAGTGCTATATTCCATTTACTTTGCAGTATTGATTGTAAAGAGCATCTTCCTATGACAGAAAAAATATTACACTCCCAGTGTAATCTGAAGCTGCTCAGAAAAACAAAGAAAGAAAAAAGTTTTGTCATGGAATTTAATTCGGGTTTTTCACTCTAACATGTTTAGCTATAAATCTGTGTTGGCCTGAAAGAAACAGCTGTTAGGTAGGCTAAAAGGCCATGAGAGTTTATCAGATATGAGTGAGAAATATCTTTGTGATTCCTGTTAGTGAACTGCTGCCTGCAAATCTTGCATATTTCATACAATCAAAAGTCTTGAAGGTCATCTATTCCAACACGCCTGCAGTGAGTGGAGACATCCTGCCCCATCAAGACTGGTATTGAATATTTCCAAGGATGGTGGCCTCTATCACCTCTCTTCACCCTCATGTCAAAGAACTTTCTAATGTCTAATCTAAATCTACTCTGCTCTATCTTAAAACCATTGTCTGTCACTACATGCTCACCCAAAAAGTCCTTCCCCAGCTTTCCTGAAAACCTCCTTCAGGAGTAGATAAAATGCCAAGAATCATGCTTCAATCAGTAGGAATACACAATTTTGATAACATTGCCTACTTTAATTCCTTTGGTAGAGGTCTGTCTAAAGGACATCAGAAATCACAGTTGCTTCATTTTTCCAACTGCTGAGACTTTGAACAAAACTATTTGCTAAATAAGTGCCTGTATATATGGCTTTAAGCAAAGAGAAACATTAAGCTCTTATAGTTGTAATTCTATTGCTCTTCAAGTGCAAGGCAAATTACTAAGGAAATAATGACAAATGACCTGTGCCCGAACATTAATTAAAAACCCCACAATCCTAATCACTTTGTGTCTGTTCCACTATCTACATTTTATCTTTTGTGCATTTTTGTTTCAACTCTCATGACCTTATTTCTTCCTAAGCCTTAACTCGAAAAAAAACAGAACTCTTGGATGAGGCTGGAAGAGCTTCATCTTCTTCTCTCCTTTGCCAAATCTCAACAGCTGAACCCACCACAAGACAGTTTGCCACACCCTTCTTCGATCCTTCAGTTTAGTGTCAGACACTCCTTGTAACAGGTGCAGACCTTCATACTGAAGGTCTTCCTTCTGTCTGCCCTTCTTATGCTTTATTTCTTTCCTACCATTATCTGATCTGAAAAGACAGCTGGAATCTGATGCCCAGAGCAAAAGAAATGTTAGTCTGGAAGAGGAAAACAATTCAGAACACATTGAAAGGATGACTCCTATTCTGTAGAAACCTGAACTCGGTCTTTGAGACTGTGAACTCTTCTTCCTTTTATGCTACTGTCCCCCAATCTCTTAAAAGAGGCAGTAGCATCATAAGATACAATGATACCTTAAAAAACCCCAATTAACTAAGGGTTAGTGGAAAATTCAGCTAACAGCTGAAACTAAGAACTTCAAATTTTGTTGTTCACAGCTTTTTGCAAAGCTTGAGACTAGAGTTTGCTTTCCTAGATGATTCATCTTTACACTATTTCACCACAATGTTATCTTATAGACAATGAAGAAGACTTTGCTTCATCTACATTCTTCTTCCTGCTTCAACGTCACTAAGTACGAGCTTCCATTTTGTTTCAATTTAAATGTTATTCTAATTGACTAACACTATCTTGTCGTCTTTAGATACTGCTTTTTTTTTTGTTTTATGCAACAGATACACAGAAGCAGACACATAAATATGCATAAATGTGTGCTGCTTATCAACATGTATTTAGAAAACAGAAGAAACAGCCACGCAGCTCAGGGACACAGCTTACAGTGCATTCGTTCTTCACATTTTCAATTTCAGAACATTTACAATTTGTTTATAAACATGTTTTGTCAGAAAGTTTGTGTCTCCTTATACACACAGGTACTATAATTGATCTGAAAAAGTCTATTTCAAGCAGAGTTGGTACCATTAGAACTGCACTTATAAATTTAGAGTAAATACATAGTATCTTCTATTTCAGAATATTTTCCATCTTCATTAGCAAATTTTAGATTTCTTGAAAGCACTGTGCAACACATACCATCTATGCTTAGCTGAGACCTGGAAACGGGTGTCTATATTAATCATCTTTAACAGTGAGTTTCATCAAATGAATCTGAATTTAGTCAAGAATCCTGCTGCTGACCCATCCTACTTTCCCAAAGTTATGTTGGCATTTCAGTGCTAAGAGACAACCCATTAAAACTACAAAATGTTAAATCAACAAAGTAATCAAACTGGTATTCCATATAAATAAATTTGCAGAGTAAGTCACAGCCATTTTACACTTGTGCTTTTCCTAATAGTAGGCAGTCTCCGGGGAGCTGCTTCTATTTCAGTGTGCAATTCCATTTTCAGCCTAATTTTTCATACAATTGTATCTTTAACTTTAGTAAATCCATTCATTTGTTCACATAATTGATTTTGATTGTCTTTCAAGTTTTCATCTTGCATTTCTTTTACTTTTTCCATTCTTTTTTTGTAGCTTGTGGTGGTTAACACCAGATTTTCATATCCTTTGGATATTGTCTAAGTCCAACACATTGAATATTAGAAGTGAAAAGATTTAAGATTTCGGGTGGGTGTGTTAATTGTTTATTTCAATGAGGCAACCAGATACAGTTTTCATTTAAGGTTGTAGTTAAGAACAGTGTTTTATAGGAGTTATAGACTCTTACTTAGCATCTAAAAATCCTATCTTCTTTCATGGCTATGACTTGTATGTTTATGTCACGAAAAAGACAAAGAAAAACATACCTACCATATTATGTAACACTGGGATTTTTAAATGTATGTGTAGTAAAGATACACAAAGTAAAACTGCCTTAAAACGTCTTCAATATTGTTCATGTGCTACATCAGCATGTGTCACTTAAAGCTCCATTGGACCCACATGAACTGCTTTTGTTTCATTTTAAACTGCTTCTGACAAAAGAATCTGTACTTGAACAAGGCTAGAGAGGAATAACCATTTGGTTGATATGCTCCTAATTGCACAAGATCAATTGGAGCCATGGCCAGGTGTCTGTGGCAAGAAGACTATAAACCATAAATAGGGTTATTTATATTTCAGCTTTTCCTCTTTCTTCAATGTATAGATGGAGCGATGGCTCCATATTTTATTATAATAATAAAATATCCATTCATTATACCAATAAATGAAGAAACATAGATTGCGGTTCTTCATGTCAATGACTTTTTTTTCTTCCACACTATCAGACCTCACAGAGTTCTGATCCACAGAGTTCTCACTCACTGTGTGCCACAACTGGACTATATAAAACGTTTCTGTTTTGGATAAAATTGAAGTAATAATAGTATGATGAGAAAGCACATGGGTGCGTAGGAAGGAATTTTTATTCCTTTTCTGTGGCAGTCTGATGTACAGAATCATGGAATTCATTGTGTTCAGATGGATTTTCAAGTTTGTGCCCATTGCCTCTTGTCCTGTTACTTGGTGTCACTAAAAAAAGTCTATTCCTCTCCTTCATTTACTCCTCTCAGGTATTTATAGCATTTTATAAGATCCCCAGAGCTTTCTTTGCTTCACACTATACAGTCCCAGCTTTGTCAACCTTTTCTTTTCTAACCATTCTAGTTGGTTGGACATCTTTGTGGTGCTTCAACACTCTATTCCAGTTAAGCCCTTATCCTTCTTGTACTTTAGATGAGTATAGTTTGAGAAATCACCTTGGGATATATCTGATTTCTCTAGATGGGGCAATACAAGTCACTTCAGGCTGGAGAACTGCCATTTTCTGGAAAGGAACTTTAACTATGTATTAAAACTCTGAAATCTATGCTAACCTAATTTTGTGAGTGCACAGCATGGGCTACTAAGATTTCTTCCTGTCATATTTCAATTTTGGACAATTTTAAAAATGTGCATAAAATTTTATGTTAGAATTTTGAGAAGTGAAAGCTTTTAAGGAAACTACAGGCTTACAGCTCTCTGGAGTATGATGCCACCTTGAACAAAGTTAGAAGTTCAATGCTGAATGTACTTTGTAGTTTACTACGGAAATTGAAGTGAAATAATTACACAAGAAATCACAGGAAAGATGAATATAAGTCTTGATTGAATGTGTTGAATATAAACAATATTTGACTAAAGACGTAACAATTACATTTTGTCTAATAAAGACAGCAAATGGATTTTGACTGCTATTATAATAGTTTCCAAATTCCATGCTCTTGCTTAGCTTATTTCCTTATATTAACACTATATATCAGAGAAATTGAAATTAAGACTTTTGCACCAAGGTGTTTTCATTGTTTGCTTGCAACTTTTTTTTACTTATATTTGTAGCGCTACCTGAGAGCACTGTTTATGGAACTGCAATTAATTCTATTTTCTGGCTAGAAAAATATATTCAAAGCCAAGGAGAAAACAATTATTTCTAGGAAAATTTAGAACTAGAGACAAGAAAATACATGCTAATGCTAAAATACATCCTTTTGAAACTCTTAAAAACTAAAACTTCTAAAAAAGAATTATTTTGTGATAGATATAAACCACATACAGCAATAAAACAATGAAGACTAAATGCTTACAACAAAAAACACCAAGTCATTTGTTGCAGACACACCAAGTGAGTGTAACAGACAAGAAAACTCACAGTTCCTAAAAATGTAATATGATTATATGTGCAAATATTATAAAGTAATTAGAAATAGTAAAGAAATTATGATTCTTTAAGTGTCCACTTAAGGACCAAAAGTAAATGGAATCATGTCTGAATCACAGTGCATTAAGCAATTCCAGTGTTTAGCTTTATCAATTGTAATTTGAATGGATTTGTCTCCTCACCTCATGTATACATAGCAGCTCTGTGACTACACAATGGTAATGGTCTTTGCAGCACAACACAATAATGCTTTTTTATGTTTAAATATAGCAATGATACCAATCTTCAATTAGACTCATGTCAGAAGAAAGAACAGTAATTTTATCCCTTCTTTTTTTTACTGAGATGTTCAAGTCCAGCAGAATGTCTCATAACCAGGCTATATGATATGCTAAATAAGACCCTTCAAAGTAAGATTGAATTTCCATTTCTATATAAGCTTCCTCATCAGAGTATCAGCACTTTCGTTTAATTCAATATTTACACTTCTGTCCCACTCCTTCCCTCAGTCACATGAGAACTCTTTCATACCTCACAGAAAATTACTGTCACAGAAAGGTGCTTTATTTCTTGTCACTTGTTCTCACTGCCTCATTAGTCCATTCCTGGTTTCCAGCAAAGAAATTGTTCTAGTGACTTCAGTCATCAAGCACACAGAGTCATCCTACAAGCAGTATCTCAATACACTGAGGTAAGAAAAAGGGGCAGCTATCCATTGACAGGGAACTAATTCAAGCATTTTCCTAGCAAAATATTTTCACAGATAAACTGTCCATGATAACTTGTTTTAGGCATGTATATAGATTATGCTTGATAAAAGTCATTCAAAAGAAGACTAAAACAAATTAAATTAATACAGTATTTTAGTTTTTTACTGTTGTCTGTATGTCTACAATTAAAAAGAATTTATAGTGCTTCTAGTCAATTCACAATGCAGTCCATGAGGTATAACTGAAAGCAAAAGATATAACAGGACTGGGGATCAAAAATACCACATGTAAAAAAAAAAAAATATCAAGAGTGTAGAGAGTTTCTGTAATAATGTTTAATTCCTTTCTTTTGTTTATCCTGCTCTCAAATTCACTTAGTTCACATGATTGAGTCCACACATAAGATTTTCCAGGCCACACTCAGACTAAAATTTAGGTTCAACCTACAGTGCAGCTATGAAGAGTACCTACTAGGAGTAGATACCAGGGGATCCAGAGTTCAATCAGTAGAGTAGTGAGACAACCTGGGACAGAGATTATTTCCTTTAGAATTCATTTCACTTATGGACTTTAATCTTGCAAGAACTAGAGCCCTCAGCTTCATCTTCATATAGGCTGACTAGCAGCCTTTCCTAAATCTCAGGGCGCTAGCTTGTCTGTATTCCAGGAAAAAAATAAGAAAAAACAAAACAAAAAAGAAGACTCAAAAGTCTCAGAAAAAGAAGCTTTAGAAACTCCTACCTGAGACAGTTTTGCTTTACTCTTTCTGCATGGTGGAAAATGAACTGCTATGATTCTGAAATATGCTAAATGAACAGGACCACCTACTCTTCAATCAGCCTTCTTACTCCACACAAAAGAACAGACTCACAATTCCTGCATTAAACTCTCAGTAAAACATGAGGTCATCTATAATCAGAAAAATTCAGGTCACACTGCTGTTTCTTGAAGTACAAAGAAATCACAAAGAAAAAGCTATGGATTTGTTTCAAGCAAGCTTGCATAGCAGAGGAGACAATTGAGGGTGCTGCTTCAGGAAGGGCACCTGACATAGCAGGTGGAAGGAAGTGACCACATTGCTTATGTTGTCCCTGCTTCTCCGTCTGTCAATACATACACTACAGAGCAGACTACTGAGACATAGGTAAGAGGAGAAAACTACAGCTGCTATTTCTGTTTCAGATAACAGGACTGTGAAAAATGGTAATGGCTTGCTTTCTGCAGCTCATTAAAAGAGCAGAAAACTGCCATCATATCAAGTGTTTTATTTGAAGAATCTAATGATATACATAGTGGATGATAGAATCTGGCTGCTGTAATTTAAAGAAAATATTGTGTTTTGTATAAAGAGGTGTGTAAAAATGTACTGTCACATTTTAACACTATTTGACATAAATCTTTAAGAGAAAAGCAGTGAAACTGACAGTTAAGTTGATCTTCAAACAAATCCTGCCACACACAATGTCTGAAGCTTTTTTAAAAAAACTACATCTCAGTCATACTGCAAACAATAGGAGCTTGAAGCCAGGACACCTTTAAATTATCCCAGTCTATGCACTAGCAATATGAAATACATCCATATGTTCTCTTTTCTACTCTTAGAAATTCCTGTTTCTTGAAGATATTTCTGTTATTAAATGTTTGTAATAATGAAGACTTCATGCTTCTACTATAGTCTATTTCAGTAGTACTTTTGCCAATATAAGATTTTAAATTATATGTAATCCAAGTCTTTTTTGATATAAAGAAAGCGCTTAATTCTTACCCTGTTTGTCCTAAATCTGGACAACAAGTTATCCTCCTCTTTTTCAGGAGCTTACAATGCAAAATGAAGATTTCTTATTTATTGCATTTTCTGTTCTTCTGACTTCAAAGCCATAATTACTTTAAATACGGGGAGGGGAGGGTTAACCAACCAGGTACATTTCTCCTTTGGAAATATCTCCATGTTTTTATTGAAGTATAATAACCAAAACATGACTAAAGCATGAGTGAAGCTGAATAGAGATGAAAAATTATCTCAAAAACTATATATAGAATCACAGAATAATTCAAGTTGGAGGGCCATCAGGACATCTTTTGCCCAATCTTCAACAATGAACATAGTATACTGTGAGGTCAGACCAGAATGCTTAGGGTTTGATCCAGTCTGGCCTTGAGTATCTCCAAGAAGAGACTTAACAGCCTCTCCATGGAAAGTGCTACACAGTTTGACTGCCCTCAGAGTTAAAAACGTTTTTCCCTCTAATCCCGTCTGAATGTGACTTTTTTCAATTTATGCATATTACTTTTCATTCCCCTCAATGAAGCCCAGCTCCATGTTCTTGCTAATCCACTTACTGGCACAGGCAAGATACTGTTACATCCTCCCAAATCAGTCTCTTCTCCAGGATAAACAACTCTTGATTCCTCACCCTCTGCTTACAGTCCCTTTCTTGAAAATCTGTGCTATATTTGCCTTTCTCCAGTCACTCGATTGCATTGCAAATCTTCTGTTCTCCATCCTGACACTTCAAAAATCATCTTCAGTTTGTAATCCCTCTTCCCCTCCCCTACTCTCTTGAGTAATTATCTTACTAGTTGTTTCTCAGTCAGTATTTTGTCTCTGATGATTTCTGCACAAGGATGTTTCATTTAAGTTTCACCACATCTTGGCATCTGTTTATCCATTTTTCAATGTTATTTTGAAAGCTAAGTCTAGCCTCTAAACACTCTTAATTCTCATTAGTTCGGTAGATGGCAAACGCACCTACAAAATTGTTAAGTAATACATCTTTTTATTTCATCACTCACCAAGTAAATTATAATTCAATAAAGTCAGGTCTTTGTTGATCCATCTAGATGAAATGAAGATTAAAATTCCATGTTTAACAGTACTCAAATGCATCTTTGCCCAAAATTCATGACACCCACTATTTCTGCTCTGTCCACAAGACTATATGAATACAGATTTTTGGCATAATTTATTATCTCTGCATTCCTAACATGTAATTTAGTTTTTAGCTCTCACTTCTGATTTTTAGCACCCAGAAACATTTGTTAAACTATTATGCCACCTAGATTTAAAATTGTTTATTTTTCCAGGAATTACCATTAAAATTACTAATTTATGAATTTTTGGTTATCAGACTCCTTTTCTTACTCCCTTTTTACATCCTGTATTCGCTATATTTATTACACAATTTTCAACTCCATTGCTCATTTTCTGTGGAACAGCTTTAAAATGTGTCTAATACACCTGATAAAGTAAGTAGCCTTGTATAAGTTTCATCACACTATAACAACATGAAAATAACTAACTTAAGACCAGGGACAATGGTATAAGACCTCAGATTATATGGACCACCAGGTTAAGTGATGCAAAGTTAATTTCAAAGACAACTAAATGTAATAATAAAAACACTCACCAGTAAAAACTGATGACACATTTTCCTCTCCTCACCACTATCTTCTTACTACTGAAAATACTTATTTGAAGAATTACCAATTCTTCTCAGCCCTTAGATTTACGTTTCTTAGGATCTTACCAATTATTTTACTTCACTGAAATCACCTTCCAGAAAGAACAGGTTTTAAAAATATTTTACTCTCTTCCTTTTTGTTCTGCATACTGCCTCATAAACATCCTCAATCTCTGTCACCATATTCTCCTTCAGTTTGCAGGACCATGAGAGGAACTCCTCATTGTATTGCCCACATTCTTTTGCCTTTCAAATATTGTTAGTCCCTCTAGACTGGCATTCTGAGTATGGAAGCAAAATATTTTTAATACATTGGTGGGTAAGTTAAAACTGGTTCAGAGGTATACTAACAAAGCTGACAGACAAATTCAGTTTTTACAGTGCTTACTTAGCAGACTGATTATGTACTAAGGCTTTTCATTATGAGGTTATTCTTTATACCCAGTAAGTACTTGAGTCAAATATTTATTATACTTGGAAAAGCAGCTTAAGCAAAGCAAAGTTTTGTTCTAGATTCTACTATTTTACTGTAGGAAAGGTAAGTGGCTTTTTGCTTTTGATTCTATTAAGCAAAATTTTCAAATGTATTCATGAATACTAATGTGAGAAACAGAACAGGGCTTAGAAATAAACTAAGGTTTGACTTACAAATGATGATTCTTTTTTCCTTTTGTGGGAAATGTTACGTATTCCTTTAATAGTATAAATTCTTTTAAAATCAGTTTTAGAACAGTATTTTGCCCTTTCTCAAATGGTTGGTGCTACTAATTGAGAGAAGCTTTTAAAAAAGTTGACACCCTTTATCCCTGAAGAAAGATTACATGCACAGTAAGTTGTAATCCTGGGCTTTGCAATATTGCTTTACAAGGTTAAGAAGATGAATGTTCATTGCTTTTAATCCTTACCATGATTTACAAGGCTCTGGGTATCCTTTCCCCAGAGCATCTACAACTGCGTGGTTGTTCTGCCTACTGCTTAAATTACGGAGACATCTGCAAAGTAAATTATGGATTGTTGTCCCATAACTGAGCTGCCCCTTCATCTCTCCTGTAGTATTTCTTTGATAACAGCAAAAGGATTTTTTCCCTTGTTAATCACTCCTGTTTTGCCAGATTGGATGACATTATGATGACCTCGATTACTGCCTGCTATGTATGCTTTCAAAAAACATGTTCAGCTGTAAAAATGTAGCATGAAAAGCAAGTGAGGGAAAACGCTGTGAGGGACAGGACAAACAGCTACCTAATGTTCAGATTGTGATTTAAGGTCTTCAAAAATCCCAAATCTTGATCTTATTTTCTTCATCATAACAGAAATATAAGTAGCTGAACCAAACATTTGAGCACTTAAATCTACTCTGAATGAGATGGATATAGAGCTTTTTGTTGTTCTAATATAATTTGATTACATGTTCATTGATGCGGTGATTTTTGCATATCCGTTTATATGCACAAATATCAATATAAAAATATCAAGTCATAGAATCATAGAATAGTTTGGTTTGGAAGGGACCTTAAAGATCATCAAGTTCCAACCCTCCTGCCATAGGCAGGGACACCTCCCACTAGATCAGGCTGCTCAGTGCCTTATCCAGCCTAGTCTTGAACACCTCCAGAGAGGGGGCATCCACAACTTCTCTGGGCAACCCGTTCCAGTGCTTCACTGCCCTCACTGTAAAGAATTTCTTTCTTATGTCAAATCTAAATCTACCCCCCTCCAATTTACATCCATTGTTTCTAGTCCTCCCAACCAATATCATGTTAAAAATTCCTTCCCCTGCCTTTCTGTAGGACCCCCTCAGGTACTGATAAGTTACTATGAGGTCCGCTCTGAGCCTTCTCTTCTCCAGGCTGAACAACCCCAACTCCTTCAGTCTAGCTTCATAGGGCAGTTGCTCCAGCCCTATGACCATCTTTGTGGCCCATGTAGATACACCCATGCAGGTTTATCTAATCCTTATGAAAACCTGAGCTTATACACACTACAGATGTATGTAAGTGCATGAAAGTGTAATCTGTGAAGTTTATACCATAATGCTGAAAATTAGATTGCTTACCCTGTTTAAAATTTTAAATCAGATTTTCAACTACCTAGCTAATTTTATAATCCTACATTTCAAAAAATTACCTTCAGAATATAAGCAGTGAGAATATAAACCCATCATCAATATCACCTCACACAAAGCATTCCAAGGTTAATCTCTGTCCAAACACAGGTGTTCTCAGAAGGTGTTCCATTAAGTGTTAATCTCACCAAGTTTAAGACAAAATTTAATAGTAGCATTCCACATTACTTACTCTGTATTATCACTCTCATTATATTTTCATAATGTCTATATGAATGCCTTGAAACAACACACAATTCTGAAAAATCTTAAAGGCAAAGTGATAGTCACACCCAAACTTGCTTTGCCATAACTCCAACAAGCTGACTCAAGATAATAAGCATTGACAACACAGTAGTTGGCAGTCACTGAAACATCATCTCAGTTTCCTAATTCATTTTAACTATGTCAGAAGCCCTGCATTTGGAAAGAGAAGATACATAAAAATTCTGTTCTGCTATTTTTCCCAAAAAACAACCAGTAAAAGAAGCCTTGAGCAAATGAATCTTGGATCCAGACACTTCCAACTTTGTATCTGAAGTTTACATCAGAGTTTCATGGCAAAAACGTAACTCAAATTTTGAAGTATTAACATAAGTTATATCACACAACTGCCAAACTGCGGTCACTTGTAAAAGAACCTGTCTTTTGTATCAGCTGCACAACTCTACTGAACAGCATAAAAGTATATTTTCTGTTAAAATTAAAGGTGGTATAAAATGGAATTTGGGTGAAGCAATTCTTACTGTAAAAACAATAATGTTTTTAATAAGCAGAATATAAAAATGCTTTGATTTTATTTTCTGCTGAAATTCAACTATAACCAGCCTTAAACAAGTCTCCACAGCTTTTGCTATATAACTTCATCAGAGGACAATCAGCACCTCACTCTGTGTTCCTACAAATGAGTGTGCATAGCAAGCACAAAACAAAGCTTCATACACAAAGTATGAACAGAATTTTGCCTTTCCCTATTACTTGCATTTTTTTCTCTAGTGTACAACACTTCATAGATCAAACCATTAAAAAAACCTACAACCTAAAGAACTCACTATCCCTTCCCATCTTCAGGAGACTGTGCTTCAAATTCATTTAGGCTATATTTCAGACTTACAGAATTCATATCTGCCTCTAACTGATCACTGGCCCCCTCAGCATTAGATTACTGTCAAGAATACAGTAAAACCTGCTTACAGTGGATTCCATAAACAATGACAGAAGTAGAAACTGGCATATTGATAAACATAAGAAAGCTGAAAACATTGTTTTTTAACCTTCTGAAAGACGTTCTGGGTAGGCCTTTGAAGACCTTGCAATTATAAGAAAAGAGCAACATAAAACAAAGCTCAGGAAGGAAGAATAGTTTCAGTCCCTTAAGGGTGCAGAACAGTCTGCATTTTCTCCAATCTATATGCAAATTGAAACATCCTGAAAAAGGTAACAAACAACACTAGCCTCAGTAAACAGTCAGTTGGTTAGTAGTAGTGCAATCTTGATGTAGCATCAAATATTTCTGTTGAGAAATGCATCAAAACTGCTATACTCCTGGATGTCTCCAGATCAGTTTCATGGTACCCAGGTGAATTTATGTCTAGTACATAAATTTAAAAGTTGAAAAAAAAAAAAGAAAAAAAAACCAAAACAACCTGAAAGGCGAGAACTTAATTCATTACTTTTAACATGATTGGCTGATGGCAATTACAAGTTTCTTGGAGATGATAGTACAATTTTTTAAAAGATCCTACCTGTGAATGTAATGCCACATCTTTGAAGACTTCAGGTATGTAAAGTTCAGACTTCAGCTGGCTTCATTCACCACAATCCTCAACTGATTGGATCACTGTAGTCTGTAAAAAGTTTAATTGTCATTATCAACAGCTGTTTTTTCATGAGAATGAAAAACTAACAGGGGAAAAAAAAGGATTTTGTTTTGAGGGAGCTTAAGCTTGCATTATTGAAATCTTTTTTCTGTGCTTTTTGTGTGAGTATGGCCAGGTGAGAATCAGGACACCGATATCCTTTGAAGCTGATGGATCCCACTGAGCAAACATTCAGAATTAAACTGTGCACATTCCCTAGAGCTGTCTTAAATTTGTGGGGTTTTTACTACCAGGAGGCATTACTGCAAAACGCTGTATTATGGCTCTGATTTCTATGCATTGCCTTGGCTGGATATCCTTTGTGTTAGCTATCATTCATCACAGCATGAAAATAAACACACAAAGATTTCTCAGAAAAGTATGGAAGAGAGATCCTATAAGCTATAATGTTAGTTTTTTCACAATGTTTTTGCAATCAATTCAGTCACTATAATAATGGTATAAATCAGAATCAGATATGGTAATTTTTCTCATAAGCACAAAGTCTTAAGTCACAGAAAAAAGAAACAACTTACAAACCAGCCTATCATAAAGTCGTTCCTATTACAGCTCTGAGAAACACTGTTTAAAGATTGATCTAACACTTAGATCTTTAGGAAAATAAAACCAAACCGAAAATATTAGAAAATGTTTTCTATTATTTCAAAAGAACTAAAAATTTTGGAACATTCTTTGGTGGGTTTATTTATTTGTTTGTTTGCATACTGTAATTTCTGCATCCAGATGGACAGATATAAATTAATAGAGAGAAAAAGGAAATTAATAGAAAGAGGAAATTAAAAAAACAAGGGAGTCCATGTCTAAGACTACAGGGATATTAAAATAGAGTTGACATCCAGATATAAAACTATAAAAGTGGGGAAAACTCAAGGGGAGACAAGTAGCAAAGCTGTTGAGTGTCCTTGTTCTCTCACACCCCCAGCATTGTTCTTATTCAAGACAAAGGACTACTAAAGAGAGGGATGTTACACTCACTCTGACTATATTAAAAAAATCAAGGATTTCTGAAACTTGCAAACATAGAAGCTGCAGATGAATTACGCAGGCAAAAGGAAATACAGCATTTGTACAGAGATTAATAACCCAAATCTCCATACTTTAGGTAGACATTAAAACAAAAATTTACAGCATGCTACAATATAAACTCTGAATTTATAAATATGTAACTTGTTTTTCAGTACTGCCACTTCCCCTCTCGGTTGAGTTAATATCTAACAGCTTCTAGTACCTTTGTAAGCTACAATATCTTATTTAGAATATTTAAGAAAGTAAAAGTAAAACCGACAGAATTTCCTTTAACTTCAGGGGAAGGAGTATTTATTCCAAAATTAGTTGTATTTAATCTTGACATTTTTAATACTACTTGAATACAAGTTTGTTATGCTTAGTAATTTTTTTCAGTATTTAATGTAGGATTTGAAGTTCGGTAGCTGGCACTATTTAAATTGTCAGACTAGATAGACACGGTGGGTCTTTTGTTCTTTAAATGCATGATATTTTGTACAGAAGCTGCATCAGAATAAAATCTCTCCACTTAACAGGCAAATTATTTTTTTACTTTCTTGGGAAAACAAGACGAACTTCAATCACATGCTTTACTCAAAGCTTACCAAGCTTACATTCGCTTTTCTTTTTCAGAGTGTATTTGCAGCCTCTATTAGTATTCCTACCAAAAACCAAGCTAAGAAAAATACTGTCCAAGGATTTAATAATCCCAACATTGTACAAGATTTTTGTGTCTCAGAAACTGCTAATAGAAAACAAAATGTCCAAAACCAAACAGTCTGTTCTTTCTCAGTGTTAGTTCTTTGAATAGCAACAACATTCACTTCATGGATCAGTAATAGTTGGTATCAGTTAAAAACAACTGAAGAATGCATTTAGAACTACACACATTGAGGGATTCTGGAGTCTGCTGATGTAGAAATACATTAGGAAGTCTAGAAAGCCAAAAAACAAAGAGTCCAGCTTTTTGCTGTCACCACTGCAAGCTTCTGTTTCCTTAAAAATATTGTCAACATGCAGCATACAGCCCTAGTTAGTTATTGCTTGGTACCTCTTACCAAAAACATTATCAAGGGAACAAGATCACCATGACTCTTACTGCAAATAAGGACTGCAGTAGTTCTGTAAACCTTATTGATTTTTGCTCAGCTGCATTGATTAAATTTGAGAAACCTTTTCTGCAAATACCCAGTTTACTTAGCTGGAGGAAAAGTACAGCGTGAGAACTATAATATACAGTTTAGATTAATCGTTTAGCCTGAGGAGACTGAGTGGGAACTACAGTGTCATTTGAGCACACAGGAATAAGCTCATATTCACTGAGGAGTTTTTGAACACTTTCACAAAACGAAGTTAAATCTGCCATGGATGTTATCATCCATGAAACTGCAGAAAGTACCAAGTGATAAAGAAAACATATATTTGGTGAAACATCATTCCCTTTGATTTAAAGCTATTTTTCAAAGCGTAACGTTTAACTGGTAGACATCTATCTTGTAATGTGTAAAAGGATGATTGTTTACCTCCTTTTGGTTTTGTACATGGACTGAATTTCATAGGACTTTGTATTGCTGGTTTTGGGTTTTTTTCTCCACATTCTCTTTACAGCAACATTTACTTTCCATAAAAAAAAGGCTTCCATGCAAGATTTGAGCCTGTCACACACATGCAAGGTCATTTAGAAATAACTTGATTAAAGACAAAGGCTTTTCTATGCCTCATTTTCTCCTTTACTTCTCTGTTTTCTTAGTTTTACATTTTACCACACTATTATATTTATATAAATTTGGCAGTCAAACATGACCGGGAGAAAACAATGCCATGTAATTTTAACCTCCCTTCAAAACCATAATAGCCAATTTCATGAAGAAGAACATTTCCATCTGGGTTTATTTGATAAATAGGCTCACAAATACAATTATACAACAATGTACAGCTAATAAAGCTCTCATGTTTACTCAGTCACAAATCAATATTAAAACAAGCAGCACTAACTCCTCTGCTGAAGCCTGAGATTCCAGTGATAAAATTCAGTAATGAAGTTTCCACAGACCACAGCACTCCAGAGTAAGTATCTGCAACCCCCCATGTGCTGTTCTACTTCTTTTGCCTGCAGTAGATGGAGGCTGTTTCCTGTTATTGCTGCAGTCTAAGGCAGAAGCACCACTAAAACAATCAGAAGTCCATGCTACAAAAAAATTTGTTCATACTTTCAGTAATTTAAAATTTCCAAAGACACCTGAAAAGATTCAAAAACACCCTATACAAATCCAGTGGTGTTCTAAAATAACTTTTTCCCTGTGGGGACAACAATGCAGTGATGTCTTAATCAGTGTCTTCTTACCTTGGGAAAACTTCTGATAATATGAGCATTATTTGAGTTTTAAATGAGCCAATTTTATTTTTATTGCTACCTAATTTTTTTCTGCCATAGAACTAAAAATTTCACAAAATAACTACTATTGGACCAGCTGTAAAGTAAAATGAAAATTTTAAATACAGGGGTGTTACTTATTTGTTTGTTGGTTGTGTTTTGGAGGGGCATCCAACTGGGGCAGGGTGGTTTTTTTTAAAGAAAAAAAAAATAAATCATTACTTCACTGCAACAATACACAGCAGACAGCCAAACTCTAAATTAGTATCATTTAAAAGACAGGAAAATAGTGAATTAGGTAAGAACAGATAAAGCACTATTTACAGGCAACAGTTTGCAGAGGACTCAGAAAACAGATTGAGGAAATTAGCTAACTAAAAATCAAAAGGCAAGAAGTATATCTATGTTAGCAACATGGCCACATGCTTCACAGGTAAAAAGGATGAAAGGAAATGGGTGGTGAAGGACATGGTCAACGTAACCAAGTTTTATAAAAAGAGTAAGAGGAGGAGAAATGTAACGTTCTATCATTTTAATAGTACTCTCTGTGGTTCTTGAGATTGCCAGAGAACTAAATGACTTATTCCAGAATTAAATTATATTGGTTTCAGATGGCATTAATTATTAACATCAGGTCATCCAATTAAGGAGGGAAAAACACAATGTGACATAGACACACAATTGTAAATCTTCAGTAGTTCAATTCAGGTGTGAATCATCCATTGACTGGAAACACATCAAGCAAAATTCCAAGGTCAGATTAATATAAAGTACTTGCTAAACTGTTTTCTATAAGTTGCAAATTGACAATAAAAGTAAGTATTGCCACATTTTTTTCCTACTGCAAATAATGAAAAAAATACAACATCTTATAAACAATACCATTATTAAGGTGCTTAGTGTTGTATTACACATAAAGCTTTCACTTTTACTAATTTTGATGAGATGTGTCAAATGGAAAAAATAGGAATCCAGAGTTTAATTCCTTAACAAAAAAGAGCCTGATAGGAGCTGAGACACTTTCAATGTGCCACTGGACTTCAGCTTCTCCTACTCCCTCCTCACCCAAAGTAACTATGAGTGCATGGGGGTAAAGAAGTTTCTTTGTCCATACCTATTTTTGCAATGAGAGGATCAGTTCACTAGGAACTACAATGAAACCAATCACCCATTTCACATGGCAATTGCACTGCTATCAGAGAGTAATGATTTTCAGTCAGTACTGACTTGGCTTGAATCTGAACTACCAGCTCAAAGGTCAAAAGCTTTCTAACCAATTATCAATCTCCTGGTCCATCCAGCCCTTTCTATTATCTTGATTTCCTTTTGAAGATTAATGCTGTTGCCATAGTTTTAATCAAATAAGACTTTGGCTCTGACATTTACTTCCATCTTACAGCTGCTTTTTCAGAAATGAGTCTAGAAAACCATGATAAAATTGCTACTATAAATATCACTTAAAAATTAAATATTGACTTTCAAGATTTTTTTAGGAATTAAGACAAATAACTCTGTCACTGTATTATTTTATGGTACTTTAAGCATCTGAATTATGTCTGAATTTTTAGACTGGAACTCATGTGGTTTCTAACATTCAGAGATCAGCATGGCATATGAAGTCTTACTGATTAGATGCTCACTATTTTCAAGGAACCATTGGAATACATATGAAGAATCTATAGCTGGCCTTCTGAATATAACCTTTGGAACTCCAGCCTATCTGTCTGCTCTAATCTCCCTATCAAAAAATGATGTCATCTAGGATCACTGTGGACTGGTTGTGATACTAGTCAACAGTTTATTGCTCTCTCCAGACTCAGAATATTATAATTTCCTGAGATGGAAATGCAGCATATTGCATAGATGCCTCATGAAAAAACAAGACATTCCAGTTAAACGTCTAAATACCGACTATAAAGAAGATTATTTCCAATGATATCCAATTTACTTCTCAGAAAAAATCATTATGGAGACTCAAAATATTTTTAAGCATTTTGACTTTGGAATTGCTCACAGAAGACTTGTGCTGAATGTGTTTTTCAGGAATAAAAAGGATCTGATGAAGAATTTACAACATATTAATTTTTCTGTGAAATGATGCCATGTATCTACTAAGTTCAAGGCTGTAGGAAAACAAATTATTATTTCCTTAGTCTCTCACAATTCTTTCAGTACACACCTACTCTCATACTCACACACATGTATGAGCACCAACCTTACCTCTTTTTCACTAGACAGATTTTTATTATGTGTTTTCTTCAAATTCAGCATATTTAGCATAGCTGTTTTTTTTCTTTCCTTGACTTTTAGCGATTCTTTTATTTCCTTGATAAACATATTAAACTTCTAAAGGACAGTAAAAAAGAATGTTGCCTCTGTCCTCATTCTAACAGTATTTCCATTAAGTGTGAGCTATGTAAATATTGAACAGCAATTAAAAAGACTGAAGCTATATGTTTGCATTTGATATAGGATATTTCCATGCTTCTGTTATTATTGTAATGTAACAGATTTTAACTTAATTCATAAGGTGACTGTTACCTAGGACTTTCAAACACTTTCCACTTCAACATTTATTTTTACTGTAACAGTGGAACACACAATTTTGAAAACAGGTTGACAATGTAATTTTGCACCATCCTCAGAATTATTAAAGAGAAGTCTGAATGAACAAGCAGAATGTTTCAGGTTTCAGTTAGGCTGCTGAAGTCATGATACAGTGTCAGCTCATATAGAGAAATAAGCACAGAAATTAAAAATCACCTGTAAAATGCCAACTTTGTGCTGCATTTTGCAAACTTTTAGGTATTTGAGATCCTTTTTGATTATCAGTCTGTACCTTAAGATAGCCAAAATTACTTGCTTTCTTCTGAAAACCTGTACCAAATATAGTAGTTTTTTTTCAAAGAATTACATTTTTATATGTCTTGGAAGCCACAAAATTTGAAAGGGCTGGAGATCTGGATCTGTTTAGCCTGGAGAAGAGAAGAATGCTTATAAATATCTAAAGGGTGAGCATCAAAAGGATGGGATCAGGTTCTTTGCAGCAGTGCCCAGGGACAGGACGAGGAGCAATGGACACAAGCTGGAAGAGAGGAAGTTCCATCTCAATATACAGAAACAGTATCCTTCTCTAGAGATGTTCAAAACATGCATGGATGCATTCCATGCATCTAGGAGAAATTGTCTGCTCTAGGAGAAATTGTTCGGCAGGTGTATCAGACTAGATAATCACCAAACATCTTCAAGGAATTACTACAGTTTTGTGATTTTGTAATTTTTGTAATTATTTTGTAATTATCAGACCACAAGGCTTTTCCCCAGTAGTGCAATTGAACCTTTTCAAATGTTCCAAAGCGTGTGTATGGTCTGTCTGTTTACATGTCTTGGATTAGATGTTAGCATCTTAACACACTACAAAGCTGCAGGTAGTGGTATGAAAGAACCTGGGTGCTCTTTTTTTACTCCATAAACTAATTATGTTAATCATAGCTACAGTAAGTCACTGTTGCTACGATACTAATAGATAGAATGAGGAGTGAGGTAGGTAGCTAAGTAATGGAAGTACAATCCTTGAAATTAATCAGATGTAAACTATTGATAATGGCTGTAAACACTTGGCATGCTCAGGGACAGAATGACACCAAGTATAATACAGTGATGATGAGGTGGAAAATATCATTACTTTCTGTTGGCATCGCCCTTATGGCAAAATAGCATGATGGCTCTTACACAATGCCTTTTTATAATTGCAAATAATATCAGATATTTTTGTTTATAATACTATGTGACAACTTTTCAAACTTCACAAATGTACTCCTCAATTACATACATGTAAATAAAATAATATGGTACTACTGGGATACAGAAATGCCACAAATGTTGATTTAAATTTGAAAAAAAAAAACTTAATCACTGTTTAAAGTATTTCATTTCAGTTTCATCTTATAACTGGATTTCTTTTTTTTTAATCTCTTGTGAAGAGAACTGATCTAGTACTTCTATTAAACATAATGACAATGTTAAGTTTCTGATGCTGCCATTATGCACAAAGCTCCTTTGGCTGTCACTATTCTCAGGGGTGATGAACTGTATTTCCACTTTAAAAAGCTTTCCCCAGTAGACATTCCAGCTTAAAATTGTTAAGTGGTTGCTTTTGGCAAGTAGAATTTTAAACAGGGTGACATATTTTGGTAAGTTTATTTCCAAAGCTATTTCTGGAGACGCTACACCAAAAGCCTCCAGAAACTAGCTGGTGAATTTATGGTAGTATTATCTGGTGGTATTATCTAGATGATTACTGCAATGTTCTTGATAACTATATTGTGCTGTTACTTCTGATCAGAGGAAGCTTAGCACATCATTTGAACAATTTCTAATGTACATATAGTTTTTCAAAACCATACTGTTACTGAAGCTCAAGTTTTTCATTATTAGAATTACAAATTCTCAAAGCAATCAGTCTACTCCTTGATTGGATCACTCTGGAGAAAGCAGGTTTTCTAATACTGTAACAGAAAAGTATACAGAAACTACTGGTCTCACCACCCAGAGCAGGGTAACAAATGCAGACCTAAAGGCCCAATGACTATGATTTTTAATATTTAGAAGGTTGAATTTTCCCCTCAAAATTATGAAGCCCTAAGTATTAAAGAGGACATCTCAAAAGATTTTACATTGTGACAACTAACAGTGGCAGTCTTCAAATATCTTCATTTAAAGAAAAAAGCATCACTAAATTTCATAGCGTAAAATGCCACATACACAAACTGCAATCCACAATTCAGCCCCTACATGAGTTAGACACTACCAATTTTACAGGTAATCATTATGGTTGATTAGAGTAAAATAAAAAGACTGTAGCTTGCAATCAAAAAGGTAAGCTCAAGCCAAGACACACATTATATCATTTCTTACACTATCATGTGCAAGTATGAAGAGTTTTTAATTCAAAGAATCTATGAATTAAACTTCTGTGGTTCAGTCTAAACTTTTCCAAAAGCCACTGGACTCAAGAAAGGGAGGAACCAAACCTCTGCAGGCTCAGTATCTAAATTGTCTCAGCAACTCAAACTTTTCTTACCTACAGGGAGTTTCTTCTAATCAACAACATGTTTCCATATTCTGTTCTGGGCAAATTCTCATGAATATGTACACTTAAAAAAAAATTAAGAATAAAAAAAAGATAAAAGACACCGATTCTGCCCATCACCCATCAGAAAACAGTATATGACTCAAAAGTATTCTTCTCACTCTGACGTCTACGTTATAAATGAGAAATCTTATGATTAATTTCCTTCTGAAACCAAAAAACAAAAAGAATCATTTGCACAACTGTGATGTGTTGACAATACACATGCAATTTGAAAAGTTAAAAAGCAGGCTCACTGTAGTTCACTGTATCACCTGCAGTGTTAATTATCAATATAAAAACAACAAGCCCTCACAAAACATTCAATACTTCAGCAGACTACAGAAATCAAACAAAAAAGCAGGGCATCTCAAAATATACTCATTACTTTAAGATCACTTTCTTATGTTTTAGAGTTTATTAAATATAACTGCTAAAAAAACACCTGCAAAGATAAAATTCCTACAATACAATGGGATTTGGAAGTCATTGAGCAGTGGCATGATGCAGAGTAGGCCAAATGTCCTCTGGAGGATCTCAAAAAGTAGCAGCAGAACTCCATTTAACTAGGAATGCCAACATCCACAACTACAGAGGGAATTAGCTACAGTCCTAAATGCAAGCCAAGGTTCCTTTTGTCTGCCATCCTCCTAAAACTGTATTAAAAATGTAGTGGCAATTAAAGGCAGCTTATGATCTTCAGTATAGGCTGAATTTCACCCTTGATGACTATTTTGCTTCAAAATATATTAACAAAAATAATGGAATTCCAAGTTATTTGACTTTAGTTTTTTAGGACTGAAAAAAATCTCCCACATATGATTTTTTGGTAAGGCAGAAACATGTTATTTTTCATTCTTTTCTTTCTTCCAAATGAAGTGGAATTCAAGTATTATAATTACACACTATTATTATTTATACCGACACAGAAGACCTAACCTACATTTAACAATTTTAAAGATTTACTTTTAATTGTTATAGAATATCATTATTAATCTGAACTATAAAAAATCTTACTACTTGCTTGAAATATACCATCCTAGCTAACCGAGCTTTATATTACATCTATATTTCTGTTACACATATTTTCACATGAAATTCCTAACACGTAAAATCATTAAGATGTCACAAAAAAGTTAGGAACCAGCATCTGTATTATACACTCTTTCCTGTGAAATGGTTTTCCCAGATGGTGAGATTATAAAATACACAAAAAGTGTAACAGTAACACATCACTTGGCTATTGTCAATTCAAGGGCACACCTGGAGATTCAGATGATTGGGAAAGAGTCTACAGCTGTGCTAAGTGCTGTGTCCTATTACAATTTCATAACAAGCATAGTAGTATGATATGCACTGGAGTAACAAACTATGTATTAGGGGGGGAAATAAAAGATATTCTGGAACAGAGGTAATGCTCTTGTTTCGCACCAGAGCAAGAACCACAGTCTTTTCACATCTGCAGCAGCTCACTGAAATGAAAATAATTTAGTTTAATCCAGCTGGAACAGTAGAACAAACAAACAAAGCAAGCAAATCACACTCTTCTGTGTTTTCCTAGTTCACTGAAGCAAGCATCACTATCAGTAATAGCGCTGTCTGAGGCAACCAGGTCAAACTGAAGCATTTAATGAGACACTAGACATGTCAAACAGTTTTTTAAAATGTAGCTACTGACCCAAGGTTCTTCTTGATTCTGAGTGAGGCACCCATTAGCAATGCTCACAGAATCCTTGATAAGGGGAGGAGGTGGTGGTCCTTAATGCTTTCATCTTCAGGAGTACGGATCAGAGACAGAACAAAGAACTAGAGACTAACCCTATTTCTGATGTCTTCATCTTCTCTGGGCAATATATTTCATTCTGTCAAATCAAACCTCTCTTTCAGATTGGAAGCAACAGCAATGCACCCTTGACACTTAGACTGGCAACTAACTCTGTCATTCACTAATGATGGAGACCACATCATGAACAAGGAACAGATGCATTTTGGCCAACTGTGGCTTGATAACTGTTAATTATACAATGACTACATTTAGATTTCCATTTGTTATTCCTGGTTTAGGTGTGCCTCTAACTTCCACATAAAATGATGTGTTACAAAACCACGTGCAAACCCTACAGAGCTTGTGCTACAAACAACCAAATGTCTCATTTGAAGACCATTAGTGACCAGAAACCCTTAAGCATCTGAGCTGCAGGATCAATATTGCATTCAAATGATTTCAAAGATACCAATTTGTACTACTTTACAAATAACTTTTATTGCACAGTAAGTGTAAATTCAGTTTTTCTTCAGTTACCTGTCAGTGTTTTAATAATGCTTCTAGTTCCCAAACATACTTTTGTAGAAATCTAACTGTAGAACATTTGCTTCACATACTAACAGAAAATAATGATTAAAAAAACCTATCATCATTAGAGGTCTATCCTGACCATTAATCTATCAGTATGATCAAAGTTTTGTCTAAAGTAGCTTAAATTACATACTTCCATCATCCTGCTGCAGTTACCCATCAATTCTCATTGAACTGATGTCTGCTAAATACAAATTTCAGCCACTTCACAAAAAGAAAGAACAAAATTAATATGCTGATTTTCAACTTAAGCATGGTAATTTAGTCAGTGTACTATTAGTGTATCATAATTTCCTATTATGTGTGATTGGAAGAGTTGGAAAGTCACTATCATCTATGATATGTGTTAAATGAGACCATCTACCATAACATAAAGGAATGAGTATCTAGTCTAAAAAACACGGAACTTTTATATTTTACATTATCAAGGATTTTATTTGCCCACAATAGACCTTTTCCCATCTAACAGGGTATTTTTAACCAATTAACTCTATTTTAATTAAGACTGAGGACACTAGAAAAAACTTGAGACTGATTGAAGCCCTTGCCATTGTGTTGAGAGAAACTGGTATATGAGAATGACCAGTGACTGCTACAACTGGTGGGAACAGACAGTGCTAACACCATACTCCCATCATGCCTGGCTAGAAGCATTTAGGAACTACAGGAAGGCTCAATGAACAAAAGGTTCTTGGAGCAATTCTTAGTATTGGGCACAAGGGAAAGGAAAGGGCAAAGACAGCACACAGTTCAAGTACACATTATTATTAAAGTCAAAAGCTACTATCAGTAAAAATTTGCTTGGCATTTCTTAGTATTTGCATCTTACCACTCAAGTTGGATTTGGCCCTTACCTGTAAGATGGCATGCAAAAGACAGTCAATGAAATCCCCATTTTCCCAGGACTACATTGATTCTCCTTGACAGTGACTATGCAAGAAAGCAGTATGTTTAACACACACAAACAGAGAGACTGACAAAATTAAATGTTGAAATGTGATTATATTGTTTCATTTCAGTGAAACTGAGGTTTCTAACTACAGACTACCTCATTCTCTTTTCTTATTTTAATGGGGATTTAGCTGTGAGTCTCAGGCAAATTCAAAAATCTGTTATATAGCTGTTAAATATAAAAATCTGTTACTTTGAGATTGCTACCTTATCTAAAGGCAAAAGTTACAGAGAAACAAAGTTGAAGGTTAAGATTCGATCATACAGAAGTATGTGGACAGGCTGGAAAGGTAGGCCTGTGCAAACCTTGTGAAGTTTACAAGAACAATGCAGTGCACTGCAATTAGGTCAGGCCAATTCTCGTTATCACTACAGAGAAGCAATGGGATAGCAGATCTATGGAAAAGGACTTGGGAGTAGTGGTGGACAAAACACTGGAGATGACTNTAAGTTTACAAGAACAATGCAGAGCACTGCAATTAGGTCAGGCCAGTTCTCGTTATCACTACAGACTGAGAAGCAATGTGACAGCAGATCTATGGAAAAGGACTTGGGAGTAGTGGTGGACAAAACACTGGAAATGACTCAACAATGTGCAGCTGTGGACCAGAAGGACAACCATATCCTGAACTGCATCACTAAAGCTGTGGCCAGGAGATCAAGAGAGGTGATGCTGCCCCTTTGCTCTCATGAGACCTCATGTGGAGCACTGCATCCAGCTCTAGAGCCCTCAGCACAAGGACATGGGACTATTGGAGAGGATCCAGAGGAGGTCCATGAGGATGATCAGGGGGCTGGAGCACCCCTCCTACAAGGACAGGCTATTCAGCCTGGGGAAGAGAAGGCTCCAGGGAGATCTCTTAACAGCCTTTCAGTACCTGAACGGGACTTATAGAACAGCTAAGGAGGAACTATTTGCCAGGACATGTAGCAATAGGACAAGGTTTAAGTTAGACTTTAGGACAACGTTTTTCACCATGAATGTTGTGAGGCATTGGAACTGGCTGCCCAGAGAGGTGGTGGAAGACCCATCCCTGGAGACATTCAATGCCAAACTTTCTGAGGCTCTAAGCAGCCTGATCTAGTACTGGATGTCCCTGCTTCCCTGTAGGAGTTGGACTAGACAGCCTTTGTGGTTCCATTCCAACCCTATGTTTCTATGATATTTAGACATCCAATTATATTCATCCAGAAATGTTAATTAAAACATAGATATATTCTCAGATACTTGACATTCAAACATAAGTGAAAAAAAGAAAGGAAAAATGCAGCAGCAGCCACTGCCACCAGAATGACATCTCACATTGGTATTCTGAAGGGAAGCCTCACTGAAACAGTGTTACAGGAACTATCATATTTACAGGCCAAGGGAGTAAATTAAAAACAGTATGATAGCTGTCTTCACATTTTTACAAGCCAAGCAACACAATACTTGAGACTGGGTTCTGTTTGGCAACACGTTTTTACAAGCCTGATGCAATGATTAAACTGAGTAGGCCTTTACGCCTTTGCTGTTCAAGGGTGGCAGCACAAACTGCACATACAGAGCTTTGTCTCAGAAGCTTTCCAATTACAGAAGGAGCCCATGAGTTTTACCCATAAAATAAAAAATTGTTTGCAGGAAGGAATAAAGGCTAGCTGTACAACTCTTCAGCGGCCTTCTTCCGTTTGTTTTCTCTTATAATGACCGGCTTTCTTAAAACCAGATTAGCTCTCTTTGTTTATCTAAGAAGATGGCTGCCACATCTAAAATGTATTTTGGCATGAAGAATGAAATCTAATATGAGTCAAAGAAGATTCTGTAGCAAGTAGACTTGGATAGTGTAAATACAGCCTAAATATTATGCATTCACATTACAGACACACACTAATGTAGAAGCATGCTAGTCATTATTATTTTCTGTGGATTTTGTTACTCTCAAAGCTTTATCAGTTATGTGCTACTAAAATTTTTTTTTTTTTCTTATTTTGGTAATCAGTGAAAATGCAGATAATTATGCAATTAACAGATAAACATTAAATCAGGAGACAGCCAATATGCCTTGACTGTACATCTGCAATAAGACACTACAGCTTCTTCTGTTCTTTGTAATTAATGTGTTGTGTCTGTGCTCAGCTTCGTGTAAAATAAAATTACAACTCAAATGCTTCCCTATATACTTCCTTGCGTTTTAGTAGGCAACTAAATATTTCACTTGTGTCTGGGAAACTAGTAAGGAAGACAGCAAGAAAAACTGTTACCCAACATGGAGATACAGCTACAAAAGACTGAACATCAATAGAAATGAAAATGAAAGCCTCCCCATTGTTCTTGAAGTCTTGAATCAGCATCACATGTTACTTACACATGGATAAAACTTCCAAGGGTTTTGTCAAGGACAGTACTTTGTGATGTGTTCAAAAACAATAACTTCCTGCTACCATACAAAATAGGACCATTAATCTGAAAGCCATAGTGTTAAGTTTCGCAGCACATTAAAGAAACTGAGAAGCTAAATATTTTTAAAATAAATTGCCAAGTAATCTATAAAATTGATGCAGAACAGAGAATTAAGACAACCTTCTGATTCCACAAAAAACCCCTATCTCTTTAGATGAAGAACATATTTCTAATGATCTTAGTATATGGCAACGTGACAGAACTACCTGCCACTGTATGTGGGATGTACTGATCCCACATATAGACAGAAAATATTTTGTTTTCCTCTCTACATTCTATCACAGAACCCAACTGGTATGGAAGGAGAAGCAGGAAAACAAAAAGAAACAGATATACACACACCTCATTAAGATAAAATTTTGAGAAACATATGCATGAAAGACTGAGAGCACTTGAATGATCTGGACTAAATTCAAATATAAAAGAACTCCGATAAGAAAAGGATAGTACAAATTCCTTGTGTACTTCTGCCACCTACTGGATACTGCTCAAAGACGACAGAATTAAAAATAACACATTTGGCTTGCTGGCATAATTCTAGCAAAAAATCAGTCTCTACATACTGCCTGATACTTAAAAACTGGTGTATCACAATATGTCTTCCAGTCCCCAGAAATTGCTACATCCACAAGAATAGCTCTTCCTATGTTTCACGACTTTCAAGAAAAGATACCAAGCTGCCTTGAACAACCTCGCCATTCTACCTGGGTTCAGTCAGAATTGAGAGCAGTTTTGCAGAGATTTGTAAACAAAAGAATCTGACTTGCATGGATATATGCAAAGAATCCTTCACATACGCAAAGCAGTTACAAGATTTAAGATGCTGAGCATCTCTCTCTGTGGTCAAAACACATAGATGAAAAGTCATTGCTGAGTCTCCTGTCTGGAGAAACTCCTTCCGGTGAAAAGAGTGCCTGGACATTTTCTCAGAACTATTACACAAAGGTGTGCCAAAACTTTCAATTTGGAAGAAGAAAAAAACCTAAAAAACACCAAAACAAACAAATAAAAACCCCACAAAAACACAACCAAACCCCAAAGAAAAACCCCCTCAAACACAACAAGAAGATACCTCAAACCCCAAATGTTTTTAAATTTCACTTTCAAAATGGTAGATGAAAGTTGATGTCTATCAGAGGGATTCAGAAGTTTGTGGTCAAACGTACATGCTCTGTATTGCATGCACTGGCCGTGCATGCTCCCAACCACTTCATCTAGTCTTGTCGAAGTAAGGATTCTTTTGACAGGAACAGTTCAAAATGAAACAAAAGCAGTTCATTTGGGTCCAATGGAGCTATAAGTGACACATGCTGATGTAGCACACGAACATTACTGAAGTAATTGTAAGGTAGTTCTGCCTTGTGTATCTTTACTGCATATACAGTTTAAAATCTCAGTGTTACTTATGGTAGGTATATTTTTGTCTTTTTCATGACATATATACAAGTCACAGCCATGAAAGAAAATAGGATTTTTAGATGCTAAGTAAGAGTCTATAACTCCTATAAAACACTGTTCTTAACTACAACCTTAAATGAAAACTGTATCTGGTTGCCTCATTGAAATAAACAATTAACATACACCCCCCATTATTTGCATAATTTGATAAGAAGCACCCTGAAGAGTGGTATTTCTATACTATTTAAACTTGGTTAACTTCCCAGTTACCATTCAGACATTTATCAGGAAATCATAATAACTTGCAAGAGAATTACCAAGCAAGTTTTAAGTTTTTGAGACTTAAGAAATCGGCATCCTATTACAACCTAAGCTCTTAAACAGCTCTGTAAAGCTTGAAATTCAGGCTGCCAATTATATGCATGCCAGTGTAGTTAATTTATGATTGTCTCCACACAGTCTCAGGACATCTGAGCATGAAAGTATATGAAAGTACGTGGAAGTACAGTGTAACTCCTGCTAGTAATCTAAAAAGTAGAAACACAAAATATTTATGAATAACAATTCTACACAAATTCAATCTCCAATTATGCACTCATTTTTCTCACTCAATCACACGCTTGACTGGATTTCTAAGTTCTCTTCTCTGTGTGCATTTTTGCAAATGCCTCTAAACACTTCAAAAAATATGCAGCTGAAGCAAAAATTTAAAGCTTATTTAATACAATCACATTTCACCAGGTTTTATTGTCTGCTGGATCTGGAGCTGAGCTAAGCATTAAAGAAACTGCCTCTGAAGGTTTGCGCAGTTAACCTCAAATGTACATAAAGCAAACCATGTATATAAATAAGAAGTAATTACATCTTGGTTGGTGAGAAGGGGTGTCTCCCTCTCCACTGCTGTCATGTGTCACTCTTCCATTGACAACTTATGAGCAACGTGTCCATATTCCTACCTCATCTGACCAATTCATTTCAAGCAGCAATTTGGATATAAGTAGGGGATAGGATAACTTTGGATTGCGATGTCCCTAGACAAAAAAGTGGCTAACTTCCTGTGTCCCAGCTGCATTGAAGCTCAATGGCAGTCCTGCAACTGGCAAAATGCTAGGGCAGCTGGAGATGCCTTACACAATTCTGTCCCCACTGCCTTTCCCACACTGCCTTCCAACCAAGTTAATAAGCAAAGGCTTGAAACCTTATTAATGGAACGGTGTAAGTTGTGCTGGAGACTGCATCTGCTTGTCTCAAATACATGAGATGCATAGATTTACATTCATCTCAGGCTGAGAGCTTCACAAGTTGTATGTTCCCCCCCCTGCTTCAAACATACAGGAGGGATATATGAAAATTCAGAAACAAGTAGGAAACTTCCAAGAAGACCAAGTAGAAAATTCTGCCAGTTACCCATATGCTCTTCTGAAAGACTGGAGTCTGATTAAGGCCTAAAATCCTAACTTTATTTTCACAGGAAATGGAGGCTTTTACAATAAAGCTATTGTTAAGACATGTTCTACCTGGAGTATTTATATTGCATGTAATATGGTTTCAGCAAGTTATGGCACAGAGGCTCAATCTGCAGGGAAAAGATAATGGCAGCTCATAAAACATCTGAAGATAGCCTGTACTTATCGTTAAAATTGGACACAACACAAAAACAGGCACAAGTATTTTCATACATTTGCCAAATACTTCCAATACCTGCCATCAGGCAGCATTAAACCCTGTTTCCAAGTGCTCTTAATATATACATAGATATTGGACAATGTAGGTATTTCAGAGAAATTAGTTTTGCTGAACAAAATATGTACAGTGGCCTATGAGGTAAAAGCATTTGACATCTTCGTTTCAGGAAAAGAAATAATAAATTGAAAGGCAAGGTGGTCTAATAAACACTGATAAAAACATTAACCAGAATGGTTTCTCCTGTTAACAGTATTGCCTGTTGTTTCCCTCAGCATTTCATCCTGTCCAAAAGAAATGTAACTCCATAGAATATAACTCCATACTTCCTACTCAAGAGACTTAACAAAAAGAGTAAACTACACCAAACCCCTTTACATTTTTACATTATAACATCATTACCTTTAACTGATGTAGAACATTTCAGGAACTTCTGGAAATGATTATGAAAAAGTTTTTGGACTTGCATGTTGTGAGGGGTAGTATCCTTTTTTATTGTTGTTTATGATCTAATGCTGAGTTTGTGTGTTGCATTAGAAAGAACCTGTGGGACAGGTGGAAAGATGCCCTGAGTGGAATTGGGGAGGATGCTCAGCTAGAAAAAGTTTTCTGGAATACAAGACAGACAGAAACAGCAATGCAATAACGAAGGAATTTGCAGAAACTCCACACACTGAAAAACTCCTCAGAACATATAAGGAGTAGATGTATCACCAAGTTTTCAGATGTGGCAGAGAAAACATTTATAATCAGGATCTAGAGGCAGGTGTGTGAAAAACTGGAAATTACTTGTACAGCAAGGCCATGTGGGAAGAGCCTGGCTCTTCTGCAGCAGAATAAGCAGGGAGATGGTGATTCCAGTTCCTTTTGTTTCGAGCTTTGACAAGTTTAATTTTAGCTTATTTTAAAAGCTACACTTTGAGCTAGCTAGTGTTTCATTAAGCCTCAGGTGGAAGCCTTTATGCACTTTCAGTGCAGTTATTTTAAAGAAAAGGTGGGAAGCTAATAATTCATTCTGTTTCTGCCCTCATTAAAAAAATGTATGTAGAGTCATGAATTTGATAAAAGTCATGGCCAGAGAAAAGTGAATTTGTTGTTTGCATCCTACAACAGAATGACACAATCAAACACCTCAGATACTGTTATTAAGGTAATATGCGAGGTAAATTCACCTCATCTTCATCAGTATTAAAACAGATGTTTAAAGCTGATGTAGAGTTACTTTTAAAAAGGAACATATATAACTGCAGAATTGATAGTGAATAAAAGGAGAACTACTTGTGGGTATTTTGAAAGGTAGATCAGTTCTCAGTATTTTAATGCAATCACATAAAAAAAGATACACAATGTGGGAAGCTAATAATTCCCAAGCACAAAATTTCACCCATTAATTATATAGGAAGGACAACAGCAGCACAAGTTTCCAGAGGGAAGGAAATCCTGAACCAGCAATGTGCTACAGCCTGCTTGTTCAGAGACCACATTTTTAAGAAAGGGAAAGACTGAAGGCTTTTTCTTCTCAGATCTTCTTTACAGTTAGTTCTGCAGCACAGAACATCTTTTCAAAATTTTTTCAACTACAGACAACAGAAGAATTTTTTTGTTTTAATGAAACTGAAGATACGTCTGTTCCTTTACTTCTGAAGCCAGAGTTTCAGAAAAATATATAAATTTACAGTGCATGGCAAACCTTATAATTAATCAGGCATGATAACCTCTGCAATATACAAGACCCACGTAAGCTACTTCTAAGAACAAAAGTGTAAAACATCTCTCATGTCTGTCTTGCCAATTTTCAGCAGACTGCTACCAACACGACTGAAGAACTTTAATCTGAAGGGTACACAAGGGCAGCGGGAGGGGAAAGCTGTTTCTTTCTTTGAATTACTTTTTCAAAGCTCTTACAACTCAAGTTTCTTTCTAGCAAAGACTGTGTAACAGACTGGAAGAGCCAATTCAAGTTTAAAGTGAAAAGCTCTAGAAATCTCATCACTATAAAAACTCTCTTCAAACTCCTTACTAGGATGTCTTGCAGTGATTTGTTAGTTTATTTTTACTCTTGTACCACTAGTAAAACATATGAAGTTCATACCTGCCATGATTTAACCTCAGCAGGTAACTAGGACCATCTAGCTGCTAACTCACTTTCCTCTCAGCAGTGACAGAGGGAGAAGAGGGAATAAAACCAAAAAATCCCTTGTGATTAAAGACAACTTTTTAAAAAAACAGTAATGAAAGAAAACAATAATACCAAAAATCATGGTAAAAGAATTTCTAAGATGAGTGATGCAATGCAACTGCTCACAATTGATTGATGGCCCAGCCCATCATGAGCAGCAACCACACATTCCTGCCCCCAGGCCAACTCCCATTTATACACTCTGCATGACATCTATGATGTGGAATATTACCATGGACAGCTTGTTGCATCTATGTTCCTTATCAGCTTCTATGAGAAGCTGAAAAAGTCCTTGACTTAATTTAAGCATTAATTAGCAACAACTAATCCAATAGGTATTACCTACATTATTCTCATATAAAATCCAAGACAAAGGTTGGCCTATAGGAACAGAATGATCTCTGTCCCAGGGAAAACAACGACACTTATAACAGCCAAAATTATTATTAAACATAAATATTTAGTATGGTGAGGCCAACCCAAAAAGAAAGAAGCTGTAAGAAAATCTCTGCCAGGAAACAGGACAAAAACATGTGTCTAATAATAAAATAAGCTTTTAAATACTAGGGATATCAACCTAACTTGTAAGTGCTGCAGGCATTATCATCTCACACAATTTCCAGACCTTTCAAATGCTTTCCCTTTCACATGGATGCTCTGTAACAGAAATTTTCAAAAAGAACAATTGTGAAACCTTTCAGGAGATTCAAATGTCATCCCTCCATTACAGAAACAACCCCTCACAGACCCTCAGACTATGGAATAAGTGGCCAAATCCATTAGCATCAAATGTTTTGCAGGTGCTATTGATGTGCTGCAGCATATCTCCACCACTCTGCTCCAAGAATCCTGAATCTCACACAATGTCAAAGCATAGAGGAACACGGGAAGAGTGGGCATAAAACTCATAACAGGGCTAAGTGTTTCTGTAACTACTTTAAAGTACTATTAATGAAAACTTTGTGTTTTTTTGGACTACAAGCATTATTATTGCAAATAGGCTAATGATCATAATTATGTTTTACATGTAGATTTTATTATGATTGCAACTAAGCTCATAGTAGGAATTCTTGGCTGTGTGTGGTAGATTCCCTTTAACGCATAATGTGTTTTGAATATAAAAGTGGGGCAGCCACAGCACTTTGTCTGTCCTCCCCTAAAGGACCGTGAGCTTTTAAGCACAATATATTGGTTTTGACCAAACACTGATTCCACTACTGCACTTCCAAGCAACAATGTAGAAGAAATGTGAAAGAACGTCTCAGATTCTGATCTTCAACTTCTTACACTATTATCTACACACAGACTGTCAACTACCAAATTACTTCAATCTTTGTCATTGTAATCCACCACTTCTAAAACCAAAAGTACAGGATAAACACTGAATGTGGAAGACTGTAATGGTCACCGATTAATGCTGTGGTCACTTAATATTAAGTTAGGAAACTAATGACCTTCAGTTCTGTTGAGATTCCCACTATAGTAACACTATATGTTACTGTTTCTGGATTTATAGCTCTTACAGGTTGCCCAGAGAGGTCATGGATGCCTTCTCTCTGGAGGTGTTTAAGGCCAGGCTGGATAAGGAAGTGAGCAGCCTGATCTAGTAGGAGGTGTCACTGTCTATGGCAGGAGGGTTTGGAACTTGATGATCTTTAACGTCCCTTCCAACCCAAACTATTCTATGATTCTATAATGAAATTTCCAATAAGATTTGGATGTGGCTGACCAGTTGCCTTTTGAACTCACTTTTGAAATGCATTATTTCCTAACAGGAAATTAGTTAATAGAATATTGCTCTGCCATTCATATTCTTCTTATGAAGTATACCTCCTTTTCATTCAGCACAAAAGGTATCACAGATTGATTAAAACATAGAAACAAGAAAAAAATAGCAAAATACAAACAAGTACAAATTAGAGAATTAAGTATCAAAAATAAATTCAAGTCTCTATGACAACTAGAAATATAAAGCAAATTGTGTAATTCATCCAATAGTTAAGTGAGTTTATAAGTGAACTTTGGATTTGACTTCTGAGAGAGGAGACAAATGGCTCTGGAAGTGACTGACATAACAAATAAGCTGGTGAAACAGTACAAAAAGGTAAGATTAACTTAATAGCATTAAATAAAATACAGCCTAGGCAAGTGGCTACAAACAATCATTACTTGATAGTATTAGCTGGGAGTTATGTTTAAGTTTTCAGTATTTTCTGCTTGTATGACTACTAAATGTCACATACCACAAAGGCCAAGTACTCATTAAGAATGGTTTGGGATAGAAGGAGCTATTCTGTCTGGATTGTATCAGTGCCACTGTTTTGTGGTAAAGTTAAGAAGCTCAAGTCTTTCTTAACAGTGTCACATTATCTGCAAGTCACCAATTGATGTAAAATCAATAGAGGCCAGTCTCAAGTTTTTCTTCAGAAATTCTTCAATTCTGGCTGATGTCGCACAAAGAGATGATAAGAATTATCTGTCACAACCTCCTAGATTTTCTGTTTTCTCTGTATTTGACAAAAATGTACTATAAAATACATGAAGACCTAACAGGTAGCTATTTTGTAACAATTTCATTTGAATTTAACAACATCAAGAAGTAAAACAGTGAAATCAGAAAATTTCTTTTCACATAGTTAAAATTACAGCAATATCTCTAACATGCAGCAGTTCAGCAGAAGAGTGAAATATTGTTCTCATACTAAGATGCATAATGTTACAACCACTCAAAATTAAAAACAATTAATAATGTAAACATTAAAATAAATTTTAAACTGCTTGGTTCATTAAGAGCCTGAACCCCTCCCTAAACAAAGACTAGCTACTTGAGCTAAGTAAAATTCAGGAAAACAGAGGCTACAATTCATATTTTCCCAGAATATAAAAATTGCATTGTTAAAACACATGGCCAGGTAACTGGGCCCTGAGATGAGGTTAAGCTAACTGAGGACAGACAGCAACAGAAACTCTGAACATCAATCACTGACAATCTGCTGGACACAAGAAAGGCCATGGTAAGAAATAAACAAAAATTACATGTAGTGCAATGAGAAACAACTGCATCTCACAAATGGTTCAAGGGAAGTCAAGGGAGAGACATGCTTCAAGGATAGCTGTGTCTAGCTATATAAGCAGAATTCCGGTGAATGTCAAGACTGTGATGAGTCTAAGATTATTTTAAGTAAATCCAGAAATACCAAACCAGGGAATGGATAAAGCAACATAGTCCTTAAAAAGGAAAAAAGCTGGGGGCAGGCTGCTTGTCTAAGGATACAAGGATGGAAAACAAAGGGATCATAGTGCATCAGAAGTACCATGCACAAAAAGGAGGAGAGAAGGAGAAGAAAGCAGCTGGTTATACACAAGCAGGTGAAAGTTCAGTAGCTGAACATGGCAGTTCATTCTGTCTTCTTATTAAATTCCATTTCAAACTCTTTCCTCATGCATATTGTTCACTCTGTGTAAGCATGTGAGATGCTAGCAAATCTCAAGCTAGCCACCAAGGAACTGAAAATGTGAGAGATAACAGGTCTGTTGCTGGATATGAGTGTGAACCTAAATTGAAAGAGACATACCACAGAGACCTCTGTGTTTAAGCCTGTTTAGCCAGTATGAAGGAACAGGATTAAGCCACACAGAGCTAATACTCATATGAGTGCTGTTCATTGGTCCCCAACTGCTAAAGGTGATCTCCTTTGTATAGTGATTGACTTACAGCCAGACACGTTCAGACAGTATGCACATAGGGTTATATACACAGGCATGTTAAGAATGGCAGGAATAGAAAGAGTGTAAGCTTGGCATTAAGCCATCTCTGTCTCTAGAATAGGAAGGAGAAATCCCACCTATCCCATGGCCCACTGAACCTCTCTTAACACTAATAAGCAACAAAAATTTCTGAGTCATATATAGTATTAATGCTCTTCTGTCAATTTATGCTCACATTGTAATCTTCAGTATTTCCCTCCACTTAAATACAGTTTGCATTTGAGTGCCTCAGAGATGTATAACTTGCCCTGCTCATTATTTATTATTTATCATTTATCAAAGAGATGATAAAAACTGCAACGAGAACTGTTATTGATACTCTTCATAAAAGAAGAGACTTGTGGGCTTTCCCCCCCTTAAAGTGATTATTCAGCTCTTAAAATGATCACAATAAGTATGCCTTTTATAGATTATTGACCTTTATTACCATTTCATTGATAACCCATTATCATATAGCACAGCAACACAATTTCTGATCACATAGAACCCTACTATCTCTAACCTGCAAGTAAACAAATGAATGTGGGGAGCTTTGCAAACACTTACAGGTAAAAACTCTTCATCAATCTGGTAAATTGAAAGACCAAGTTCAGAACTGGCCAACACACAACACTCCCAAGAACACATGTACAAACACTCCAGCTTCAGGTACCTGCAAGAAATATTTTCATCCTGCTGCAGCTTCAATAAGCGATAAGCACAGCAAAGGGAACTTGCATCACCTTTCATTAACCTGATGCTGACACTTCAGCCATTAAACAAATGATTCACACTGTCCTATAATTTTCACACCTTTAATACAAATGTATTCACTCTGTTTCAAATAGCTCTTCTCAATTATGGACCACATCCAGAATTTCTATTAAAAGAAAGCTGATGTTTCTACAGACCAGTAATGAATTGCTTTTTCAGTGTGTTGCTAAGTTTTCAGAGGTCACTGGTTTTCTGAGATCGTGAATTTCAAGTAATTTTGTGCTGTTTCCCTATACCGTTTTTGATTATCCCAGTCATGCCTTCAGGACTCTTACATCTCTGCTCATTTCATTAACTAAAATAGCTAAAAACATAAATGGGGAATTTAAGTACTTCATCCTCCACCCCTCAAGAGTAACATGTACTTTTTAATTAAAAATCAGGACCACTTCCTGACAACTGCTATTTTTACAACCACCAAAATAAAAGAACTGGCCCTACATCTCATATAAGAAAATACCTTTCTAAGAGAATAATGGCAATAGGCATTAAGGTATTGTACTACAATATTGATGAATATTACAATATTGATGGCTTTAAATAGGTTAAGTTTTGTAGTAGTGAAATAGTAGACTAACTGGTTACGTACTGGGTGGAGAGAAATTTAGATTTAAATCTAACTTAATTAATACAAGTTGTAAATGAAGAGAGCTGGTGGTGAAAGTAGACAGAAATTAGCAAAGAGATATCTAATAGTAGTTTTTGACATTTGAAAAGCATATGCATTTACAGTACTCATTAATATCCTTCATCCCTCATATCCATACTCATCCAAAACAGCAAACAAAACTGCAGACACATCTATGAACTTTTCACTGTAATTTGAATCAACATCATCCTTATACTCAAGTCTCACTGACAACAATCACAAAAATAATAACAGTTCAAGTAATAGACTGAAACCTCAACTTCCCTCTTAATGTTTAATGAGCAGCACTATACTATGAAGCAAAGTGACTGGGTACTCTACATCCCCATTAAATAGATTAAGCACCAAATTTACCCTGTTACTGCTTATAGTTCTCACTAATTTTTTTTTTCATATTTTTTCAAAGTATTACTATTAATCTTATTTTTATCTCATACATCTTAAAAACCAAATAAACTAGTATATGTAATATTTTATCCACCACACAGAAGGCAAAACAGACTCATTTCTGAAACATGAAACCTACTTATTACCTGCTGCAAATGCAAATTTACCAGGACCAAAATTCACCTGATAAGTTTTTGAAAGCAGAAGATACAACAAATGATCACTGTGTTTAGAATGGTTTCATTACATTATATCCATAAAACATATCCCAATTTTTGTATACACAATGCAGAAAAAGGAACAGGAAGAGCTCAACATTTCCACCTTGCAGTTGTTAAGCACATTCATTAAGGATTGTTGACACTTGCACACTAAGCAGATCAAAGCTTAAATCCCCCACTTAAAAAAATACAATCCAAAGCACATCTCCATTAAAAAAGAAAAAATAATACTAAAACCCCACCAAACACACAGCACTATAGCTTGACAACACTTATTTTTCCCCAGGAAGAAGGTACCATAAAAGAGCCTAACCCAACATCTTAAATGTAGCTGTGAAGAAGTATTTTTTCAGTCTTGGAGAAACAATTAGTATGTATTTCAGCTAAAACAGGATCTCTATTCACTACTAATAAGAATTTAGAAAACCTTTTTCCAGTTGGGTTTCTAGAAATCAGGAGGATAGTTTCAACCATCAAGCCAGACTGAACTCCATAGTAGGTAACAATTTACTTTGTAAAGACAATGTATAAATTCAAAAACATATCAGGAAAAGAAAAAGCCATAAATGTATTTAAATTAACTTGCCTTGGCATGTTTGAAGATAATATTAGCCAAGCTCAGAGTTTTCTATCCTCTCCCCAACCCTCTTCTAGACACTGTCATCTCACTCCATATCAGAGGGAACAAGAGGTATAAAGTTGGAAAACAGGGCACTGGGACTGAGGCAGAGGTGGAGAGACTTGCTGACTAACTATGGTAATAATCCCAGCCCCTTTTCTGCACAGTGTCAGCAAGTACTGGAAGAGTAATAAGCTTCAAAACTCAATCTTAAAGCACATTTAATACAGATGGTGCAACTAGCAACACAGTAACACTGCCATTGTAACCTCTCCAGTCAAGGTGATGTTTACCAGTCTTCCAAAATACAACATATTATCAATTCCATGAATGCAAAACTTATACTTAAATGTATGAATTATATGCAGATTTAATGGATAATGCGCAATCAGGCAGCAGAAAGTAAGTTTTCTGCAAACAAACTTTTTCTATGTGATTCCTCTTATTTGTGCTCTTATTTTATCAAGAGCAAACACATTCAAAGAAGTCTTTAATGAACTCTATTAATATTTTTTTGTAACTAATGATTGTTTTCTTACAATTGAATGAATATATTGCTACAGCACACATTGTTACACTCCTTTTAATTCCTTCAAATGGTCCAAGTGCAGTAACATATATATCTATACACTTTTTCAGGCTACCTTGAGCACCTGTAGTTCACACTTCACATATATTCCCTAGACCTGACAACAGAAAGGACAGAGACATATGTTTTTTTACCCTGCGGGACATTCAAATGAACAGTTGCAGATGTCAGAAGTAAGGCATTTCTAAATGCCTATTACTCATTTATCTCCTACAGCTACAACCAGTAAAACAACATTTGTGCATACCATGCTGTTAGCAGTTATCAATCTTCTATGAAGTTCTCTCCCATAAGCAAATAATTCAATTATTTAAAAATAAATCCACAGAAAAAAAAATTTTAATGTTTTAATTTGCATTAGAAATCTGATGTCTGCAGCTACAGATGGGATATACAGTCTTTGTACACTATTAGTGACAGAGCTTCCTGTCTTCTCTATATACAACAGTAGACACAAAAGAAAAGCATCTTTAAAACTTCTTTCAAAATTGTGCAGCTTTCAGTAAGCATAATCCTCTGATCAGGAAGCTTCATTTACAAAAGCATGTGGGAAATAGGATGATGGGGAAGTGAGGCACAGTTTTCTTACTTTTCTCTGCTTTCTGAATTCTTTCATCTTCCTTACTCCCACTCCTAGCTTCCCTTTTTGGCTAGACAGGTTAGACCAGGAGTTATATCTGCCTGGCTGACATTCCCACAGGTAGTATCCCACACAGCACCATGTTCTCCACTGATGACAGGCAGGATGCACCATGTCTGCTACCCCCAAGGAAAACTCTCCTACTACTACTGAATTTCACAGGTCTTGCAAGAACTCCTTCATTACCTTTTAGATTCTATTGCCTGACAAATTTAGGAGGAAGTGATCAACAGATGAAAAACTACCACATAACTGACATAGACACCATGACTGAAACCAGTATAGAATTTTACATATGCTGGAACAAAATCTCCTTAGACACAAAGTGCTCTTTTAAACTGGATTTCCATTACTTACAGAAATTACACTATTGATTATCTATTTGTTTTTTCTTGTCAATTTTTACTTTTATATATCCAAAGCCCAGAAAGATTATTCACCTCTGGAAGATTTTTTCTGCCCAAGTGCATGTGTCATTGATTACAGTCCAGCTCATCACTAGTCTTGTTCCATTACTTCATACTGTAATTAAGGTTATGTGGATCAATTGCTAAATTAATTCCAGGGTTATCATTTAAATCAGAGAACTGTTCAGGGAATTAACAGATGTTGGATAGGCAACACTTCATGCAAAACTGCTGTGAATGCTCTTTTCCTAGTCTCAGTGCAATAACTGCATCCCGAGTTTTCTCAAAATTAGTCTAGAATTAGTTCAGCAAATTCAGTGGTGTCAGAAATAATGGTCCCACTCTGGCTTTAGCAATTGGCTAAGTGTCCACAAAAACACACATTTCAAGGTAGTACTGGTTAGGGTGTTGTACCACTCACTGATCACTAACTAACTCCCATAGGGATGAGCATCAAAACTACCTGCTGACTTTTTATTTGGTTAGCTTTCAGTGACATTTGACTTGACTGAGGCCACAACAGTAACAACCACCACCCCAAGGCTGCAGCTTTTAAGAAGGTAACATGGAATAAAAACATACACAGTCTAGAATTATGAGTAGAAAATGTACAGTTGCAAATAAATGAAGTGATGCTAGTAATACAAAAAAATCCTAAATTATGTAAATTATAGACACATAAGACCATATGTACCAGGTATAGCAATGACACAGTACTTTCAGTTGCAATGTTACCATTACACTTTCTTCCTGGACTTGAGGAAACTTTCTGCATTAGAATTTAGCTGTATTTGAACTACCATCAGCTGCGCTTTGGAGTCACATGAAAACACCTTCACTCCCTGAAGCAGCCAAACATTGAATTATTTTTTATTTTTCCATTTTTCCCTTTAAATGTAATTAGCAGCCATAAGGAATGTGAACAAGAGTTGTATGGTTAGCTTAAGAACTAACATTAAGAGTTGAATCAAACTTGGCATTTTGGAAGAAAACACACTCCAGTGCAACCACCAGCAGAAAGAATACCTCATGAACAAGCAAATGAACTTATAAAACAAATCAGAATTTCCAACCCTCTGGCTGGGGAAGAAAGCTAATAAAAAATAACAAAAACATTATCCCACAATACTTAAAGCTTCTCAAATTACAAACCTGTAAATAGTTTCTAGAAACTTAAAACCTAGAAAGAGGCCTAAAAGTTGCTGGTTTAACTGGGTTTCAATATTCCCAAATGAACTCTGTAATTTTGAGCATCACTTATGCTCCACTCTGCTTAAGCTTAAACATTGCCACCGTGCTCATATGTTTTTTCATATCACAGATCAGTGGTGCCAATTAGCAGCTGCACCTTTATGAAAGCTGGAGAGATTTATATATTGGGTTTATGCAAGCAGCAAGGAAAGGTGGGTGGAAAGAGAATCTGATACAATGAATGGTTTAAGGTACCCACTTGCTCACCATTCACATTTGGGATGAGGCAGAGAACCGGTAATGTAAAGGTGAGAAATCCATCATGGGCTGAGACAGTTGAATAAGTAAAGGAAAAGCCATACATGCAAGTAAAGCAAAACAGGAAATCCAATAATTACTTTCTATCATCAGTGACTGTTCAAAAATCTCCAGAAAATCAGTGGTTAATCATATGTAATATTTACTTGTGATGACAAATTGCCGTAACTCCAAATGCTTCTATTCTTCCTTACTCTTCCCCCAGCTTTATATACTGTGAATATGGCAAGGAATGTTCCTTTGGTTATTTTGGGATCAGCTGTCCTGACTGTGCTTCCTCAAACTTTTTGTGCACTCATAGCTTTCTGGTGGGGCAGTGCGATGAGAAGAGAAGGCTTCAACCATTTAACAATCACCAAAACCACCAGAGTGCTATCAATACCATTCTCATCCCAAATCCAAAAAGTAGCACTAGACCAGCTGCTAGTAGAAGTCCACTCTATTCTATCTGAAACCATGAAAACAGGTTTTCTCTACATGAGAGCATAATTACACACAGAAATTCTATCATCTGATGTTTTATTACAAGTTCCTCTTGTAGTGCTTCATATTTCTTAAATATTTGTCACTTAAGAACAGGTGAAGGAGGAAAGACATGCTGGAGGAAATGAAGCAAGCAGATCACAAGGCTGAAAAACAGGCAAAGTAAAAGGCTGTACAGATACAGCAAAATACCTTTTTTCCCAATACTTGTATTGTTTCTTTTATTCTTTACTTGTCCTTGAAAGCTAGTTCAGGTAATTTACACTCCAAGTTTCAGACAAACTACAATAAAATTAGATCAGGCTATCAAAATTAGGCCTTATGAAGCTAAGTATTAGAATAAATCCTTAAATTTTATTATCGCTCTCCATTTCTAACTACACGGCCTCGTTTAGCCTAAAGAGAAGAAAAATGTTACAGATTCAAGGTAAACAACCGAAACCTTTTGAAAATTATTTCTGGTTCTTCCGTAAGTCCAAGGTAGGCAAGATTTATGAATATGTAAAAATGAGTTGGCTCTCTAATAAAAGACAGCATTTTAGAATTATTTTTCCTTCTTCTAACAATTTATATGTACTGATGGGAAGAAAAGAACTATCAGAAATTAAAAAAAATACAGTTAATTAGGAGAAGGTATACAAGCATGAATACAAGTGTCAAAAGTCCCTCTGAATGCAGGGATTTATGAAGACAAATTAAATACAAAATGAAAACCATTTTGGAAGTAGATTTAAATTTGTTTATGGTTCAACAACCACAAGTGAACTGCAATTTAGATTAAATTGTTGCTTTTTATATCAGATTTTGTTTAGCAAATTGCTAGAGTCATAAATAGTCCTTTTAATTTCAAAAGGATAATCTTTTACTAATTCAATGTCATAAATGTCCTTGTCATTTTGGTCTCAAGGAATTTCAGAGAAAAATTCCATTGACGTGATGCTTGTTGGCTGAGCTGGTAATACAAAAACTCATAATGATTGGCATTTTTCTTTTCTTTTTTTTTTCCCCCAAACAATTATTACTGCCTTTTCCTGAGTTTCTTTTATGCAAAGAAATGAAATCTATTACAAGCAGCAATTCAAAAGAGGGTAAAGCTGCCTCAAAAGTAACAAAGAATGAATAAGGTCTTTAAATGGCATTTTGTTTTTAGCACATTCTACAGAATGCTACTGAAGGGTATTGGTCTATATTCTTTAGCAAACAATAATTTTTCAGGAATAACATAATTCTGTTAAGGAGCCTAAAGCAAAAATCTTAAATTTACCTTTGATTAAATGTTAGAGGACTTTGCCATGAGCTTTGCCATGACTTTGCATCATATTCCTAAAGATATCATTCAACTCAAGTAGTCAGGTAATTGCCCAAGTACCTTGATATATTTCCTGTATTTAGAATCACAGAATGGTTTGGGTTGGAAGAGAACTTAAATATAATCTATTTCCAACCCCCGTGCCATAGGCAGGGATACCTCCCACTACACCAGGTTGCTTGATGCTTCATCCAGCCTGGCCTTAAACACTTCCAGGGAGGAGACATCCATAACCCTTCACTGTATTTAACTCCTGATGCAAAAAATGCACAGCTTCCTTTTTGTAGTGATGGGAAAAAAAAAAAAAATTCCAAGAAAAATGCAAGACAGCATCATTTTGTCCTCAGCAAGTAACCATGCAAGTCATTGCAAAGTCCCATATACACAAGAGCTATTTGCTCTTTTGAGAACAATACATCAATCAGTCAGATTACCCATGCACCAGGCAGCAACTTCATCAGAGAATTTTTCTGGGCTCCACTTCAGAGCATCATGGGTACCTGCATCCGAAATTTTGCCCACTGGTTAGGTCCAAATAAATTATTCCAACTTTACAGTGTGAGCCAGCATTGAACACTACATATTTCCAAAGGACTGACAAGGAAGCATGCTTTTATACTTTATCCTGAAACAGCAGTATGACCTGGCAGCAAGGCATGAAAACTGCTACCTAGCTTTTGTTCAGAAGACCACAGCTAGGAGCCTGAAGGGAGACATTAATCCCCCTTACCCATTGCTGGAGAGACAACACTTAGAACACTCTGTCCAGTTTTGGGCCCCTGGTACAAGGCAGACATTGAATACCATGTTTAGTGGGGGAAAAAATGGGGCTAAGCTCTCACCCTGTAGGAAGGAGCACTGTGCAGATGTAGACAGATAGAAGATGGGAGTTAGCGATCTTTTTTGCATAGATTTGTTTACTATTTGATACAAAGGGCAGTAGTGGAGTATGTTTCACAGAGATTGTGCAGATCCACGTCCTTACATGCCGTCAAAACCTAGTCTCACTTCTGTGCTGATCTAGCTTTGAGCAAAATTTGGACTATGTGACACCTTGAGGCCTCTCTGAACCCCAATTATTTTATGTCTTAAAACACAGAATTAAGATAAAATCATTTTGCCAGACATAAACCCTTTGATTTTTATTCTTATCATAAATTAATCTTCAGATTAGTTAGCAAAGAGGCAGACAAACAGTCTTCCATTACAAACTGCTTCCACACCAGAAACGCAGAAATTGGAAGAAAAACTTCAGGGTAAAACAGCACATGTGATTAGAATCTCAACTGACTACCAGAGCAGCACTTCTAAACCAAAAGGGATTTTGTTGGTATATTCAGTTTAGCCACTTCCTTTGAACCTGCATGTTCATGCACATTCACATGCACACACATAACTTGCAGTGCTTCAAGTGACGTGACACAAGGAGTAACATGCACACTTGTTACTACCCAGATCCAGTTTTGCAATTAAATTTGAGATTTAATTCACTTTTAGGTTTTTCCTTTGCTACACATATTTAAGTCTATTCTCATAAACAACAGGATTCAATAACATAGCAGTGTAGTCAGGTTATTTCTCCATTACCAAAAGAAACAAATGTGCTGATGAATCAGTTGATTGATCAGGCTGTTTACAATATTGTCATCAAAACAAGTTGGTGAATTAAGTTCAAATAAATAATTGTACTAATTAGCCGTGAAGTTCAAGTCCAGGATAATGAGTCAATACATTATTTTAAAAAAAAAGTTCAATTTGGATCAGCGATTCAATCTTCATTTTTGATATCTATTCCACTTACAAATTTCAAAGTATGCTGTGAACCTGAGATATGCACACACACTTTTCTACAGATTAAGCATAATTTGAACATCATAACAAACCATAAATAATAATTTAGGCATTCATTTTCCACTCTGTAACTGTGAGAAGTTATAGGTACCTTTGCAGTTAAAATAAGGAGACATTTACTTAGAGTTCAACAGCAGCATATATTAATGTAACTACAAGATTAAATTAGCTCATCTAACTCCCTTTGGAATCCTGGTAAAAAAAGCTGTTTCATTCTGCACAGAACTAGCCTATGTGCAGATACAAGCAGTGGCAAGAATGGAATAATTTATGCTGAACTACAGTTTCATATAAGCATCCTGTATCAATAATAGGGAGGGTACCCCCCCAGCAGGCAATTTGAAAGTTTGGCATCCTAGTTGCGAAGAAGTAAGTTCCATGCTACAGAAGTTCAAGTAAAAAAGCCAATCCCAGAAGGTAAGTGGTGGAAAAATTCACTATTACAGGGAAGGTCTGAAACAGATGACACTGTTGTCTAATGGTGCATAGAGACAATTATAGCCAGATAAACACATCAACACTTCTTTCATTTAAAAGCATGACATTCTTCTGCAGTATGAGGAATCGGTGGCAAATTTACCTAAGTCTAATGGCATTAAAAAAATACTCATCCAATTTCTTCCCTTCTCAACTGCATTGGCTGTTACTGAAAAATTACTTCATTCTAATTTACCAAAACAAAATATTGGGAGCAGGTTATAAGTTAAGAAAGCAGAGGAGAGTATATCTCCCTAATGCTGTAGCTATCAGCCTTACCTTCATGCTAACCAAACCAGGAAGAGAGGTCAGAGATATCAGCAACTAAACAGCAAAACAGATTTGTGAGAAGCATCACCAATTTGTTAGAAAATCAAACTCACCTATTCTACCTCATCATTGACCACAACAAACAAAAAAAACACAAAATATTTTTTAAAGAAAAACAGAGAAAAACCATTAACATTACATCAGGCAGAAAGTAAACATGAGAGAACTTTCTTTAAAGATGATTTATCTTTTTTCCGTGTAACACTCGGCTTTATAGCCTGTCTTCAGTTTAGTTCTGTAGTTTTCTGTGTAGGCATCCACTAGGTAAGTGTGCTCATTTATTTTCATGGAAGGCCCTCTTCTAATTCCACATAGTTTATAATTTATGCTTCAAACAGGTAGTTCATCCTCATATGCCTGTTTCTTTCTCTTTAATAAACAAGAGGTTTGTCTTAGTTGCATTTAACTACTATTCATGGTACCTCTTCAGGTTGGAAACTTATGGCTGTACTCTTAATGTGATTTTACAACTGTGATTATCGAAACCATAAAAAAAAGTAGGTAGTCCTAATAGTTTGTTCCTCTTGTGATGTAGGGTTGTTTCCAAACCTGTCACATATTAATTTCATTGCTTCATTTGTTTGACGTTCATAATTTTCTTTTAAACAAATCATAGGCTCTTGCCCGGAAACAAAGAGAGGCCAAAAAAATTAATAAATCCAGATTTACCAGAGAATCTCTTCATTTCAGATTAGTACGTAGCTTTAAGAAAGCAGATACATCACCAGCAAAACAGAATACTAATTCTTACATGGTTCATTCCTAATAAAACCATTAAAAGAACTTGAAAAACATATACAATCCTAAGAACAAGCTAATGGAAAAATAATGGCTTACTGCTGCATAGTGTATCAACTGGCTTGTTGGAAGAATTAATTGACTAAGTAATGGTTCCTAGAACTTTGATATCCATTCTCTGGACCATTCAGCCATTCTTCAAGAAATGCTCCAAGTGCAATAAAGACAAAAAGTGGTAAGACCATTGCAATGTGCTGCCACATTAATGATTCAATTTGAAAACCACTGTTAAAAACAGATTTATGCAATGTCTGTGAAAATTAACTTACATTAATGTTTCTCTTGGGGAAAATGCCATCAGCCCATTATGAGAATTGATGGTTCTTCATGGTACCTCCTGGATGCGGTTGGATAAGTAGTAGCTTAGCAACTGGGGCAATCAACAATATGAATGCACTTGCCAAAACCTAGTTTTTTACTGACAATTCTATAAAGTATAAGAGGAAAAACAGATAAGAAGCAAGCAGCTTCACAAATCTCCACTAAGACTTTGACCACAAAAGATAAAAACACTGTTTTTTGTAGGAGAGTTCACAGGAAAACAACTGTTACCTGAACAGCAGGAGAAGGAACTCACCAGTTTTATTAAAGTAAGGATAGCTTCCTTTTTCTGTTGGCATAGTCCACAACCTCTAGTTGCTGAAGGAACTATACAAAAGAAATCCACATCTTAGCTACTTGTGCACTATTTTAAAATGCTTGCCTGGCTTCTAAACCCAATCCAGGGCAATAAAAACTTGCATATGTTTTGTACTTTGTCGCACTTAGACACCAACCTTCTCAGCAAAAATGTTTTCTTACTAATAGACCTCACCACATTATTATATTATCTATTTTCCAAAACATGAAAAAAAATTACTTAATATAATTTAATTTGCTATCACAAATTTTAAAATATAAAAAATAAAATCTAGACTTTTTTCCCCAAATTAAAATTTTAAAATCTTTTTTACATTGTGCTACTGTACACATGTGCAAATAATAAAGACACTCTTTATGGTCCATGCAGCGACTCCTGATAACTTAGATAATAAAGTGTAGGTATAGCCTTTGTTGCACAGTCAATGCAATAATTTGACAATTCTTCATTAATACATGTCTATAAACCTTGCAAAGGTCAGAGGGATGGAATACCTTTCCTACAAGGAAAGGCTGAGACAACTGGAGCTGTTCAGTCTGAAGAAGGGAAGGCTCTGAGAAGACCTTACTGCAGCCTTTCCAATAAGAAGCGCTGACGATTTGGACTGAAAGAAACTTCTTACCAAGGCTTATAGCAACACGACATAGCACAACAGTTTAAAACTGAAAGATAGGAAACTTAAGGTAGATTTATACTGGTTAAAAAGAAGATTTGTTATTCTGTTTCTTGGGATTTTTTTGGTATTTCATTATTAGTTTGGGGGTTGTTTTACATGATTGGTGAGGCAGTGAAACTTGTTGCCTACGGAAGCTTTTGATGAACCAGCATTGAAAGTGTTCCAGATCTGGCTGGACAGGACTTGGAGCAACCTGATCTAATGCAAGACATCTCTGTCCATGGCAGGAAGGCTGGACCAGATGATCTTTAAAAGCTACCTTCTAATCCAAACAATTTTCTTTCTTCTTTATTCAGCTCTTGTCAAAATTTCTGTAGCGTACATGTATTTCCTCACCTCCTTTAGTTAATGATGATGGCATTTTGATCCTATAGTTAAAGAATGAGACCAGTAAAACCATAATTCAGCTTGTTAAGCAAAAATACCTGGCAAAATAATTCCTGGTTTCACAATGAATAAAGGAAAAGGTTTTAGGCACATCCTAAATGGGCTAACCCATTATAACATGTGATTGATGACATAGTTACAAGAAAAGAAGCCTCCTTGTCCTTGATATGAATATCACATATCATCATATCCAGTAGCAGGACCAGTTGTATCTTATCCACATAGAATTGTTCCTTTGACAAAAATAATGACATAAGCCTAAACCAGCCAAGTCTAACTAGACAAGCTATGTTAAAAAAAATAAAGCAAAAAAAATCTCCAAGTGGTATTCATTCTTATTTCAGGTATGAGAAATCTTAAGCAGTTGCACAGGGAAATAGAAAAAACTATTCTACTTCACGTTATGGAATAAAAACTTTTTTTTTTTAAACAAAAATATTGATGGCAGGGGAAAACTTCTCTATAACTGGAGGTATGAAAGGTTCAACAAGTCGTATGAAATTAATCTGTCCAATTCTGCTCACTTCCTACCACTGAAGCAGATTTACATTAAGGTTAACAAAACTGTAGTATGAATAAAAATTTTTCCACAGATCGATAATGCAAATCTTAGTACATCCAGAGAACAGCCTCGTATGAACTCTTATACTGTAACACAATATTGTTTTACCAGTCTTTTTGTTTACCTCTGGGAAGACAGAAATATTTTTCTTTCCCCAGCACTCATCTAAGTAGCAAACACTGGCACAAATGCAGCTGTCTCTCATAGAGCATAGATAGTTTAGTTCTAAAAGCAAGTGCCAGTGCTTGAAATATGTGCTATGATGAGTTACAAGCCACACTCTGCATAAAACAGGGGAAAAGAAAAAGGTAAAGTAAGAATTGTTTAAACGTTTAAGACTCAGAATGTTAAAACTCCATTTTTGCAGAATAAAAGCTCATAACCAAGGAAAAGCAAAAAACTGTGTACCACATCCGAGATGTACTCTCTCCACAGAGAAGAACCTCTGGAGACTATTTAATTTGTTACAACCTCCATACAAGAATCAAAGAAGAAAACATAAAGCACATACAAGTTCTTATATTAAAGCCTGTAATTACATTTGTACTACACGCCTTTCTATGTGGTTATCTCTGAAGCATATTAATGCTAATTACCAGAATTTGTGTGCTACAATGCATAGCTAATCCAAGATTTCAACTGACATGCATATATGGGGCAAGTTCAGCTGATTTTGGTAGGAACAAGAGTGGAAAATAGAGGAGTAAGGGACAAGAAAAGGCCAGATCATATATGTAAATAGCTGACTGGTCAGACACTCATCTGGCCATGCCCTGTGACTGAATTAGTGTGCTACAATGCATAGCTAATCCAAGATATATCTATATACGTATATATACACATGCTGCAAGTGGCTGTCTGAATATCCCAATGCAACGCATCTCAGATTTGAATGATTAAACAGGAAGACTGACAGTGTAGCCATTTAAGATCACTTCATGACATCTCTTCCTACAGCACTGTTACTGCCCTTTATTATAGTTAAGATATTAAGTTTTCTGATGTATCTCGTAAGATACAACAAGGAAAAAAAGGGAAGGCATTTTAAAGGGGCATAATGCTAAGTTTTAGAAACAGTGTTTGGATTAAAAAATATCCTGAAATTTTTTTTAAAATTCCACCTAGATATTATAATAACATTCAGATACAGGCTGGCTTTCTCAGGACTCGCACCATGACTTCTCACAGTTTGAACAGGGGCATCGTCAAAGGTACTGAAACGAATAACCCAGAGACCTGGCATCCATCAGTGAAAGGTTCACATCTCTACTTTCCTAAATCACTCAAGGTCAGCACATAAAGGTCTTCCAGCAAATACTTTTCAGTACTTCCTCTGGTTTACCTTTTTTTTTGAAAGGAGCATGCTTCTTTGTGAGTAACCAACAATAAGCCAACTATTTACAGGCCCATAGGATAAGTCTTAAAGTCATAAGCAAAAATGAGAAAACAGCTAAAACAATGCAACAGCACAACAACTGATTTAGCTCTTCTGAATCCAGAAGCACTGTTTTTACAAAAAAACACATTGCATTAGACAAAAGGGCATTCAACAAATGAGCTCCTTTTGCAGTGACTATCACCCTGTCACTGACCTCAAGAGACCAAACATAACATAGCGAGACAAGTTCCACCTACAGGGCATACAACCTTATACTATAGCTCCCCATTTGGTTGACACCTTTCAGAAAGGTCTAAATTCCCTGATAAAGAACACCTATCAATTTCTCACAGTCCATTCAACCTCATCTTGCTCAGTCAGTGACAGGCAGTTTTGTGCACTAGAGACTGATCTGTTGTAAGCCTTGAATCACAGGGTTTTCTAAACTTGTTTTCCTGCTGACATTATCTCAGGCAAAACTTCTCCGTAAAACAAGTCTTATGTCAGAATAACTCAACAATCAGAGAAACACAACGTGACCTTGCAAATAACTAACATGACAGATTGCTTGAGAAGAATAAAGACACGCAAGTAAATTTAATTCCTCTTTTCCATATTCATCTGTGAAAAGTAAGACAGCAGCCATTTCGTATAAGCCTGCAACAGTATGAATCTTCAGAACACACTGCAGCCATTGATCCTTGAAGAACTTCACTAAAAAAACCAGTTTGGTATTCATCTGACGGAAGGTGTAACTTTGGCTTAGTTAATTTTTTTCACTCTTTCCTCAGTTACCATAGATGACTTTAACAAAAAAAACCCTGCTCACATACTCTAATAATACCAAAGCTCAATTTCAAGGTAGTGATTTCCAATAAAATAAGAAAGTTTCATTTTTTAATACAAAGGCAAATAAGTTTTCATTAGGCTAACAACAGCTGAAAGTACAAGCAGTTTAGGAAAGTTTTTCTATTATCTAGCATCCTAGACTACAGCAGAATTTACAAGAGGAAATCCATCTTAATAGAACTAACAAGTAACAACAAAGGGAAAACACAACACCCTAAAGTGAGAGATTTATCCTAAGATTTTGTCTAGGGTGAAAAGGCAGTGATTCGGTTCTGAAAAGCCAATTAACTTAAAGATATCCATATGCAGTATCAGCTTAGGTTTTCTGCATGGTGCGTGTTTTTTTTCTTTTCAGACAATAAAACAGTGGGTAGCTCTGCAGAAGAGGACTCAGAAGAAAGACCTTCTGATCTTAATTTGATTTTTTTGTTTACCAATTAAAACCAAAAGTTCTACATAAAAGGAGTAACCTTTTCCTGTGTAGAGGTACAGCAATATCCAGCATGAAAAAAGCACAATGCTGGTTGTGGCTTCAAGATTTCACTGTAGTTCTACTAACACTAATAATCTTGATACGATATGAAGTTTCAGCTACCTAGTGCTACCTCAAACTCTTCTTATTTGATTTCCAAAATTATTTTACCCTAACTGAAGAGACTCAGATCTTCTCAGGTATCACTCTTTACCTTTCAAGTTATTCACCAAGGGGAGTTGCTGCAAAGCTAGCCTGACCCACAGCAGAATAGCAGATCTCTGTGCACAGGTAGGGAAACCTGCATCTCTTAAGGAAATGCCAGAATAAATGAGACACCAAACAGCAGCCTTCACAAGATCCTGAGGGGGCCTGGGTATTGCCAGAGAAACCACAGTCATCCCAATGCCTCTCAAAAGAGGCCTGAGGAGCGTAAGGACCAGGAGTGAGAGCAACAGAACACCAGGCATCAGACAGTTTGCATCAAAGGTCTCAGAGCCAGGTGTATTCAGCCTACCAGCTGCAAGAACCCACTGCTAGGATGATAGTCATCACTTCCAATATTTAATTTTATTTTTTTTTTAGGCTTCGGAACAGTTCAGTGATAGAAAACTGATTACGTGATATTTTAAAATGGTCCCTGAAACATATTTATTGCTGAGCTGAGAATGAGAACTGTTTGGAGAAACACCAGGGAGAACAGGCTTCAATGACAGTGAATTGAGTCATTTCCCACAGCCCCTCACCCCAATCTTCCAATAGAGGCAATTTTATTTCAGAACTCAGAAAGTTTACCAGTCATTGTAATATGTTATCACTATAGACATTACCTCAGTTTAAGTAATTTCCCATTGTTTACTATTTAGCATAAGACTGTTGCAACCTAGGAAGTAATTGGTGACAACAGCAGGTATTTCATTTGGTTTACTCCTCTTTGGAGAAGAAACATACAGTTATCTTCAGGATAAGGAAGCTACAGAAAAACAAATAAATCAGGATTCCTACCCAGCTCTAGGGGACTCCTACATTCTGAGAATTCAACACACTGGGATACGGTGAGTATTCTCTCCACCCCTCACCCTTCCAGAAAGGCTCCTAGCGCTTAACTATTAAAAGATATAAATGGATGAAAATGGCATAACCAGAGATGAAATACAATATAGGTCTCAAATAGAACATTGGTCTGAACAAGTGTAGCAATAAAGCAGAAGAAAAAAGATATTAAACCAAAACAAAATAAATCCCATATCCATTGACGCATAAGGTAACACAGGCACAAACAGAGAGCCTTCCAATAGATAGTGATAACTATCTATACACTATATTTCCCTGCTCCTATCAACCTATTTTAGAATGAAGTCCTGCCCCTAAAAGTAATTGCACACTGTGTTATCAGCAAGTACCAGTAGAGGCTGTCTAGACATGAGCCTCTTGGATTTTCTGCTGTGTTCAAGGCACAAATTCCTGCTGAAGCTGCTTCCAGGGTTAGCAGGCATGACAATTTCCTATATTTACAGTAGGCAATTACAGCCCAGACCAGTGATTCTGAAACATAGTTAAATGCATCTTGGCATTTGCGGTAGTTCAGTTATAAACCCTGCTGCCAGCATGCACCACTGGAATGGGATTCATACAATAAAACATTTATCTGAAAGGTTTCAGATGTGCCCACAACACTTCCTAAAAAAAAAGGCATTTTGGTTTGGGTTTTTTTTTTTTTGACATGTAGTCCTTCAAAGACACTGTTAAACACAGGGGCTTCCTACCATGGGGGCTTCCTTTCCTCCTAGTTCTCTCTCAATTATACTTGCTTGTTCTACTGAGATTCTTTGTACATTTTGATAGAGAAGTATTTAGGCTTTGTAGATTTTTCAAATAATATTATCTGTACACTGGCAGGAATGTATCTTGAGAAAAGCAGGAGAAAAGCCTGGTAAATAGTATACACTAATAAATGAAGTAATAATTGTCCCATTTCTATGTTAACAAACCAAATTCATCATTGTGGACAGACTTTTTTAGCAGAGCTTACTGTAACAGAACAAGGAGTAATTAATTTAAATTAAAATAGATAAGTTTAGACTAGATATTAAGACAAAATTGTTTACAGTGAGGATGGTAAAACACTGAAAGGTTGCCTGGAGTGGTGGTAGATGCCCCAGTCCCTTGATCAGCCTCGGTCAGATGGAGCTCTGAACAACTTGATCTAGTTGAAGATGTCATTGCAGGGGAGTTAAAGGTCCCTTCCAACTGAAATGATTCTACAATTCCAGGATTTGGAATAAAGCAACTTGATTTGAACAGTCTCCCATTATTTAATTTGCATGGTTTTAAGAAACTTTTGTTTGCTTTCCACTACAAGATACATGCTTATAGCTAAAATAACCATTTATGAAGAGCAGGTCATACCATGGAAGCCACTGAAAAAAGCCCATTTTGCTTTTTACTTAAGAGGAAATCATAGAATAGTTTGGGTTGGAAGGGACCTTTAAAGATCACGGAGTTCCAACCCCCCTGCCATAGGCAGGGACACCTCCCACTAGAAATCTTACTCCACTAATGCTGCAAGGGTGTCACTATACGTCTCCATAGTTGTCAAATACAGGCCAGAACAAGACTGTTCGTTTGTCTTCATCCACCACACTGAGGGACACATGCCTCTTTCCACATTCATCCCTGGCATATCCATACATTACACACTTCCTAAGCATTTCTCAATCCATTGCAAGTTTATTTTCACTGTGACAGTTTTCTTTCACAAAAGGAATAATAATCCCTCATTCACTAGCATGGAAATTGAGATACAGAAGAACCAAATGCCTTACCCAGGACTACTTGGGAAATTTGTATCAGCACAGAATTGAGTCCATGGGCTTAATCTGGGATCATTATTTTTTGCGGGAGCTTAACCTAGGAACATCAATTAGTTTGCAAGACCCCAAGTAGCATTAGTTTAAATGGAAGAACTATTTTAAAAAAAACTGACATCTGGGGATTTCCAGTAATGTGAGCTAACTTCTTCACAGCAGTGGGTCATAAAACTAACATTACAAACAAGAGCTAATTACTGTGTCTGAAGTTCAAAGTTCTCCACAACAGATAAAGTCAGTAGAAGTATTAGTAGGTCATCCACTCTGAAGGACAACGTTGTGATAAATCCCAAACACACTCATTCTCATTGAAGTTTAAAGTAGGCCTCAAGTAAAAACAGCACCAATGTAAAAATTTGCATGTTTTAATATTCCTGGAGACTTTTTCCATAACCTTAGCATATTTTTCCAAGTTTACACTGGAGTGAATGTCTCATACCTTTAGCCATACCAAAGAATACAGACATACAGCACCTAGAAGAATTGCTTGAAAAGAACACCATGATTTACCACACAGAAATTATTGCAGCAAGAGACAAAAATATATTACAGATGTAAAAACAAAAACACTATGATTTCCAGAGCAGGAAATTTGCTACTTCTGTGAGGAAAAACACAAACATATTACACTTTCAGAATGTTTTTACCTCTACAGAGGTTATTATATTCCAGACACGTTACTGACAATAGGAGCAGATTGTATGCTTCTATACTGATTTAATACTGTTATCTTATGCAGGACTTAAAACTAAAGCCCTATACAGGAATTAAAAACCCTAGAATTAAAAAATTCTAGGAGAAGACTGGAAAACCATACTTTTGTACTAATAGCATACTCCCAAGAACCCTGAAATGTAACAAACATGAGCTAGTACAAACACCTTTGAACCAGAACTACGGCCGCTACAATCTCAGTATCACTTTATGACTCCAAGTATCAGGAAAAAAGTAACAGCAATGGGAGAAGGACTCATTGTCTGAGAGCTAGTAGAGCCTTTGCAAGTGACAAACTTAATAATTCCCAGACAACATGCTGTGATATTTGCATTGTCAGCTAGTTATTATAATTTATTGGAAAAGTGGGACATGGACATAGTATTACAATAGAATCACAATGTGATAGCTGTAGTAATCTCATACAGCTTTTGCTTTTTCAACTCAAACTCTGTACAGCTATTGTTTTTCTTTCCTCAAAGCACACAGGGCAAGAGAAAAAAGTCTCAGGTGTATGAATTCATTGCTTTGTATAGGTTCTGCTCTTTAAGCTGCATTCCTCTTTTTTTTTTTTTGTTTTCTTCAAAGGAGCACTTCAGGAAATCCACCATCTAAATTCTGCCCTAGGAATAGTCACAAGAGGGAAATCATTATGTATTTTTCCCATTGCAACTTCCACGTTCTTTCAACCACAATCAATGCATCTGAGCCCTTCTGATTCAACACAGATGATAACTTCTCACATCCTACCACCTGCTTAGGTTTTCATTATTGAAAAACATGATCTATCTTTGAAAGGTTGAGCCTGATTTGACTTTGTATCATCATCAAATGTCTTTCACAGTATTTCAGATAGTCTGATGCTAACTATTAATTTTATCAGCAGTCTACTCTTAGGAATAGCCTCTGGTAACTGCTTCCACCTCAAACTCTGTGAATCAGGAGTCGTTAAAAAAGAAAAGCTGAAGTGGGAGAGATAAATCTCTTTCACTTCCACCTGTAAAGAACAAGGTTTTGATCACATACTGACTAGTGCTTTGCCCATTATCTTTGGCCACTTACCCTACCACTAGAAGATAACAACATCAGAAATTGGTGCTACCAACAGAAGACACTTGTATCCCCTTACCAGAGGATGTAATCAAGCATATATGCAACATACAAACTGAAGCCTGTAAACTGAAGCAGCCGCTAAATCTGAACTCGTGAAAATACTTCATAATGTAACTAAACTCAGATGAAAATATTCAGGAAAGTTCTGACAACAACAATGGCTTATTTGTAAGTTACTTTTTGACACTCAAATGTGGAAGAGCTTTGAGTCCTATTCATTTTACTCTGTGAAAAAAGGGCCATGAACATCTAAGCCCTCTGGTAAGAAAGGATTCAGCCCCACACAATGCTAGAGGCTTGAGGACTGCCTGGCAGAAAAGGACCCAAGAGTGTTGGCGAATCGTTGCCTGAATATGAGCCAGAAGTGTGCCTAGGTGGCCAAAGCAGCCAGTAGCATCATGGCCTGTATCTGGAAGCCTGTAGTGAGTAGGACCAGGGAAGCAATCACATTTCCCTCTACTCAGCACCTAGAGTACTGTGTCCAATTTTGGGCCCCTCACCATGGAGGATTAAATTAAATATTAGGAAAAATTTCCACACTGAAAAGTTTATCAAGAATTGGAAGAGGCTGCCCAGGGAACTAGCTGAGACACCATCCCTGGGGGTACTTAAGTGATGAGTAGACACGGAGGTTAGAGATAAGGTTTATGGATGGTTTGTCAGAGTCAGATTGACAGGTTGGACTACATGATCTAAACAGCCCCTTCTAACCAAGAAGATTCTGTGAGTCTATTGCTTTTTTATTGAGTCCTCTAATGAACAGTGGGAGCAATCAATCACAAGCAAGTCAAGCATGGTTCCAGACTTCAGTGCTGGATATAAAAAAAGAAAAACTGTAGCGAGAACACAGGAGGTCCATAAGAGACAGTTATAGTTTGTTGGGGTAGTATCAGATACTATACTTAGCTTTATACATACATATAGCCTTTACTTGTGGGAGACGGATGCCACTCCTTCCATTCATCATCACACAAACAGCTTGAAAAATACTGGGGAAAAAAACCTGCTCTCAGCACTTCAGAACCTGTAGTTGTGAAGGTACATTCAAGCACTGTGGCGGCAAATAAACATTTAGTTTTGGGTGTTGCTTTCCATTTTTCTTGAGACAACCAGTGACAGCTTTTACATCACTCCTAGGAAAAACAGCTTTCAGATACAAGTAAAATAATTCTCCGCAAATTGCTTACAAAAGGTACCTTGCAGTAATCCTGCCCCCACACCACATGCACAGCTTCTTGTATGTTTGTGCATATCAGCAGCAGAAAGCTCACACTTGCCATTCACTCAATTAGGGATGAACACTCTAAAAAAGGCTTCTGAATACAGCAGACTCCAGCTGTTTCAGACCACTGCGTGGGTATAGAGCAAGGCTATTCACTTCCACAGCAAGAAAGTAAAAATACATTAAATTACCTTGCCAGGACATCAAAGTGGCACAGATTACTACTCTTATTCTGTAATCATCAAATAATTAAAGAGCATTTACCTCATTAAAACCTTTTACAGGAGATCACCATTATCCAACTCTTCATTTACTCATTAAGCTACATCTACGTTTTTACTCCACTAATTGCAATTTGATACAAGCTCTTTAGTCCTAAAATGTTGTGTTGTTTTTTTTTTTAAGAAAGGAAAAGGGCTTTATCACCTACAGTGTAAAAATACCTTTTTCACTGACGAGACCTTGAATTTAAAGCTGCTACAATTGCAAAGTGAGTTGTATTTAAAGCAGACCAGCAGTTTATCAAATACCCTGATCAAAACAAACATATCAAGATTTTAAAAGCTCACAACGGACAATAGTTCAGTAGAGGATAAGCATAGCAACCCAAATCCTCTTTCTTCACCTGCCTTAAGCCAGCAGAAGTGGTGTCAGGAAGTTATGTGGCAGATAAAGAATCCAACTGCTTCCTCTCTCGCTCAAGTAAAAGCTCTCCATAATAATACAAAAGGATAAATAAATTTCCGATGAAGGAAAATCTACTTTCACTGCCAAAAGAAGGTATTAAGGCACATGACCCAGTTAACACAAAGTACATCGAACGGAGAGCACTATAAACTGGTGCGCTCGGGCTGACTGAGGGGCCGGTGGTGCTCCGTGCCGTACGCAGCCGGTTCCAAGGGTCCCAGCGCAGGGAACAGCGGAACCCCTCAGCCACGGGTGGGCGCCACTGGCAGGAAAAGCCCGTGTCAGAAAGGGCAAAAAAAGCCTCAGCTGGGGCTGAGGCAAAGCAGGTGAGAAATCTTCACTTTATAGTTTGCTTTACACCAGTTTTAACTGTCAGCGCATATCTTTCCTCCAAGTCTGTCTGATGGTAACTCATACGGGATTCTCCCGCTTTCTCCACAAGCTTTTCCATCTGACCGTCTTCTCCCAAGGTGGGCAGGGGGGATGAAGAGTGCAGCCAGTCAGCATCTATCCACTACAAGAGGACATTCAGATGCAGGGCATTGACACAATACAAAGCATACTTTCTTGCCCTCTAGAACGGCAGGATAGATATTCTGATTCAGCACTGCCTTGGGCATAGACAGGAATCCTAAAATTCAAGAGTTCTAGTCTATATACACACAAAACAAATCACTCTCATACATCTACTCCATTTGCCTTTGGTTGCAGCTCAGTTCCTTTTTTCATTACTGAAATGCAACTCAAATAATGTTGATGTGGTTATTTGTATATATGCAAATCAGACTAAATGTGACTGAGACAAAAGGTAAGATCTCAAACAAAACCATTAAGTCAAAAGGCATATAATTCTTTCAGAAGACTGTATATAACACATATTCAGTTTTAAATACAACTACTTGTAGTAGAGCCATGCAAACCACTTCAGCTGAAACCAAGCAGAAAAGCTAATTCTGCCATATCCTTATTTTGTCTTTTAAATATTTTAAATATAAAATTACGCTGTGAATAAAACTTTAATGAGTAGCTAGTGCGTAAGTGCTCAAGTCAACGTGAAACATTTTTTCCAACTATTCACATGAATAAGGCTATATATGACTAAATTTGTTAAGTAAATCAGATCATTTTACATTGCCCTTTTTGTATAAAAATGGGTAATTTTGTCTTCGCACTTAATTGCCCTCCATTTCATCTTTATTGGTCTATATTCACATTGCATTTCATTTTCCAAATGGTTGCATACTCTTAAGTGCACAATTATCAATAAAGTGCAAAGACCACAAAAGGAGAAAACTTGCTTAAAACAGCCATTTTCAGCAACTTTTTAGAGTATAGCCTTGCCACGTTCCTATAATAGAATATTAAGGTTCCACTGTGAATTTCAGATGCTAGCCAAGACTTCTTACATACCCCTTATGGACATGCACAGTAGCCTTCAAGTCACTGGTTAAAAATCAGTGACTTGAATATTAAATGGCGAAGTCTGATCTTGAGGAAAAGAGGGTTAAGGAGTGGACAATACTCAGGAAAAGTTTTAGAATGAACTGCAGTTTAAAACATCAAAAAAATCCCAGAAGTGCTGAAAAGAAGTTTATAAAATATCCTTAAAAGAAACAAACTGCTGGTGAATAGTGGGGAAAAATAATAATGCAGTACCTATTGTTAAATAATGCTGCTAAAGAACCTAGAATTTACAGCCTGGTGAGATTTATCCCATTACTGAGTAAACCGATAGAGAATCTAATTAAAAATAGGATGGCAGAACAGTTGGATAAATATAACTTGATATACTCAAACCAGCACGGCTCCAGTAAGAGGAGGAGGGGAACAAGGGAAAAAGAAAAAGAATCTCAGGTCTATAATCCAGTAGAGGCAATCCACAAACAAACAGTGGAGGGGAAGGAGATGAAGGTGGATTAATTAACTTTTTTTTTTTAATTACACATAATATTAATTATTTAGCTTTATGTCACCAGCTGTGTACTGTGTCATTTTCTAGGGGGCCAATATCTTGATTTAGCAACTAATTAAGCAATTGGAAATATGGTTTAAAGTTACTGCTTGAAACATCCACAGATATTTTTAACTAAAAATAGGTCTGTGCAGTTAATGATTTGGAAAAGGAAATAGCTAGCAAATGAATTACATTTTCCAGTGATACCACAATATTGCTGTTATAAAACATTAGAGTCATCTGGGAGAAAAGCAGGATAGAATTGAACGTTTATACTTGTGGACTAGGCAAAATGATGGCAGATAAAATGTAACTTGTCCACTACCAAGTGTGAAGATGTTCCTAGTGAACAGGGGATTATAAATCCACCAAGTGCTCTTGAATTCTTCATAAGGATTCTTCCTCTGTCTTTTGAGGACAGCTTGAAATGCAGTATATTGGAGGATACAGTAGAATGATTAACCATGACTGGCAACAGACACAGCATCACAGGTAAACCCCAGCCAACACTAGACGCTCACAGACACTCAGTGACACTTTGCCCTACCTCAGAAAGGGTAGGAAGAAGACAGACAAAAAAAAGGAAAGGTAGGAAACAACCCCTTGTGAGAAGTGATAAAGAGAGTTTAATAGACGCAATAAAAGGAAAAATAATGATGGTAATAACGACACAAGCTGCTCTCATTGACCATTTAATCTGGAGCAATGGTCACAGACTGCCATCCTCCAGCAGCTCCCATTGATATACCAATAATCATGTTGACTAGAATGTGTACTTGACCATTCCATTGTTCTGTCTTTGCTTCTGAAAAAAAAAAAAAAACAACCTTAAATGATAAAAATATCAGGGAGCATCAGCTAAACCCAGTAGGTATTACTGAAATTCCTATTGCAGCAATAACTAGAAAGAAAATTAATTCTTTCCCAGTTTGCAGCCAGGACACACAATCATTATCATACTGAGTCTGAAGATTTTTCAAGGTGGGCAGCTTCACTCAAACTGTTGAATGAAGAGAAATGGATAGGGGACTGCTTTCTTGCATCTCCCATTCCTCCAGTTAGCCTCCTCTGATCCTAAGCACAGTAAGTAAGCACATTAAAGGCATTCAGAGTTGCTTTGTCATTCCTGATACATCCCGTACCCTCTTCAAAGTTATTCATAATCACTGCGATAGAACAGAAAATCTGTAAATTTTCTTTGTTCAATGCAATGCTTATCACTTCATAAATGCAACCAGTTGAAGCACACATTGAATGGAAGGAAGATTCAAGTGTTTTTAATGGGGCTGCAGAATATGGTAGAAAACACGTCTGCAGTACTCCCTGGAGTGGAATACACAATATTGAATGCAGTCATTCAGCAGCAACTGTAATGAAAGGCCTATAGCTGTAGTGGCATCGTACCCAGATTATGCAGCATCACCTGGTACAACAGCAATAGTTAAGGGTGCAGCTGACAGAACAACATGCTGGGACACTGAAAATGCGTAAGCATCAGCAGGATCTTACGTCTCTTGTTTTGGAAGTGTTACAGTTCTGTCACAGCATGCTATGCATCATTCCAAGGCATTTGATTACAGATGAAGCATGGGAAAAAAATAGTTATGTGTATCCCTCACATTTGTCTGGAGTATATGCAATAGTAAAGACTGAATTTTAAAATCCTAAGAAGCACAAATATAATAGCATGTACTACTTTCTATGGTGCTATAGAAAGCGTGAAGCAGATGACAAATATTTCTAGACAATCAAAATTTAAGTCAAACATTGAGGCAAATACTCTACCTGATATTTCACAGGCTTTTCTGAGCTAAAATACACAAAGAATAGCAAATGAGCATGTATTCCAACTGCACTGCAAAGCACTCAGGACAGACTCTTGCGCCTCTGAAAGATCCAGGTCTTGAACACAGAAGTCAATCAGCAGAAAATGTCTCAAAGGTTATGGATAGTGAAGATAGATGTTGTCTCAAGTGTTAGTCAGTCAGCTGGGTGCCTAGATTAACACTAAATGGCTTACACATATATCACAGAAACATAGGGTTTGAGGAGACCTTCAAGTGCCATCTAGTCCAACCTCCCTGCAGTGAGCAGGGACATCCTGCACCAAATCAGATTGCCTTGTCAACCCATGGAGCAGGAGGATTGACCCTTCCAGCCCCAGTAGTGATGCCTTGTCACCTCATGGGGAAGGGTTCTGACATTGCTGGCCCATAGTGTCCCCCTGCCACCCCAAAAGGGTAGAGACACTGATCTCTGCACCAGCCCTGTAGCAACGCCCTGCCACCCCCTATGGTAAAAGGTTCTGACCGCCCCAACCCACAAGCACATACTGGTCACCACAGCCGACAGAGGGCCTGACAATCACCCAGCCCTACATGGACACCCTGTCACCACATCGAGCAGTGTGACCTATACACCTACCAAGCCCTACACTAACGCTCTGTCAGCAGAGGGGGCAGCAGCCCCAGGACGTCGTCCCCCCACCCATACCCACATGGCCAGTAGCAGGGTGTGAACAGGGCATGAGATGCAACTTCCTTTTCCATTCACAAATCTCTTGAAGGTGTGACTTGGTATCTATTTAAAACTAAGTTTTAGGTTCCATAAATCTCGAGAAAACCCTGTACTTGTCCTCTGGAGCCTTTTAATCTATGTACAAACAGGGTGCATGTTTGTCAGAAGATTAAAACTTAAAATATCTCATGAAACTGTCTCTTACCTGTCCCAATTACTCCTTTATGGTTATTCTTTTATATATAAATTACTCAGAATTAATGGAATATATCGAAGATGGATCAAAACACATTATGTTTATGGACAATTCTAAAGCGTGATTCCTATCACACACTAATTTATTCATCTGTATCAAAGCCCAGCCAACTGTATAATTGGATCAGACACTCCAAGGAAAGAGAAATTAAGAAAAGACCTAAATCCTTGAGCTTAAAGAACTTATTTGGCACAATAAAAAAAAAAAAATTAAAATCTTGTTCTATTCACTGTCCATAATTACCCAGAAAAGTTGTTGCTTTAGAAAAACAAACAAAAGAATGAGGGGCAAAAGAAACAGAAAAAAGCCCACAATAGCAAGAAGAAACAAAAACATATTTGATAATAACCTTGATAATTGTTTGGAAATAAACAATCTGTGATCCTTTCTAGTAGTTAAAATACCATTACCCAAGGTGTTTGTTTACTTGAAACCAAGTTTCCTTTCTTTACTTCCCAAAGACCCAAAAAGAAGTGATAACAATGATGTCATTTGCTAAAAGTACTTCTACAGCTTTAGGGTCTCAGAATTTTATATGTTCACTTATTTTGATTTTAGAAAGTAATCATAGAACTGTTTGGGTTGGAAGGGACCTTAAAAATCATTTAGTTCCAACCTCCCTGCCATAGGCAGGGGGACCTCTCACTAGACCAGGTTGCTCAGTGCCTCATCCAGCCTGGCCTTAAACAGGGACATCTCCCTGGGCAGCCTGTTACAGTGTCTCACCATTCTCACCATAATGAATTTGTTCTTCATATCCAGCCTGAATGACCCCTTTTTCAATTTGTATCCATTATTCCTAGTCCTGCCATCCTGTACCCTTTAAAAAGGCCTATACTTACTCATGATAGGATACATCTTTTTGACTTAATTTATCCTGAAAATTCTCACCCACAGCTTAAGTTCTCATCTTAGTAAAGGAAATACACATTAGTCACATGAGCAGAGCTTAATACCCTGCAAAACTAAGCTGTCATTAATTAATCACACTTGTTCTCTTCCAGTAAAGTTCCACATACTGGTTACTCAGCCAGCAACACAAAACCATGGTATTTTTGGTATGATTGTAGAACCATTTTATTTCTTTAGTTAAATATCATTTAAGTTTATAAGAATTTTCTTTACTTATAAACATTAATCTTGTGACCTAAGCTAAAATCATTAGACTATCACAAGGAATAGTATTTGGATGAAAAAAAACCCTCCCAGATGTAGCCAGGTTAAGTATAACTTGGATATGCATTTATGAATACAACAGTTTACGGACATGAGAGAAGAAATAAAAAGGAGAACACAGTAACTTGGCTACATTGTTGCTTACAAATTGAAATTGAATGCAAAAATTGAGAATGTAGCATATGGATATATTACACAGTTTTATCTCTTTGATTATACTTTTTGAAACAAAGTGGGGAAAAAAGTAAAAATATTACTGTTTTCAATATGTTCTTGCAGGAACTGAAAGCACACCAGAAGAAACAAATGTGAAATGACTTAAAAGAATCCCCAGTGCCTTTCTCAGCATGCCAAATTATTAGAACAACAATTTTTCTTTGTGAGCCATCTTTGCAGAACTGAAAAGTGAACCCTAAAATCACATATACAACAGAAGCCTGAATTTTCAGAAAGGACTAGCTTCTCTTCTCAGAATATCCAACTAGGACAACATGAAAACATTTCTCAGAATTAAGCCAAAAAACACCAAGAGCAAGTATTTCATTCATATGAGAAGCTATTCCTAAGACAAGCAGCTGGGCAGGTACACACCTGACTTTTAAAATCTCATCCTATTAATAATTGCTTAAAGCCAGGCTGGACAAGGCACTGTGCACCTCGTCTAGTGAGATGTGTCCCAGACAATAGCAGGAGGATTGGAACTAGATGATCTTTAAGGTCCCTACCAAACCAAACCATTCTATGATTCTATAATGATGTTAAATGACTAACATAAACCAGATTTTCTTCTTATAAAAAAAAAGCTTTAGTAACCAAGCAACTGATGTTTACATTTGAAATTAATAAGATTTAAGCATAGAGTTAAATGTTTAGTTGAACTATTACTCTTACATACCAAAAATTCTGTACTGGCTCCTTAGAAATAGGGAAGTCAAAGATCTTGCATTAAGCCTTAAGAGTTTTATCAGTATTTTGTTAAAACAAAAGACTGTATTTTGTTGTTTGTTTCTTGCATAATGTGTTTACCAAAACAAAATAGTCAAACATCAAACAGCTGCTCATTAACTCAACAGTAGTAACCTTTAGGACTGATGCTATCTCTATGTGGTGTGTAGTCTCCATGAAGAAATAAAGCTAAACAGATCTAAGATCTATAGAGCCACAGTCAGTTGTGTTAGTGTTAAAAAAGAAAAGCGTCAGCCATAAAAATAATATAACCATCAACATTACAGTAATTATCTATGGCCTGCTCATGAAACTCTCTTTGTTTTCATACCTCTAAGAATTAAAGCAGATAGAAGAACCACTTGCTAATTAAGAGCATCTCAACAGAATTAATGCCCTAAACATAACTATCAACCACCCCACAAAAACTGAGGACTTCTTTGAATCCTCTTTGCCTTCAGACATTTAAATAAAAAAAAACAACCAAACCAACCAAAAAAATTATCACTGAAATCTTGCCTAAGCTCTCCCGCAAGCTTGCCAAACAAAAGCAGCTACATTCAATCCATATAACATTCTGGCTGCTCTGATGTTATTTCATCATTACCCTCACACTAAAAGCTCAGTCAGCCAGAAACCCAGTCACCTCAGCATCTCCCAACTGCTCCCACTACACAAGACAAACTAAAGACTTCCAAAACAATTACACAGAGCTCACAATGACCACCCCAACTCACCACAGAGGCCCTGTACAACACATAGTAAATCCACAGAGTCTACAGCAACCTCCATCAACACCAATTCTCCCCCAAACCACCCACTTGCCACTTCTTCACCTAGTGTTACCTCTTATATTACCCCCAGCTGTTTTCTGCTCAGCAGGCAGGGTACAGACAAGAAGTAATTGCTTTTCTCTGATCTAGCACATCAGGTGTCCCGCTTTAATTCATTAGTCTCCATAGTGAAAGCCTTCTGCTTTGTTTATTCCACCTGATTTCCCATAAAATGAAGGTATCCTAGAAGGAGTTAAAATTTGAAATTGTCCCTGGGAGTTTTTCCTTGTTCTCTTTCATGTTTTCTATTTATAAGAATTCTAGTTAAGATTAAAAAAAACACAGTGAATTAGTGTTTAGAAAGCACAAGTAACCTCTTTGTGGTTTTTGTTAGATGTGGATTTTTTCTTTTTCTTTTCTTTTTTCTGGGGGATGGGGTGGGGAATTAAGGAGACATGAGGAATAAAAGCTTAGGTCAAAACTGAAAAGTGCACTCATCAGATTGGATACTATGGAAAACTGACTTAGGATGGAGTCAAATCAGAATTTCTTTTGGTTAAATACAGAAAATTGACAGTATTTGCATTAAGATAAATGTGTAGTTTAAGTAAGATAATGTGAAAACATTATTTAAACAGATTGACATCTGTTAGAAATAGTTTGTTTCAATTCCTCTCCCCCCCAAAAATTAGAGAAGGTTTAAATAAACAGGAAGACTGAGTGGGCCCTGGTCCTCACTGGGAACTTCAACCACCCCAGTATCTTCTGGAGAGGTAACACAGCAGGATATAAGCAGTCCAGGAGATTCCTCTAATATGTTGATACCTTTCATCTCCAAGTGATAGAGGAGCCAAACAGAACGGGTACCATGTTGGATCTTGAGGCTGGAGGGGGATGTCAATCTCTAAGGCAGCCTTGGCTGCAGTCATCATGATACAATGGGATGGTACACTTTGACCTCTTTGGTGATCTGCTTCATAGACTACCATAGAACAAAGCCCTGAAGGGAAGAGTGGCCCAAGAAAGCTGGCTAATAGTCAAGTATCAAGCTCCAAGCTCAAGCGTGATGGATTTCAACAAATAGGACACCAGGCAAAATCACTGTGGGTTGCATGGATTAACAAAGAGCTCCTGGACAAAGCAAGCACAAGAGGATCAAAGTTCAAATCTATGGGACCTGATGAGATTCATACACAGGTCCTGTTCTCAAGCCCCCAGCCATCATATTTGAGTAAATGTAGCAGTCCAGTGAAGGGGAAATATAAAGTCAGGAAAGGGGAAATATAAAGCCCATTTTAAAAATAAAATAAGACCGGGGGAACCACAGGGTAGTCAGTCTCAACCTCATGCCCAGGGAGATCATAGAGCACATGAAACTATGTTAATAGGCATGGAAAAGAAGGAGGCGTTTGATGACAGCCAACATGTCTTCACTAAGGGTAAATCACAACTGACAAGTTTGGTGGCCTCCTATGAGGAGCATTAGTAGATAAGGGGAGAGCAACTACCATCATCTACCTGGACTTGTCCAAAGTATTTGCCACTGTCCCACATGACATCCTTGTCTCTAAATTTCAGAGTTATGGATTTGAGGGATGTACCTCTTGGTGGGTAAGGAATTGACTGGATGGCTGCAGAGTTGTAGTCAATTGCTCAATATCCAAGTGGTGGCTAGTGATGGTTTCAGGGGACTGGTTCACTGTTTAACATCTTCGTGGGCAATATGGGCAATGGGATTCAGTGCAACTTCACCAAGTTTGCCAACGACAAGCAGTGTGGAGCAGTTGACACGCTGGAGGGAAGAGCTGCAACCTGGACAGGCTTGAGTAGTGAGCATGCCTTCTGAACTTTAACAAGGACAAGTGCAAGGTCACACATGGGTTAGGGCAATCCCAAGCACCCTCCAGGCTGAGCAGAGAATAGATTGAGACAAGTCTTGAGGATACCAAATTAGTGCTGATGAAAATCTCAACATGAGGTGACAATATGCACATGCAGCCCAGAAAGCCAACAACATCCTGGGCTGCACCAAAAGAAGCATGGCCAGCAGGATAAAGGGGCCATTTCTCCCCATCTTCTCAGCTCTCATGGATTACTGTGTCCAGCTCTGGAGTTACCAGCACAAGAAGGACATGGACCTGTCAGAGAAAGTCCAAAGGATGATCATAGGGCTGGAGCATCTCTCTGATGAAGGAAAGTCTGAGACAGTTGGGGTTGTTCAAAAAAAGTAATATCTCTAATTTCTTGTCTTATTCACCAAGCGTATCAGTATGTATAAATTATAGCATTCTGAGACAGCAAATCCCCAAAAGGCTTATAACTAGACTTCAGTCTGAAACATATAAATAGAATGTTGTTTGTTTCACTGCCCTGGACATGTTTGTATAATTAATGCATTTTTATTCTTTGTCGTGGTGTGTTTTAACAAAAACAGTATTTAAGGTGCCAAAAATTACTGACAAATACAATTTCAAAATGGCACCAGAAAATACTTCCAGTCTTCCATTTATTGAAGAAAAATCATCCTCTTGACAGCTCTGGGGATCCTGGACCTAGTCCATCCTTTGCAGAGATCTAAAATGGAAGCATTGCTTGGGAGCAGATTCAGGGATGGCTGGGACATGGATCATGGCACAGAACTGAAATTAAAATTCCCATTGGAGTTCACCTTAATAGAAGAAATGCTTGTGGCTAAATGAGGACTAAAGAGGGACAGATAAAAGACTTTCAAGACTCGTTCAAGAGAAGAAGCACACATTTCTGAGAAAGGTATTTAAATCATAGATCGCTTAAGAAAAACAGCCAGCAATTTTAGAGAGGAATATTCACCTTTACAGTAACATTTTTATAGACTGTTCTCCAGCCTAACTCATCTGTCTTGAAAGCCAGGAGCTCTGCTGGCTACTGGCGATGATGGATCAAGGGAGGATTTCCTCACTCTCAGATGCAGAGGTCTGAAGCTTAACCTTCAGTACAGGATTTAGAATCAAAGCCTTCAGGTCCTGTGAGTTTGAACCATCCTTTTAAACTTTCTACCACTCCCCTGCACAGAACTTTATAGATTCCTGAAAGCAAATTGTACTTATGATGGAGATATGAGATTCAACATTAAAATCTGTTAAAATTCTATGATAGTAAAAATTACCTTTTCCCACACTGAAGTATTTTAGCTCAAATGCTATAGAAGCCTACAAAAAAGTTCTCTAATGTTTGAAGGAAGGAGGGCAGAAAGGCTTTCTCTTCTCCCTCTTGTTTCTCCTTTTTTTCCTTTCTTGATAAAGTCAGGGCCAAGAGGAAAGCCCTATGATTCTCTAAAAATATTCTATTTTCAAAATACTGTCCTATGTATTTTTGCAGTAGCATCTTCTTTAAAGGACCACCTGATCAAATGTTTCCAGTATTTATTTTCACACTGTATTTTTATCAGGATATAGTCATCCATCCTCTACTAGTTATTTATGCATGACTCAGTGAAGATGATACCAAGATCGTTCTGATCTTGAATATTTATGGCTACTTTTCATGAAAATCAATATGTGCATAGATTCAACAGAATAGCTACTCTTGCAAACAGTACCCAACTAAATTCAGTCAGCACAATTCAGGTAGAAAAAGCATTGTAATGAAAGAAATAAAATACAGTTTTCTGAAGTAGGTTAAGGAATAAAGTATTTGTGGCCTATGCATTTTCATTAACTCCAAGTTTCACACTGGTACTAACTATGACTTTGCTCAAAGAATACGTGCTGTACATTTTGCTATATATTAATTTCAAAGTATGGCTATTTGGCAAAGTTTGGCTGGACAAGGCACTGAGCGGCCTGATCTAGTGGGAAGTGTCCCTGCCTATGGCAGGAAGGTTGGAACTCAATGATCTTTAAGGTCCCTTCCAACCCAAACTATTCTATGATTCTATGAAATCTCCAGAACAGTCTCGCATAAACACTTTAAAGCTAAAGGATCTCTCCTAACATAACAGGGCTATTAAACTATGAGAATTAATCTGATCATAAGCTGTCCAAAAATAATTCTGATTTGACCACATATAAAATGAAGTGGCATTACTTGAAGTGTTGTCATCGTCTCTTTCAGTTCCTTCCTACTTTGAAAGCATGACAAAATGCAAAAGAGACTGCTTAACTTTTTTTAGATCTCAGAAAGCTCAGCTCCAGCAGAACTGCAAAACTTAATCTTTTCTGAACAAAATTAATTCAAATCTGTAATGGATATTCTACAGTTTCATTACTCTTAATTTAGTATTTATAATTCACTTATAAAAGCTTTAATCTAGACATCACAGCTTTTATTAATTATGTATTAGACAACATGGATCAATTTTTTTTAAAATGGAATAAAAGAAAAACCCTTCAAGTGTACACACTCTTGGGAGATATAAATAAAATCAGGAATCTACAGGATTAAAATACATTAATCTCTTAATCATTATATGGGACTGCAAAAAATTCCATTAATCAATGCTTAAATGAATCTGGGGAACAATCCTGAGAATACATAATGGGATATGGGTAATAATGTGGGGAAAAAAAAGAAACTTAAATGCCAGTATAGTAGAGGAAAAGAGAAGTTCTTGAAGTCACCAATTTTGCAAGCTTCAGATTTACCTTAAAAACCTAAAAATCTTCAGAAAAAATATGCCTGAGTCAAACAGGATTTGAATTTAAAATAGATTAAATAAATATCTTTACAGATATTTTCACCACAGAACAACTGGTGACTTTTAGGTTTGGGGTTTTTAGTCTTCTTGTTCCAAAGCAGAGTGAGATAAATCAGAATACTAACTTCTTGTTCTAGAATGAGAGTATGGGAATTCCTCTACAGGGACATTTTCCATGCTGATCTATCTTGAATCCCTATCTGGAAACACATTTTGGGTCAACATTTTTGCCAGTCTCTTTATATGCAGGAAAGCAGATGGCTGCCACTGCTGAAGCAGCAAATCTGGCCCTAGTTACAAAGCAGTTCTTCAGAGGAAGAGGAGATGTAATGTTTCTATTGCCATTTCTGGTCTCATCCAAGGCAAAGATGGCAGCCATGTGGCAGCTGGTTGAGGTTATTTAGTGTGATAGCACAATGCAAGCCCTTATCAGCCTTCCTCAGCCCCAGGAAATTTCTCATTGTTTTCTAACCATGTGAAGGAACCAAATTGATGCTTAAAAAAGCACAACATAATAGAACACTTGCAATGGAAGGCACAGTGGTAAAAATCTAGTAGCTATATATTTTAATCTTCAAATTCAACAAACCTTTCAGTCCTTCTTACCTTGAAGTCTGGCATCTTTGTTTCTCCCATTCCTACTTTCTTCCCCAAACCTCACAAGTGAACAAGTATAGAGGGGAGAAAATTAATGCATTATACCAGGTCACCTCCACATATAACACCTCCACAGCTACCAAATACTGCATTTTGCAGAAGTTTTATTAACTCATTTCAAACAATAGCACTAATCAGAGCATAGTGAATATTTCAAAGCCACCACATGTTGTAAAGAGTTTGCATGCCATCATCAGGATGCAAGGCAGTCTGGAGCATAAACTTTCTGACTTCAAAAGATTTAAATTGAGGTACACAGAGGCACAGAGGTACACAAAGGGAAAAGAAAATTAAATTAAAATCACAGCTTTTTTAACTATACCTGATTCTCAAAGAATACACCATGTTGTGCTGTGCAGTGGCTCCGTGCTGACTAAACAAATCCTTTCATATCAAGGTTTAGGCTCCACACAGGAGTACAGACCCTCAGCTATGATAAACTGATGTATCTTCATCCAAATCAATGGGCAATGCTTACTCAACAAATCATGCAAGCACAGCACACCTTCCTTCCTTCTTGCTTTATACATATACTCTTAAGAGAGAAGTATGCATGTTCCAGAAACGACTGTTGAAAAGAAGGCTTGAGTTTGCATAATTGGGCCCTACTTACAGATAACTCATGTTTCCTTGCTTACGGATTAAAGGAAAGCTTTAGCAAACATTATAAACAGTAATTTTGCCACAAAACTCACAAAGTTCATGGAACTTCTTGTTTCAATTTAGAGACTGTAATGAATTTTTTACTACCTTTTTAAAAAATTCCAAGTAGGTTTGTTCTTGCTGATAACATAATCTATTGTTCTCTGAGCTATGGTGAGATTGCCATCCTTTAGACAGCACTTATTGGAAATTAGACTTCTACTAATGTATTATAATTATTACTTTAGAGTAATTTGCTGCTCCAGCAGGGAGTCAGAGTTAATCTGATGGTAACGTTTCTTCTGTGGAGTCGTTAATATTTCTTCCATGCAGAATATCCACGCAATGGATCTAGCCTGAGGCTGATTAATGATTTCGGTGCTGGAACAGTGATTTGTAGCTAAATCAGCCCTCACTGGAAAAGAATCAACATTACTTCAGCCAATACTGTTAAATAAGTGTAAACACTAACTTTGATTTGTGGAAATGTAATCTAGTAAGGTGTGAGGGAGGTAATAGACTGAAGTAAATACAGGGACTTGTGCCATTCATGCATTTCATTTGCACACAGAACAAATAAAAAATGCAAACAAATGTTTAAAACCAAAACAAAACACTACCAAAACACCCAGCATTCCAGTGTCCATGAAGCAGAATTGGGTTGTACCAATTAGTGTTTTTGTCAGTCATATGAACATGGGCACCGAGTTCACCCTCGGCAAATTTGCTGATGATAACAAGCTGAATAATGTAGTTGACATGATGGAGGGGAAAAATGTCATCCAGAGGAACCTGGACAGACTTCAGGGGTGGGCCAATGCAAACTTCATGAAGTTGAAAAAGGCCAAGTGCAAGATCCTGCTTGTAGATCATGTCCATCCCAAGACAGAGACTGGGCAGATGATGGATTGAGAGCAGCCGTGAGGAGGAGGATTTGGGAGTGCTGGTTGATGAGAACCTAATCATATCTCAGGATGCATCAGAAAACCTATGTCCAGCAGGTTGATGGGGGGGATTCTGCAGGACAATGTTCTGAATGTTACTTAAGCACATTTCCTTCCAGACTGATGTTACCACAAGTGTGGCAGATAACGGGATAGAGCACACCACTGCAACAGATAAAAAACTCGGTCTTGATTTGATGAAACCTCCAACTACCTTCTCTGAGGAGTAACTCTCTGCATTATTTTGGGGTTTTTATGCCCCCACCTGGGTACCAGAAAAGGCCCTGTTCAGTCCCAAGAGAGAAGGAAGCCAGGACCTGCTGACTACCTGAAACCACCTGCCACCCTGTACAGTTCCCTTTTTGACGATTTCTTCATTCAAGTCAAGTCCAACATCTCAGCCTCCAGTCTGGCCTCCAGCTGCCATACAGAATTTTTGCATGTTTCTCACCATGTGAGCCTGTTTAAAAATATTGGATAAAATTGCCATTTCCCATTTTCTCAGACTCTCATTTCATGCAAGAGAGAAGTGTCAGTTCTTAGTGGCAACTCTGTGCAGTTCATCAATATGAAAAATTAATTTGGATCACTGCAGTAACTATGCAATTGTATTGACAGAAAACTCCAAGTTGCATTAAGGCTATAAATTAAGATCCCAAATTCAATAGCTGCATGAGAGACACCACAGTTCTAAAAACTCACCTCTAAAATGATCAGCCCCAAACCTTGTAGCCTTTGAGGGTCACTGGTTATTACACAGTCAGTAAAAAATAATATATAAATACTTCACAGTGAGGAACACTTTATGAGATCTGAGGGACAAATACCATCAGCGGGAGCAAAATGCTAGTGTTTTTGCTATATGAGACACTCTTTGTTACCTTAAATCTCAGTTTCTGTATTTTAGATTCACTAAAAACTACAGCTTTTCTCTTAAACATCTAAAAATACAGTCCTTTGCTCTATAAACAGATCCAGTTCTTGTCTCAAATTCTGACTTCAAAAGAAGTCTAACAAAATTTCTTAAAACTTGTTCACATTTCTTAGAAACATAAATAATTTTACTTTTGAAATCCAGACATACAGCTCCAAATCAGTTAGCTTGTATGATCACAAAACAGTGCTACAACACATCAATTTTCTATCATAATTAATCATATTTGCTAGCTAAATGATGCTTTCTTGTATATACAAATGTCTCGCACAAATGAGATTTGCCAAACAAACGTTGCAATCAGCAAGTTCTTCAATACTCTTAAGTGAATATATAGTGTAAGAAATTAAATCTAGTAATTTTAAACTGTGATGAACTAAGAAGAAAACACATAAATACATTTGACTGAGAAATAAAGTGCCTTGGCAGATTTTAACAGCTTGAAGATTTGAGAAAATCCTGAGAAAAATGACAGTATGTGGCTTTGGTATGTGTATACAGATGAAGACAAAGCCTAATTCGTGCCACTTGCAGCTAGATTGCTTTCCTTCCTTCTCAGGTACTTTCTGTGGTAACTTTCTTACAAGCTTTCCTAGCAATAATGTTCATTTTAAGTCTAAGGATTCCCCAAGAGAAACAAACAAATTTCTTTCCAAGAGGTCTGTTTGCATGTGGAGCTGAACCCTGCCTCTTAATGCAACTGTGTTTGTAGGCCTTTCTACAACTCCTCCACCAACACACCTTTTTCTCCATCTACTGAAATCCTAGAAATCTTCAGAGACTGCCATACTGTGTTGGTGGGGTTTTAGGTGGTTTGTTTGTTTGTTTTTTGTTTTTTCTTTCTCCTTGTGACTGCACATGAGTATTTTCACATCTTGCATCAGCCTTGATGACAACACGCTACAATTCTACCACTAGCAATTCCACCTCTACTCATCTTCTTTAGCAGTGGCTGTTCCCCAAAAATACCGAAATGGGCTAATTTCATGGCCCACTAAACCACTAAAAAAAAAGCTGCAATTTGTCTCATGCTATTCTGCCTTATACTCAATACTGACCCTTATTACAAAGACTCAAATTAACAAGATTAAAGCTAATACCTAAAGTTAGCCATGAACTGCTTCCTAGGTAATTGGTAAAGTCAATAATGGAGAGAGGTTAAACTAACCATACCATTTTGGAAATAATATTACTATTGAGTAAACGCTACAGTGAAACCTGTCACAGAGTGATACATTTTTGTCTAGCACTCCTTTCTGCAGGAAAACGAAGATCAGGTTACATTAAATTGTCAGCAAGAGAAGATTCAAGGTGACATAACGTAAATGGACTAAGCACATACTATTTCTGGTTGGTTTAAATCTAGAGACAGATTTTGTACATGCAAAGAAAGCAAGTTTCTGAGAGAAAAAAAATTTGACTGCTACAGAAGGTGGCAACACTCCCTTGAAATTTAAGTATCACTATGCTTTATCTAGTAGAATAGTCTCAATATTCATTTCCTAATATGAATTTCTACACTGAGATTGATTTGCATTTGCTTAAATAAACAATATATTTATTAAAACATTCAGTCATTTCGCAGCAGAATTTTAAAGTCTGCATTTCCAGTACTAAAACTGATTGACTGAGTTAGCTGGGTCTCTTTAGCTTGGAGGAGAATGAAGATCAAATATGCTAATAATTCTTTAAGTTTTGATATGACACTACTAAGAGGTAGCAGATTTTAGACATATATTTACATATCTCTTACTTATCTCGCTATTTCTACAAAAATCTTTCTGAAAATTATGCAACCATAGAATCATAGAATAGTTTGGGTGGGAAGGGACCTTAAAGATCATTGAGTCCCACCCCCCCTGCCATAGGCAGGGTCACCTCCCACTAGATCAGGCTGCTTAGTACCTTGTCCAGCCTGGTCTTGAACACCTCGAGAGAGGGGGTGTCCACAGTCTCTCTGGGCAACCTGTTCCAGTGTTTCACCACCCTCACTGTAAAGAATTTCTTTCTTATGTCGAGTCTAAATTTACCCCCTTCCAATTTACATCCATTGTTTCTGGTCCTCCCATCCGATATCATATTAAAAAGTCCTTCCCCTGCCACCAGAATATTGTTCCAAATATGCCTGTCACCACTGCTAGTAGTTTCCCAAGAGTTTCTAACATACAAATGTTTTTCTCAGTAAACAAAAATTCCTGGGCTTATAGACAGATGTGGTCTCTCCACCCAGAAGAAGGGGTAAGACAGAGAGAAAAACAATATGATGGCAAATCTGCAATAATAATAATAATAATCTGTGCTGTGTGGCTAGCATTTGCCTCTGTATTGTTTGTGTTTGTTTTTATTTTGATATGCTCTTCTCCTTGACAGAATGTTGTGTATTCCGCTGGAGAAATAGATCAGTCGTGCATTGAAGTGAAAGATAATGGAGCAAATTGACTTGGAAGTAGTGATGCGGATAGGAAAGAGGTGTGAGCACCTGCATCTCCCCCTGTGTAAGAGAAACTAAAATAGAAAGCAAAGGAAAATGAAGTTATCAAGAAACTTTCAATGTTGAGACAATGGATAATTCAGATATGAGCTTTTTAAACAGGCATTAGGTTTTCCCATTATTTGTGGAAAGAACAGATTCTTTATTCAGAACTGTGAAATATGGCCTCCTTTTTTTTTAATACTTCAAAGTAATATTGACTAGAAAATTAAGAAATATTAAGAACTTTCCCATTTACTCCTTCCCACTTTGCACATACAATGACACGATCACATACAGCTGTTTTTCACAAAGTCCCTATCTCACGCAATGAATGGGGAACTTGCTCCATGAATCTTTTTCCTTAGTGCTTCTTCAGAGTCTTGTAGGATAACGTAACATTGACATCAACACTTCTGTGATGTGACACGGAAATGGAATTTCATCTTATAGATAAAATGAAAAACAGACAAGACTGTCATAAGTATTTAGTAAGTACCATCAGCTGCATGATTTTCCAGAATACTTCTAATAACATTAACTCCAGCATTTATGTGTCAGGGCTTCAGCAAATCAGTTATTTTAAGATTCAGAAATTAATGATACCCAGTTGTTACAAGTCCCACACAGCTGAGTTTTTCAGAATCCTACAAGAAATCTGAAACTGAAACTGAGAAAAGAAAATCATTTATCATAGCCTGTAGGTCCTTAAGAATTGACCTTTCAACATCTCAAGAAAATATAATGGAGTGCCACAGTAGACTCCTTGGTCTGTTTCATGAATCAAGTGACTTTTTAAAGAAGGGTGCAAAACTAAATGAAAATAAAAACTATTCCAATAATAACAAATATTTAAACTTAACTCAAAATAAATACACAAAAGAAACAGAGAAACAGCTAAACAACTGTATCTTCCTAATATTTTCCAAAATGTAAAAAAGTCACAATGACTAAATGCTTCATTGTATTCACAAAACCATTGAGGCAGGAAAGGATGTCAGAGCAGGGTTAGATATAGGACCAGATTAGGTTGCATAGGGATTTATCCAGTTATGTCTTGAAAACCTCCAGGGATGGAGATAACAATACATGCTCTAATGCTGGAGTGTTTTCAGAGTAATTTCTTGCCTATCCTCTTACAGCTAGTCTGCTCCTCTGTTGTTTTGCCTTATGTGCTCTTGTTCTCCAACAAAGCACTGCAGTGAAGAGCCCAGCTTCATCCTCTCAGTAATCCTCTCACTGGTGGTGAGGGGGCAGACGAGTGTTGGGTCCACCTGGAGCAATCCTTCCAGGCTGAACTTCTCCACATTAGACAATTCAACTTCTCCACATTAGACAATTGCTCCAGGCCCCAGTCAGCATAGGAGATCCTCTCCTGAACTCACTCCAGTTTTTCATTGTTGACCCTATGCTGGGAGTCAGTATCCCAGATGTGCTCTCATGAGTAAGAAATAACATCCAAAAACCTCTCAGTTTATGAAAAAAGCTAATCAAGCTGCTGAGGCATTAAATTTGGTAAAGAGTGGTTTAAAATAGATTTTTTTTTTCAGTAAAATAATCGTGCCTTTTATTTAATCACAAAATAACTAGATTGATCTACTTATTCCATGTACCTTATTAATGCCCAGGTAAGAAAAAGAATTCAAATTTATAGATTTTGTGGAATGCAAGCAGATTTACTACTGCTCCATTAAACAAGTGTATAATTTTAAATCAATTAACAACCCTAATTCAGTTGTTTTTTCCCTAGACAAGGGACAAGGACAGTAAGAGCATGTATGACTACCAAAAATAAACAGCTGTTTTACAAAGAAATTAATGTATAGTAGCAGCCTGCATTGAATTTAGATTCCTTGCCAAATACTGACTTCACATTGACCTGGACAGGCTGGAGAGTTGGCTGGAGAGAAATTTAATGAAATATAACAAAGGGTCTTGCCATGTATCACTATAAGTTGAGGATTGTGCTGTTAGAGAGCAGTGTAGGGGAAAGGAACTTGGGAAGTCTGGGGGTCAGCAGGATGATTATGAGGCATCAATGTGCTCTTGTCACCAAGAAGGACAATGGCATCCTGGGCTCTATTAGAAGGCGGGTGGTCAGTAGGTGGTCCTCCACCTCTGCTCTGCCCTGGTGAGAGCACATCTGGAATATAGTGTCCAGTTCTGGGGCCCTCAGTTCAAGAAGGACAGAGAACTGCTTGAGAGAGTCTAGTGCAGAGCTATGAAGATGATGAAGGGATTGGAGCATTGCCCTTCTAAGGAAAGGTCTGAGGGAGCTGTGTCTCTTTAATGTTCATTAATGTTTATAATTGTACTAATGGTGAGTATCAAGAGGATGGAGCCAGGCTTTTCGCAGTGACATGCAACTATAGGACAAGGGGTGACAGGTGCAAACTGGAACACAGAAGGTTCCACAGAAAGGTAAGAAAAATCTTTTCCACGGTGAGGGTGACAGAACATTGGAACAGGTGCTCAGAGAAGTTGTGGAGTCTCCTTCTTTGGAGACATTCAAACACCATTAGATGTGTTCTTGTGCAACCTGATCTAGATGTTCCTGCTCTGGTCCATTCCAATATCTGACATTCTGTGATTCTAATGGCTAACTCACATTAACAGAAGTAAAGCAATAGTTTCTCTAAAATTCTGTTTCCAGATTATGATCTCAGTTAAATAAAGATAAATGTAGCAGTGGGACAGTGCATACATAAGTATAGATAATAGATCAGTTTGCATCTCCAAGTAATTTCAAGAGACTTGACTTCCCGAATTATACAATAATCTTCTCTTAAGACAATGTCATGTTATTGAAAACAGCGATAATTTAAAAGGTGCAAAAAGCCAGAGCATTTAAGTTTTACTAAACATTATTTGAAAAAAATCAACATAGAAATTCATACTAAAATTTAAGTATTTAGAAAGAAAAAGTTAATTCAGCTCATAGAAATGCCATGTATAGAGAGTTTAGGAGGCCATGTCTTCAGAATCCAGCAAGTATTAATATTTGATGGGGAAGAGACAATATACAAAGGGAAAAGGTACATCAGATGACTTAAAATAAGAGCAAGATGCACTGCCTTGTACATTCACATAGATGTTGCAAACAAAGAATGAATAAATTGTTCTTAATGTCCACTGGGGATAGACCATGAAGAAAGAGGCTTAAACTGAAGCCTTAAGTTTGATTAGACATTAGTAAAACCTTTATCTGTAAAAAGAGTTAAGCACTAAATTAGATTGAGGCTGTGAGATTTCCATCATTGGAGGTATTTACCAGGATTTGAAATAAGTCTGACAGGAACAGCTGGGGCAAGAGGATGAAAAATGTGGTCCCTTTTGGGATTCTATTTGCCATATGATGTAAGATTTTCTTATTTGATGCATCTTAGGAAAGTAATGACTTTAAAATTTACATGCTGTGGATTTTTGTTTTAATCTGTTACAAGAGAAGCTCCATTTTTGTGTCATGAGAATAATTTTTCTAGATGCTGAAGAAATAGGAAACAGCCATGTCTCACAGATTTCCCCACCAAAAAAGAGAAAGGAAGGATAATACATAATAGTATTTGGGTACAGCATTAAGATGGAAACAGATAAAACAAAATTATCAGTGTTAGAAGTGCAAGGTTACCTGTATTAGCTAACTTCAATGACTTCAAAGGTTAGCAAGTGTGAAAAGTATTCATGAATTCGCATACAGGCTGTCTGCCTTACTATTATTAGCAAGCCAATTTGCAGTCTTGCAAGCAATTTCATCAGAGAAGCCAAAGACTAAATAGGCCTGGGGAATTGGCCCTCAAGGTTTTTTATTTCTGGGGGCCTGCAAAAAAGCATTCACTGTTCCTTGTACCATACGTCATAGAATTTAAATTTAAAAAAGAATAGGTTTTACAGGGTTGTCATTGTGCAACCCATCATGAAGGTTACATCACAGATAATTCTGAGCTATCTCAGCTATTGGGATGCTTTTAAAAGCTATCTTTAATAAGAAAAATATAGGGAGATGTTATGAACAATTAAGAAGTAATGAAGACCGTGTCATTGCACCCAATGACAAATGATATCAAAGGGCACTGCAGTATATTGAGTCTGGGTGTTAATCTGGTAGACTACAGCATTTTTCAGAGGTTGGATTTATTTTATGTAACAACTCCATTAATAATCCAAAAGAAGGCATAAACAGCACATTTGTTATAGGAGGTGTTCCCATCACTGGAGTGAACGGAGACANCAGAAGGTTCCACAGAAAGGTAAGAAAAATCTTTTCCACGGTGAGGGTGACAGAACATTGGAACAGGTGCTCAGAGAAGTTGTGGAGTCTCCTTCTTTGGAGACATTCAAACACCATTAGATGTGTTCTTGTGCAACCTGATCTAGATGTTCCTGCTCTGGTCCATTCCAATATCTGACATTCTGTGATTCTAATGGCTAACTCACATTAACAGAAGTAAAGCAATAGTTTCTCTAAAATTCTGTTTCCAGATTATGATCTCAGTTAAAAAAAGATAAATGTAGCAGTGGGACAGTGCATACATAAGTATAGATAATAGATCAGTTTGCATCTCCAAGTAATTTCAAGAGACTTGACTTCCCGAATTATACAATAATCTTCTCTTAAGACAATGTCATGTTATTGAAAACAGCGATAATTTAAAAGGTGCAAAAAGCCAGAGCATTTAAGTTTTACTAAACATTATTTGAAAAAAATCAACATAGAAATTCATACTAAAATTTAAGTATTTAGAAAGAAAAAGTTAATTCAGCTCATAGAAATGCCATGTATAGAGAGTTTAGGAGGCCATGTCTTCAGAATCCAGCAAGTATTAATATTTGATGGGGAAGAGACAATATACAAAGGGAAAAGGTACATCAGATGACTTAAAATAAGAGCAAGATGCACTGCCTTGTACATTCACATAGATGTTGCAAACAAAGAATGAATAAATTGTTCTTAATGTCCACTGGGGATAGACCATGAAGAAAGAGGCTTAAACTGAAGCCTTAAGTTTGATTAGACATTAGTAAAACCTTTATCTGTAAAAAGAGTTAAGCACTAAATTAGATTGAGGCTGTGAGATTTCCATCATTGGAGGTATTTACCAGGATTTGAAATAAGTCTGACAGGAACAGCTGGGGCAAGAGGATGAAAAATGTGGTCCCTTTTGGGATTCTATTTGCCATATGATGTAAGATTTTCTTATTTGATGCATCTTAGGAAAGTAATGACTTTAAAATTTACATGCTGTGGATTTTTGTTTTAATCTGTTACAAGAGAAGCTCCATTTTTGTGTCATGAGAATAATTTTTCTAGATGCTGAAGAAATAGGAAACAGCCATGTCTCACAGATTTCCCCACCAAAAAAGAGAAAGGAAGGATAATACATAATAGTATTTGGGTACAGCATTAAGATGGAAACAGATAAAACAAAATTATCAGTGTTAGAAGTGCAAGGTTACCTGTATTAGCTAACTTCAATGACTTCAAAGGTTAGCAAGTGTGAAAAGTATTCATGAATTCGCATACAGGCTGTCTGCCTTACTATTATTAGCAAGCCAATTTGCAGTCTTGCAAGCAATTTCATCAGAGAAGCCAAAGACTAAATAGGCCTGGGGAATTGGCCCTCAAGGTTTTTTATTTCTGGGGGCCTGCAAAAAAGCATTCACTGTTCCTTGTACCATACGTCATAGAATTTAAATTTAAAAAAGAATAGGTTTTACAGGGTTGTCATTGTACAACCCATCATGAAGGTTACATCACAGATAATTCTGAGCTATCTCAGCTATTGGGATGCTTTTAAAAGCTATCTTTAATAAGAAAAATATAGGGAGATGTTATGAACAATTAAGAAGTAATGAAGACCGTGTCATTGCACCCAATGACAAATGATATCAAAGGGCACTGCAGTATATTGAGTCTGGGTGTTAATCTGGTAGACTACAGCATTTTTCAGAGGTTGGATTTATTTTATGTAACAACTCCATTAATAATCCAAAAGAAGGCATAAACAGCACATTTGTTATAGGAGGTGTTCCCATCACTGGAGTGAACGGAGACATTATGAAAAATAACCTAGAGAGGAGAGGGATGAAGAGACAAAATATAATGAGATTCCCTGAAAAAACATATAGTCCTACAAATGTGCATGGTGGCTTCTCTTAAAAATCATGCTCAGAACAGAGATACAGCATTGTATCTGACACTCATCTGTGCACTCATTTTGAAATAGCAAAATGGTTCTAACATCAGACTCAAGACTGCCATACATTTCCTAAGACATACTACCATGAATTATGCATCATGTATCTCATTTGCTTCAGAAAGACATTGTGTAAATCAAAGCTTTTCTGTGTACTCAGTATACAGTTATGAAGTATTATGCCACCAGATGATTTAGGTGTGTTCTTTAAAAAATTACCCCACATGTAAATACAGCAAAGAAATCCATAAAGAATAATCCTACAGAAAATAAAAATTGTTCATGTTCATCTTTTGATTACATTTACCTTGAGTTTTGAAAGGATGTGCTGTAAAGCTCTAGAACTTTATTCTTTGAAAGTGTTTAAACACAAAACTTTTTGCAGAACTGACAGAGAAAGCCTAAAAATCAGACTTATCAATAGGAAAAAAAGCAGAATTGTACTAAAAATTCTCAATATGGTGCGTATTACTATATTCACTTACAGTTAAAAAAACCCTGTTTAATATGAACCAACCAGGACTGAAAGCTTTAACACTAACTAGAATGCAGAATAGTCCCTGCAACCTGTATCTCAACTGCACATGAGAGCTGAGAATGACTGTCAGAAGGCTTTACCTTTCTGTTTGATATATTCATGAGCTTTTTCTGCTTACCTCCTAATAACATCTGCAAGAGACTGACCAGAAAGAGACCAAGCCTGTTATGTGAAGTTTTTTACAAAAAAACTTTAGAAAAATCCTTGGGGCTATAACCATTAGGTCACAACAAAGGAATTTTCTTACGAATAAAACGTGTTTCGGGAAGATCCGCCAAGCTGCAGAATTAGAATGACATGCTGTAGTAGGCAGACACATACCTTCCATATGGTAATTAAGTTTCAAGACAAGACTAGTTTAGTCTTAGGCCTCACTACTCTCATTTGGAAGATGGCTCTTAAGCCTATGTAACACCAGGCTGAGTTTACTCGAAGTGTATATATAAATATATATATATTTAAAAATATAAAAATATGTACATACAAAATATGCTTTTTATATTTCCTTCTTTTGTTCACTCTCACCTCATGATATAAGGAGAGATGGTGACTGTCAGGCCTTATTTTATTTAGGCACAATGTATTTACTTTTCACAGATTCATTCAGTAAAGAAGGGATCACAGAAGATCTTGAATTTAACCTCCTGCTCCAAGTAGGGTCAGTTGTGAGGTCATACAAGGTTTCTCAAAGCTTTATCTGGGTACATCTTGAAAAATATACAGAAAAATATACAAACATTGCAGAGTCTTTCTGGGCAGCTTCTTCCATGAGTTAAATGCTCCCACCGTGATTTTTTCACCCTCATTAAAATCAGAATTCCCTTTGTTTTAATCTGTGACCACTATCACATCAGTTTGAGCTGTGCACTTAAATAAACAGACTGTCTCTGTCTCTCAGTAACTCCCCTCAAGTACAGGCGGGCTGATCTTAGGTCCCTTGAAACCTTTTATTCCCCAGGCTGCAGCCCCTCAGGCCCTTCTCTTCCTTAGCCCCTTCACCTTTAGAAGTGATTTTTTTGTGATCCATCCATCCCCTCACCATCTTTAACACATTTTATGTATTTAGGGGTTTGCCTTATATCTCCATTTTTGCCTTTCTTCTCTCTGCCTAAGAGGTCATTATGGTTTGGCCCTATGCTCTCCATTGTTATCTTGACCAAAAATCACCTCAAACAAGGATTTTCTCTCATATCTGTTCTCATAGCTGTACCACTGCTTATTTAATTTTTTTCATATTTTATGCACATAGCTGAGAAACCGTGCTATTGATTTTAATTCCACTCCAAATCTGACTTTTGGCAGTTCCTGCTTTATTCATTACTGAGCTCTAAAACACAGACTTAATTTCCTTCTTCTCTTTCTAATCAGTCCTTTTCCACTGTCTGCTTAATCCTAATATCTTTTGAGAGCTACTCATCAGAAATTGCATATAGATTAGTTCCTCCTGTAATGAAAGCCATCCCTGGATTAAACCAAACCAGATCAAGCCAAAATGAAACTCAAGGAGAGCACATAACTAAATAATGCCAAACTAAGCTAAACTAAAGAAGAGAGAGTCACAATGCATGCATGTCAACAACAGCAATATTGTATGTGACCCTAGCTAAAGTACACTGGTGTATCTCCAGCTGGAAAATTGACATAAGAGCATGTTGCTATACTGCCATACTGATAGAATTATTATCTGCTTGTTAACAGAAGCAGAAAAGAGTTATCAAACAAAAGGCCGAAGATGAGTTGTTTATTTTTCAGTGTTCAGATTTTAAAGGGCTGTAATTCATCATTCAATAGCGTGGACTATCAAATGCTAAGTGTAACAGACGTGACTATTCCGCCTGCTAGCAAATTAGCTAAACAAAGAACCACAAAGCAATATTGCAATTTAATTTAGTTGTTTCTGATTAAACAGCCACTGTCAGTTTAGAAGACAGCAGTCATTGGGGAAGAACAAAATATCTTATTCAGTGTAAAACCTCTGTATATTGGAACTGTGAATCAGTTTGAAGGGAACAACATCTTACTTCAGTCAGTAAAATATTCTCTTCTCTGAAAATAAACTGCTATCACATTCTTCTCACTGGAAATACATGAAAATTCCTTTTGTTGGAATAGGTGGCAGCAGGAACAGGAAACACTAGAAGTGTGAATTGAGGTTGGAATTGAAACCTCAATCGTAAACAAAGAAATGTAGTTTTCTTTGGAAAATATGTGACAGGAAAGGGAGTAAAGATGCATGAAATACAAGTAAGCAGAGTCAGATATAAAAGATTGCTCTCTTTTGTGATGCCTTGCATAAACTCAGAAAAGCTGAGGATTATTGATTTCATAAATTAAAGGCTATGCTTACTGCCAGTGACCCAGGCAAGAATATGGTTACTTTTTTTAATGATCTGAAAAGCTGTAAAGACTGAAAAGCTGAGTAACACGTATCATAGACAATAAACTTTCTGGGGCAAAATTTTAGTATGCGTCTGGGCAACATTTAACAATACAGAGTTCGTAATGTAAATGTGAGTAGCAAAAAAGCTAATAATAAAAGGCTGAAAAAAATTGTGATATTTCAGCACTAGTATCTCTGTCTGTGAAGCAACAAAGAAAAACCCTTCCAGGCACTGTTTACATCTAAGTCCATCTAACAAATAGGTACTGACAATAACTAGACGTTGGCCTGTTAAACTGTGGATTTTTTTCTCAGTTCTCCCAATGTTGTGATACAAGAACCAAGGAGTCATATGTGGATGCAGAACTCTAGTGAGAAATGTAAATAAAATAGTTCTGAATAGAAACAGAAAGCACAAAAGAAGTTTGGGTAGCAGGAGATTAAGGGCAGGGGAAAGGGCCAGAGACAGCATATATAATCAAAAGCACATATTTGCTTGCAGATTCCCATAAAGCATGATAGTCTGTAACCCTAAACTGCAAACACTATTAGCTAAATTCCCCTTTGGCTACCTGAGAGTTGACTTATTCAGAGGTCAGTCTACGTAACAGCCTAGACTGAGGAATAAAGAAAGAAAAGCTTATTTTGTACATCTTATGGACTGATCCCTTTGACAACTCTAAATAGGAATCAGGTTAGATCTCTGAAAAAAATACTGATTGCTTAGGGTTTTGAGTATTCTTTTACTTGTTTGTTTTCTGTAAATGAACTAATGTACAATACACTGAGATCTCAACCATTTAGAAATTTGGCATGGGGAAAGTAAGCAATCTCAGAAGGCTTGAAAGCAGCCACCTTGTGCATTAACATAGCAAAATAGACTTTCATGGAATGAACACATATTATCTGAAGGAAAAAAATGTGCTTACTTTTGAAAGCCACATCTGCATCAGAAATCTCAGGCAATTACAAGGCATGAAGGACAAAGTGCAAAAACATCAGTTTAAAAAAGTTGCCTAACACTCAATTGCTGGGAACTTTTGAGTGTATTCTCCTGCATCTTTCACACATTTTTCATGCATGTGTATAGTTCTTTATTAAGAAGTATATAAGCAGAATTTTTCCTGGAAGCTACATGCTGATATCTTTTCCTTCTATTGATAAGCCTCCACTCATCAAATGCATACAGTCCATATATCATTCTTAACAATAATAAAAATAATCTAGAAGAAATCCCAGGTTTTTTATCTTTTATTAACCTGATGGGGAGACAAGTAGCATATGCCCTTCCTGAGTGTAAGATCCATCACTGGTATTACTAATTATAGATACCATCACTGCCACTGGTGACACTTCATACTTTTTGCAAAGCTTTTTTCTTTTTTTGTTCTCTTTCCACTTACTTGCTGTAATTCAAAGCCTACATAGGCTCAGCTCGTGCTGGCTCAGCTTTTCAATGAACCTCTAATTTCTCAGTAACTTGTATAGGATATGGGATACAGACCTCTCAATTGCATTGCTTTGTTTACAGTGTAATAGCCAGGTGTCACCTCTCCTAAATAAGGCTTTACACTGGTGATAAAAACGGAAGTCTAATTTTTTCGTTTCAAGCCATGCAGACTCTATGATTTCTTAAAAGAATGCAAATGATACAACTGAAGTACAAAAATATGAAAATAACGGACTTAAGATTATTTTCTGAGAGAATTATTGTCTTTTGGAGAAAAAGATCATGGTCATGAAGATACTGGAATTTGGCCTGCTTTAAAAAGAGTCACTTGCCAATGCTCACAAGCAATTGAATTTTGAGATATAAATATCACTCATATTTTTTGTTAGTGTATTAGTAAAACTTTTGTCTTGAAGTTTGTTTCACAAAAACTAATCCTATCGCAGAACCAAACATGGAGTACATTATCCTGACCAGATAAATTTTGGCAATTGAATGCTTATGATAGAAAAGATGCAGAATTAAATATTGACATTCTTGTAATTAACGTGATCTACAAACTAACTAGTACTATGACAGACTTGACTATGAGCAAGTTGTTGACATCACAGTTGATGATATAAATAAAAAACATACAACATGGGAAGCAAATCAACAGAAATACTTCAGCCTTTGTTTCTGTGGTAGCCTTGTACACAGATTTATATATTATTCATGTATCAGTTAGAAAGACAAAACCTCTCTTTTTACTTTTTTTAGAAATTACAGACATTTTAGTATGATAAACCTGAATTTTCAAACCCAAATAAACCTGCATACTATTTTCTGTCTTCTGTCAGATGTCTCCTGGCAAAGCAAAGATTTTTCTTACCAGTGCTTTTGTAAGGAAGGTTATAATTTTAAAATATTGGTCTGGTAAGATATTGACTGCTAACTCAGAGGTACAGATTGCTTTCCATTCCCTGAAAACTCCAAGAAACTTGCAGGATTCAGCCAGCCTATAAATGGCCTTTTGAATGTGTTTTTTATTGTTTTCTTGTATTCATTATAATACTTTATGTCCTACCATTTGTGTGCAGCTCTCGTTTCAAGCATGCATTTTCAATGGAGAAGATTCTATCAGCAGCAGATGTGAAAGTAATGACAGGCTGAAAAGTGATCTGCAGACTGATTTTGGAAAGTACTTTATTTGGCTCAGAATAAATTTGGTTGTTTAGAAGACCTGCATCATAATCACATTCATTTTCACCTTCTGGAGAAGGAAGGGGAAAAAAAACCAAAAAACCAGACAAAACAAAATTTTACCTACAAACTAATTAGGTGGCTAAACTAAATCCTCTAGGTCACTGTAATAAAAACAGATATAAAGAAGACAGGCTGAAGGAGTTGGGGTTGTTCAGCCTGGAGAAGGCTCAGGGGGGACCTCATAGTAACTTATCAGTACCTAAGGAGGCTCTACAGAAAGGCAGGGGAAGGAATTTTTAATATGATATCAGATAGGAGGACCAGAAACAATGGATGTAAATTGGAAGGGGGTAGATTTAGACTTGACATAAGAAAGAAATTCTTTACAGTGAGGGTGGTGAAGCACTGGAACGGGTTGCCCAGAGAGGTTGTGGATGCCCCCTCTCTGGAGGTGTTCAAGACCAGGCTGGACAAGGCACTGAGCAGCCTGATCTAGTGGGAGGTGTCCCTGCCTATGGCAGGGGAGTTGGAACTCAGTGATCTTTAAGGTCCCTTCCAACCCAAACTATTCTATGATTCTATAAAATGGACATTTAAGCGTATGCTAGTAGAAAGACAAAAGGATCCATAGATGGTTGAGATAAATCAAAATAAGAGAGGAAAATATAAGGAGAGAAGTGGAATAGAAAATATCCATAATAATCAAGGCATAAATGGTACTACGTTTCTTAAATTCATAAAAGGAGATAGTTAGGTGGTGGACAGAGGGTGGCAGTCCTATGTATATGTTCACTTCTCTCACAGGTACTAGTAAGAATCTTAATGTTCAGAGAGAAGGTAATACTGACCATGACACTCATCCCTAAGCCAGCAACCAAGACAGTCTTTCCTAGAAGTCTCTGATATTCATGAAAGTTTTGCCTCTTTTCCCACTGAGGACTATTATTTACCCCCATGCACATCCCAGAGCTCTTCCTTCTGTCTTGTCCTAGCCCTTTCTTCTTTCTCCACCTCCAGCCAAAACTCAGCTTATTGAGTAACTTATACACAAAGCGCTGGTTGGAATTTCTGAAGTTTAGACACCATCTGCATTTAAAAAAAAAAAATCCATTTATAGGAGACTCAGACAACAAAAAAGTGAAAATTAAAGAGGACCAACAATTTTGTCCCCAAAACTGAACTACAGTAATGAAGCTGTGCCATTACAAAAGTAGACTGAGGATCACATAGAGATGAACCTCTAGGCTGTGGGTTACATCAGGTAATAACACTTTTTTGAAAGGCAAACTCACGTAGAAAGAAACACCTGAGAACTTAATGAAGAATGATCTTGCTACATCATTTTTAAACTGACTTCATTTTATAACTTCAAATGGCAGTCTAAAAGTGTTTTAAAGCTACTAAGGCATTATTACAATCCTTCATTAAATCCCATAGGTTTTGAATGTATTACTACAGAATCCTAGTTAACTTGCATAGACTATTTGAAGAAATACTTATTAAATTCCATAAAAAGATGTTACACAAGGGCTTACCTGCTTTACATACAGAATATATGCATGAATAATTCTCTGTGTGGTCTGTATGGGCTTATTTCCCTAATTTGTTTACACATACTCTGTATCTTGAAAATAAAAGCAATCATGACCAAAATTCATTAAAAACAACTTCTGGCCATGGAAATTGCCTAAGCATTTGTTAGAAAAACTGTCATCTTAAAATAATTAAATAAATTTTAATCTTGGGAAGTAGAATAGAAGAAAGCAACATGGAATTTAGTAGGAAACAAAAGGTCCTACACCCTAGGCACTCAAACGCTTGCTAATCCCCTCAGAAATTACTCACATAAGAAAACTTGCTATATTCCATCATTTTAATTACTGTCTGCTGAAAAACATTATACTTCCTGGCCTCCAGGACCTTTTCAAGGTTCATGAACAGAAACAGAGAATAATATAATTCTTTTCTGTAGAGGTTGCAGATTGATTTCTTCATGGGTACATATTTCCCATCGTACAAGAGATAATTTATAGATGACAAGAACAACACATTAAAACATAAAAACGTACAATAGTCTTGTACTACTAGTGATACAGAGACACACAGGTATTCTTATGTTTTATGCTGTTCAGGAGTTGCACTTTCTGCTTCAGCTGACTGGATTGCTAGTCTGCTAGTGGTCTGGTGGTTGCCTATTACCCCTGTGCCCCATTTCATTGCAGAACCGAAAGGAGAAAGCAGCCTAAAATGAATTAGACTGTTTTAAGACAGTGCAAAAAGACTACTAAACCTAACCAAACCTGCAGTATTTTAGCAGCTCCCTTAATTCAGTTCCACTAAGTTCCATATTTTTAGAAATCGTTATTATAATCACCACATCCCATGCAGCCATAAAGACTTTTCATGGCTTAACCCCAAACTGAAGAGGAGCTCAACTGAAAGCACTTTAAGAATATCTAGCACTTGTAAGCTGCAAATCAACAAGGATGCAATTGCACTCTCCACTTGCTTGGAGGAAAGTCTAAGATGCAAGAAAGAAGCAAGACTCATTGGGAAGGAAGATACTGAATCTTATCACAGGAAAGGAAATCAAAGATGTTCAGGCTCTAATGGAGTTCCTCCATAGTGGAAAAGAGGTAAATGAAAGCACAATATGAACATAAAAATGGCTGTAATGGCCCACTTGAAAATGTTGTGCACCCTGAAATCCTGAGAAGGGTGAGTAACAGAAACTATGAGAAGAGGAACAAACTGCATAGAAAATGGTAACTCTTTGAGAGAAGTAATTAAATATTTAAGAATGTGCCTGAAAATGAGATTGTGCCAGGGTGACATTCATTACTGGTCACTGCTCTTGGGCTACTAAAAATACTTCTAGCCTCAGTAACATTGTGGGGCAATCAGAGATACTTCTCATGTTGCACATTTTTTAGCAAGAAAAGCAGACTCTTAGCTTTCTGCCTGCCTAAAACTGTCATTGCATGTTTCCTTATTCTTGCATGGTGGAAAGCACTGATAAGCTGCTTCATCCTCCACTTCTTTACACTATTGTATTACAGTATTTATGGACATATAAATATTTCACTGAAATGTTTCAAGAGGATCTTCCTGCAGTTGGGTATCCTTTTTATTTTTTTATCATAGAAAGAAAGTCATTGTAAATAGAGAAAGATTATCTAGATAATTTGAAAAGATATTTTCATAAGGTTAATTGGTCATAAAGACAGTTAAGAAGATAAGAACAAGGATTTTTTTTCAAATAATGCATCTAGAGGACTTATTTTGGACTAATTGTACTCTGTCACTCACTGTGAATTTGTTAATGGGCTTACACAAAGATCAGAAACAAGACCAAGATTATTATCATCACTCATTTGTGCAGTGTTGTATTTGATTTTTTTTAATCTTTGAGTAGTTAACTAAGCTTACTTTTCAGAAATTCCTATTAGTTTCCTGTAATTACTCACAATGCATTCTTCATCACTGTTTCCACTAGCTAAAGTAATCAAGTAATCAAGACACAATGCTTGTAATTTGAGAAAAAAACCCAGTACTTTATGTTCTAGAGAAAGTTACTTTCTGATGAACTTCTGAATTGTTTCAAACCATCTCTGTCAAACTCTATGTTTTTTATCAATTATCTTAAGGTTTTTACTTAGGTTTTCTTAAAATTTTTAAAGCCAGAATAATTCATTTACAGGAGATTTTTAAATAGGAGAAAATATGTACCTAATGTAATTCTAAAATTTATTATCTTGAAATATTTGAAGTGCATTCAACAACTGGATCTGTAAGTGAATGACTCTAGGGCAAAACAAATTTTCTAGATTTTAAAAGAACATTAAGAATTTAAAAGGTAAGTGTCTGTTCAAAACCAATTCTCTCAACAGGAAAGAAAATACATTTAATTAAATTCATCCTAGTTTATGGTTAATCTATGCAGCTTATTTGCATGCAAAAACCTACTGTCAGAAAATAAAGGAGTATATAGTAAATACACAGTAAATCTGAGGTAGTAGTGTCTTTTGCTATAATCTGGAGAAAGAAGGCTGGGAGGGGAAAATTCTCATGCAATTATTCAGAAAAGTATCACAGCTTGGAAGTTTATTATGCAGTGTAGGTGTAAGTTATCCAGTAATCATGCTTACTTGCTGATGAGAATGAAGTTTAGCATAGTGTCTCTGGTTGTTGGCTCCTCTATCACTTAGAGAAGCTTCAGAATCATAGAATGAGTTCAGTTGGAAGGGACCTTCGAAAGTCATCTAGACCAGCCCCTGTGCAGTAAGCATTCTGTACTAGATCAGGTTGCTCAGAGCCTCATCAAACCTGTCTTGAATATCTCCAGGGATGGGGCCTCCACCACCCCTCTGGGAAACCTGTTCCAGTGTTTCACCACCCTCAAGGGTGGTGAAGTTTTGCAGTCATTTAAATATAAAAGATCTTAGATATTTTACTACTTCTAGGTGAAAGAAATGCTTGTATTTAAAAAGAATTAAAATTATATTTGTTTTTAAATGCTTCTTATTTGTCTCTTTACCTGTTATTCTACTGAACTGTATAAATAATTCTAATCCAAGTAACCTAGCAGGACAGAACGTACACTTGGAACACATTTCCAAAGGTCTGTTATTGTCAGTACAAATGTTGCTGCTGTGCTAAAACCCAGCATCCATTAGTCTTTCTGGCTTTTTTTCCTGATGTTCTCATGGAAATTTAGGCTGTCCCCTGTGATGACAGTGAGCCTCGTTCTTTCCAGTTTTACTGCCTTCCAGCTGACAATGAGCATGTCGCTATGTTTTTCTTAGTTATATTAACTACTCCTCTCCCCAGGATGACTTTCATCTTGTTTTTGTCCATATTTGAATGCTCTTCCATTTTATATTCTTTTTTGGCTAATACAATCAGTTTCACCCTACTAAGTCTAATATGCAAATTTCCTTGTTAATCTGTTTATCTTCTCTCTACAAGGGCATGAGATGTTGCTGTAAAGATATTTCTATAGAGGCATTAGTGATCTTTTACATTTCACAGAATCACAGAATGCCAGGGACTGCAAGGGACCTCAAGAGATAATCTTATTCCCATCCCCCTGCTGGAGCAGGAACACCCAGATCAGGTCACACAGGACTGTGTTCAGGTAGGGTTTGAATGTCTCCAGAGAAGAAGACTCAGCAACCTCACTGGGCAGCCTGTTGCAGTGTTCTGCCACCCTCACCGTGAAAAGGTTTGCATCTTCCTTTTTTTCACATACTTCTGCAGGAAGCAGTCCTTTTTGTCCAAGTAACTGTGAATCTGGTCAACATTTTTTCAAGTAAGATATGGAGTAGTCTAATTTTGTTTATTCCAATATATCAGATGTTTGCTTGAATCATCACAGTACTAAAAATATTCAGCCTTAACTGACCTGTCCTGACAACTCTCAGTTCTTCACTCAGTGCTCCTAAAAATTTCATCGGATTCTACCATTTTTCCATTGAAAACGTTCTCTTCTTAAGGCAAGTGAGATAAAATGCAACACACTCACTTCCTGCTTTAAATTTTACTGACAACTGAGTTTCCATTGTCAATAAATGTCAGTATTCAAGTCAGTATTTACAAAGATTATGCTTTATTGGAGCGGGTCCAGAGGAGGGCCATGAAGATGATCAAAGGGCTAGAGTAACTCCCTTATGAGGACAGGCTGAAGGAGTAGGGGTTGCTCAGCCCGGAGAAGAGAAGGCTCAGGGGGGACCTCCTAATAGCTCATCAATACCTGAAGGGGGTCTACAGGAAGGCAGGGGTAGGACTTTTTAATAGGATGTGTGATGGAAGGAATAATGGATGCACATTGGAAGAGGGGAGATTCAGGCAAGATAAATGAAAGAAATTCTTTATGATGAGGGTGGTGAAACACTGGAACAGGTTGCCCAAAAAGGTTGTGGATTCTCTCACTCTGGAGATGTTTAAGGCCAGGCTGGACAAGGGACCTAGCAGCCCTATCTAGTGGGATGTGTACCTGCCTATGGCAGGGGAGGTGGAACTAGATGATCTTTAAGGTCCCTTCCCACAAAAACTATTCTATGATTCTATGGTTTTTTGCTCATTTCTTTGTTTACTGCCATGGAATGCATTTTAAAATTGCCTGGATGACATTTTAAGTTGGTGTATTTTCTCTCTATGGCTATTACTAATTCATCACTTAGAGAACACTGCTTTTTGTTATGGAACTCCGCTTACTTGAAGCTAATAAAAACAACAGCGATATTCATACAATCCAACTTCAAACGCCAATGACACCTTTACATCCCAATCTGACAAAAGATTATGCAGGTCTAAAGAAAAACATGTTAATCATAGAATCTATGATTCTATGATTCTAAATAGAAACCAATAGGGATAAAGCATAATGCATAGAAACATTATGCAGTTTAAATTTAAATGCTGTGTGATTCTTTAAAAAGCTTAATCTTTGAAACACTGAGTTTTTTACCAGAATGCAGTTCATACCATTTAAACTGTTGATTTAAAAAAAAAATCTTCACACTTAAAAATATAATTAAAAGTCTTTTTTTCATGAAAATAGCAGTTTTAGTTAGTGAGCTCATGATTCTGGTTCTATTACAATACATATTCCAATAGAGCTGAACTGCTTTAAAATATGAGTAGGATATCAGAAGTCACAGAAGTAGTGTTTAGAGAGGACTAAATAAAAACTAACTAGAAAATAGATAGAAAACCATGCTTTGGCCAGTGTTTGCTTTCCCTATATTTTAGTGGGCGACCACATTTTTAGTAGTTACAGATGAAGCTGCAGCAAGTTTTATAAATTAATGACAATAAAAACTGCTCAGTTTGCGTCCCAATGAATGCTGATTACTCTTATTATCATCAAGGTAGAATGTGTTTGATGAAACAAATAAAACTCCAGCTAATTATAGGTTTATTTCCAAGGCATTGGTTTTGAAAAACAGAAGCCGTTACCCAATTGTCCTATAGATACTTAGTCCTGTAATTAACAGTACTGACAAATGTTACCAAGGAATTGTATTGATAGAGCAGTGGTTTTGTGCATTTTGATGTATGCAAATTTATTACAAAATAAAAAGTATAGCAGTGTTCAGGCTAGATTTGACAGTTTAAATCAGTCTAATACACTTTAAACTATATACTACAGCTTCATTTCTCCTCCTACTTCCCTACAAATTGTCTACAATATCTCCACTTTCCTCTTCCTTGTTTAACTTCTTGGTGGTCCGGCTGCTTAAAAGAAAATATCCCTGTCCTTCGTATTTGGATTAATAAGATTCAGCTGTAGCAGGAATACCTGTGGGAATTCCTTATTTATTCAACAGCGAAGTGCTTTTTTGAGCTGTTGGAATCTAGGAGAATAAATAATTCAAGATAGTTCTCTTCCTTTTTGTTTCAATACTCAGGTGTATATGTCTCATCCATAAGAAATTCCACATACTTCTTCAACTAACTTCACATTCACTTCACTGTTTTTAACCCTTTCATCTTTCTTCTGTAAGGCAAACCAGGGAGGTTCTGCAGTCACAAAGAACAAGCATTTCTGAGACTGCTGGCTCATTGGGGAAGGCAGAAAGCAGAACGTCCACTGAACATAAAGTTGAAAGTCAAAGAATTCTTAAGAAGCTAACATGAACCAAAAGGTTTGTGTTGATGTTACTGGAAAGCATGCTTATAGTATTTATCTTCTGCATTTTAAGCAAATATCAAGAAGATTTTTGTAATGTGGTTTGAAAAACTTAAAGCACATCTTTCTTCTGTATTAAATTATGCAGGAAGAGAAGGAAAGCTTTTCAGTATTTTTTAACCTAACAAGATAGACTTTTTCAACCACAGGGATTCTGTGACAACTACAAATCAATGCCCAAGTACTTATCTTTGCTCTTGAGGTTATGGTGCATGCACTGAGGAATAGAAAATAATGAGTATTAAGGAAAACCCCTTGGAACATTTCAATTGTAATGTATCTGTAAGCTGCAACACCTCCCTGAGAAGCAGAGTGTCACATATAATTATACAGAGCCCAGAGATAACACAAAAGACCATCTGTAAGCTTTGAACAGATGTAGCCTTTGAATACTTGAGCTTATCTTGGTCTTAACATTTTTAAAGCTCAAAACAAATGCAGATTCAAAAACAATAGCAGAGTAGGAACAAATTCAAGACTCAGATACTGAGATTCTTCTGAAGCTGGTATTTTGCTCACTGGTATTTAAAAGTACATTTATGCACCATTGCTTTGTGTTTTAAGATAAAAGGTTTTTGTATACACAATCAATTACCTACCAATATTTTTGTTGCAAAGGAAATGCCCTACAAACATCCAACCTGATAGAGATGGCATGGAATGGAATAGACATTTCAACTGGAAGAGACCAAATGGAATAGATATTTCAATTGGAAGAGACCTACAGTGATCCTCTAGTCCAAGTGCCTCAGCAATTTAGAGCTAACCAAGAGACAAGGCATGTCGGTAGGGACGTTGTCCAAATGCATCTTTAAACACTGACAGGCTTGAGCTGTGTCAGATGGGGTTTGGCTTAGGGATAGAAAGTAAGGAGAAAGGCAGAAGGGAGAGAGAAGGAAAGAAAAACAGAAAGACAGAAAGAAGATAAAATACTATAACACCATATGAACCATGCACTATAGAGCTAGAACTCTGCATCCCCTGAGCTAGCATTAAGGATGGTTATGCATTCTCTGTCCCAAAGGTATCATACATGTAAATGGAGCCAGAGTTTCACTGAATAGGGCTAATGAAAAGCATGGATTTAATGATCCTGTACTTATACCTGGCTAAACAAAGGATATTAATCAAGAGTGCTGCCAGCTTGGTGTGCTTTGGGAGCTATTAATAAAAATCAGTTTCTTCAGTTCGATAATCACTCGCTATGGGGAGAGAAGACCCAAACGGAAAGTAAAACGCATATTTCTTGGTTTCTCACATGGCCATAAATCCCACATATCATAGGTCTATGAAAGATAAAAGCCAAGATTGCATGTAACTTTGTAAAAAGCAGGTAACACACTGTTATCTCTACAGACGAATGAAGGCTGTAGAACAACACGATTTAAAAGATAAAATTTAAAGTTTTCTACCCATTAATAGGTTACATATCAAAGAATATCGAAGAAGAAAAAAGAAAGTCAAGCACAATATCCACATTTGGCCAACCAAATCCTGGGTTGCATCAAGAGGAGTGTGACCAGCAGGTCCAGAGAGGTGATTTTGCCCCTCTACTCGGCACTGGTGAGACCCCACCTGGAGTATTGTGTCCAGTTCTGAAGCCCTCAACACAGGAAGGACATTGAGCTATTGGAGAAGGTCCAGAGGAGGGCCACGAAGATGGTCAAAGGGTTGGAGCAACTGCCCTATGAAGACAGGCTGAAGAAGTTGGGGTTGTTCAGCCTGGAGAAGAGAAGGCTCAGAGGGGACCTCATAGTAACTTATCAGTACCTGAGGGGGTCCTACAGAAAGGCAGGGGAAGGACTTTTTAATATGATATCGGATGGGAGGACCAGAAACAATGGATGTAAATTGGAAGGGGGTAGATTTAGACTAGACATAAGAAAGAAATTCTTTACAGTGAGGGTGGTGAAGCACTGGAACAGGTTGCCCAGAGAGGTTGTGGATGTCCCCTCTCTGGAGGTGTTCAAGACCAGGGTGGACAAGGCACTGAGCAGCCTGATCTAGTGGGAGGTGTCCCTGCCTATGGCAGGGAGGTTGGAACTTGATGATCTTTGAGGTCCCTTCCAACCCAAACTATTCTATGATTCTATGTTCGCAAATATAGATGAGGAAAGTAAACTTTTCCAAAAAAGTGAAAGGTTTGTTCATATCAGATGAGATACTCAAGATGCTGATTGTCTTCTAAACCTGTGTACTAAAAAATATAACTTTTTCATAAGGAGGGAATAATTACAGATTTTTACAGTGTACCTGAAGCTTTTGAAGATAATGAACCAACGTCATTCACTTCCAAATAAATCCCATTTTCCTAAGTGCTGGCATAATTCTAAGTTGCTGTTTGCTTGGTAAACATTCCATTTATTTCTAGAAGTTCAAATATGCACACAGAATTTATCTCTCCCTACAACTGAAAAAGGTCCTGATATTCTGTTATTCTTCTTGCCCTTGTGAACTGTGAATTAGCTTAGGAGAGGTTGCTTGGGAACTGAGGGACATAACATATATCCAACAAAATACAAATAGAACAATATGGTCGCTTTAGCCAATCTTTAGGTTTTTGGGTTTGGGTTTTTTTTAATCATCTACAAATAATAAGCAGCATCCTTGCTTAGCACCATGTGGAAGTATTAATTCCTTGGCACTGAATAATCTGATCTTCAGTAGAAAAAGCAAACCAAAAACCTAGACTCTCAGCTCACTTTTTCCATCTTAGAAAGTCTTGTCTGCACAATGAAAAGTTAGTTCTTTAGTTGCTACTTTTTGAAAATTATGTTTAAAAGTATACAGTTCTAGAACATGGCAAGTAAGGATAAAAGTTTTGAATTCTGTATCCTGGTCTGAGTACTAATTAAGACTTATTATTTATTATTATTCTCTAATACCTAACTACCTTGGCAGCCCAGCAATAGTAACAACAGGATCTCATCAGAATTTACCTCATTTCCTTCAATCACCATTAGTACATTATAGTCCCAATGAATTAAAATTGGGCTATTAATTCTTTTCAACAGAACATATTTAAATAGTATTTTTAAAAAGTAGAAAGGAGTTCCTGAAAAGATATCACATGAATGTGACATCCCACTAAAAAAAAACACGCCTTGTAACTTAGCCAGAGAAAAGCAAAAGGTCAGAAGGATTTTAAAGTCATAAAAATGTATTAATTGCCAGAGCATTAGGCCATCTGTCATGAAGCAAGAGCCTTTGTACTCAGCAGTGGACAGAGCTGTATCAATAGTGTAACTGCTATTCAATAGCTGTGTTAGTTTAGCTCCTCCTGGAGCAGACATTTAATTGAAACTCAGACTGGCAGAGTACATGGCTTCCTGTTGTTAATTGGTCTTTTGAGACTGTTAAGAAGTATATTAATTATCTCTAGCCCCAGTCCCAAAACAACAAAAAAAATTTAAAAGAGAGAAAATAATAAGGTCACCTTGTCTTTTCATTAACATGGGCCAATTAAAAGGTGTCACCTTTTTCTAAGGAAAAAAAAAAAAAAATTAAGTCTGTGTGGCAGCATCTTTGGACACAGACAGACTTGAACAGAACTCTGGCTCTGCAGCTGCTCATGTACCAGTAGGGCAGGTGGCCCAAAGATTGACTGATCAAAGACAAAAGTAATTTTTTTTCCTCTTCAGTGAAAAATATTCTTTCTAGGATCAGTTAAGAGCCTCAATTTAAGGTGTGTATAAAGTAATGCACTGTAAAATGTCAAGATGCCCAAGGAAGACACATGAGAGAGATTAAGCAACAAGTGATCTGTGGGAGAGTCTTCACCCCCTTCAGAGAAAACGACTTTAAGAGGTAATTAGAGATATTTTTCAGTAGAAGCAATCAGCTGCATTTTCTGTCATTGAAATGGAGAAAAGGGAAATTAAAACATTTAGCAGTAACTTCAAGATATAAGACACAAGAATCAAAAATATTTGTAATATTTAACAACATATTCTATCTTTTAAAGCACCACTTCTGAACTAATAGCCTCTATTCATTAAATACTAAATCTTTCCTTAGATAATAGGAGAACTTCAGAACACTCACTGTGATGTGATTTTACAGTTTTCAAAAGCAGCAAAAATTTTCCTATCTTAATAGTACAGATATTTTAAGGAAAAAATGTAGAGGAAAAAGGAAGAAATCTAGAATCGATATATATAAATAATAAGAATTCTTAGAAAACAAAATGTGCTTACATTCAAGATTTCAGTTTCCATCTCTTCAGATCAAAAGTATACAATTCCCCTTGCATTTCCAATTAGAATTTTAAATATCTGTATCTATAAATTTAAATGTAAAATTCACTTTTTCTTAAAATTAAAAGTTGTTTTTTACAAGCTTTCCTTGTTGTTTCAGGGGGGAAAAAAATGCAGTTTTTACCAGGAAGAATATCCTGGGAATAAAATGAACGGAAGACCTCTTTCTTCTCACCAGCCTTTTCTGTGTTCATTGATGTGAATGTCTTGTGAACAGTAAGAGTGCTATCCTGCAAACTATTAAATATAGAGGGAATGTAAAGACATGGTATAATAATAATTTCTCCCACTAGGGATAACAGAAGCACTGCATATTGAGGTGGTCAGCCAAACCAGTTTACATGTTTGATGAAATAAATGAGAACAGAAAGATAGACTGCTAATGCAAACAGTGCAGCTTAGGGTAGTTTTCTTTCCCATTTAAAAGATTAAATAGCTTAATGCATTTCTAAGTTACACAACAAAGTAATGTGAAAAGTTAAATGCAAAGCAGTAAGTAGGATGTTAACTACTATGAGATTTATTGCCAATTCATATTGGGACGTGACATCACTGTAGCTGTAAATGCTTTGGAACATCATGTAATGTTTAGAAGATCATTGTACTCATCAGCTACACAAGAACTTCAGCAGTTCCATGTTTAAACCTTAGTGTGAATGACCAGTGGTCTAAATGAATACTTTAGATGCACTTCAATCAGGACACTCTCAGAAGCTCATAAGAAATCTCCCTGGATAGTAGCAAGCAAGGACTGAAGAGTCCACACTTTGTTTCTGTGTTTCTTATTTGCCATAAGACAATTTGATTGTGGGACTTCGAATCTGCTGCAGGGTGCGAACTTACAGATCCAGGTAGTTCACCTCTCACTTTACACTTCATCAATATCAGAATCTCAAATTTTTGTACTTCAGGTACCTCTGACAAGTACCAATCTAGAGGAATGCTCTTACTGGTGTCACAAACCCAGCGACTACAAGAATATGAAAAACTTGTCAAAAGTGGTCCCAAGTGTAAATTTCCATCAGATGACTACTTGCATCATGCAAGTAGTATCTCAGCAGCAGGGATTGATTCAAACTGTCTGAATCTAAAAGTACAAGCATCTATCCTACTGCCCACTATTATTTAAAAAAAACCAAAACCACAAACTTGCAAAAGGGGCAATTTTTCAGCAGAGATACAGTATCAAAGCATGCTCCAGGGCAATTTGGTGTAATTAGGCACAATAAACCTTAATGCTGAGAAAAATTTAAGTATATATATATATTACATTATGTAAAATTGACTTTGCCTTTATTGGTTTGTAGGAGATACACTTCCTCCCTCATATATGACCCTGGGAGAACACAGTAATGCACAGCAATATGTATTTGGTTGCTTATTATATTACATATAGTGCTCAGGCTAATTAGATAAGCCTCTGCTTTAAGGTCAATTTCATTTCTCCTTTAATAAGTAAGGCCACAAAAAGCTTCTAGATAAATACCCCTTGCTGGGTTGTAAACTTGAACATATAACTTTGAGCTCTATTGCATACTTTTAAGTTCAGTTTCTAGATTTCTATACTACTTTTATGTTAGATGTATTTTTATTTTACATTATAAAATAATCTCAAAGAGCTAAGATAGTTTTTGTGGTACTGGGGGGTTTTTAATTGCACTGAACTGTAATTGCAAACCGTGCTTCAGATTGCTACACCTTGCAATTTTGGATACTCTCAATCTAAGAGAGAAAAGCCAAAAGAGTAGTGTTTCAAAGGTCAAGAAGACTGATAAAGAAAATTATACATTTTTTGAAACAGCGAAAAATATTCTTTTGCATATTTCTTGCAGTCCTTCCTGGGGACCCACATTTCTCAATTTCAATGATGTTTTTATCATTAATGATACTATCAACACTTGCTCCGGTGGAAAACTTTGTTAGCATACCAACATCAACATTTATAACCAATAATTTTAATTTTTTCAGCATTATTGATAACTCAAGAATAATTAACACTCTACTTTGACACATTTTATGCATGAGGGAGCATAAACAACTATGGCTGAATAGAGCATGTAAGCAAAAATATTACCAAAGACTAAACCTGCATTTTTACCTTAAGAAATCTTAAGGTAAAGTTATTGTGCTTACCATTTAACAGTTTCTTCTGTTAAGCATCAGGATTTCATGATTACACATTCACAAGGAGTGTTACAATCTCAGTTAGCTGAAAGAAATAATAAGGTTTATTCCAGAATGCAGAAAGATTGCTACTTACTTTTTTAAACAACAAAAAAATTGTTGTTAAAGATCAAAATTTAAACTAAATTGATGGATTTTTTTTTATTAGTTTTCACAGGATCTAGTTAAGCTAAAGTAGCTGCATTATATGGTAACACAGAGGACTAAATAAGATTCACTATTCCCTTTAATCCTTGAGAGGAACTCTCCTGGAAATTTTTAAATACTCCTAGCGATTTCAGAGAATGACAAAATCACAGAATGGTGCCACTTGGAAAGGACCTCTGGAGGTCACCTTATCCTGGATAAGACTCAAATGTATGTAAATTTATTTGCTGACATATGAAATAATACACTTCATATTTACATATTTTGTTTGGGTAAGTCCCAGTCACAATTCTAACCTCAGTTAAATGCCATTCATATAAGATGTGATAAAGAGATTTCAGTGTGCAAATACTGCTCACTTCTTGGTTGTGACTTGTTTGTTCTTTCTTTCTCTATTAAAAGAAACTATTATTCAGACAAATATTAACTGAGTTGAACTTACTGAAAGTAGTGCAGAGCAAGAAAATCTATCATTAAAACTGAAGGGAATAAAATATCTAGATTGTAATTAGAAATTACAACCTCTAGGAATATTTTTGTCTTTCCTTATGTGTCTATAATAAATATATTTAAATACATTTGTTTAAAAAAAAAGTATTAATTTGTACAAGACTATCTGTATTCAAAGATGATTTCCTCATCTTAGATATCCAGTTCCTACAAAGGGGACTGTCAATATCCCTGAACATGCTCACATGAGTATCATTTTGAGGAATCAAAGGTCTCAAACAAGAGTTTACAGCAATTATTTCATATTGCAGCAACTGCAAATCCTTGTTAACATGTGAACCACTGTCCTATCTTGTCAGAGATGATCCAAGCTCAAAAAAGATGAATGTGAATAAACAAGAGAAGTATGGACAGAAAGAAAACTGAAAAATAAATGCAATAACTGGTTTCTCAAAAGTTGCTCATTAGATTTGGATTCAGTTTACAGCACTGCTGGGCAACCAGAAAAACCGGAGTGGGTTTTATCAAACTTGAAACTCTAAGGACACTATTCCCTTCATGTTTGGTTAATAATCCTAAGTACAAGGAAAGATACACAGAACAGGGTTCCCAAAACTAGTCTTGGTGGTTGAAAATGGTGGTTGGTTGAAAATCTTTTGCTAACCTGGGAGGTGTGTTAAGTATTATACATTTAATAAGGGTATTTCAGAGCATGTTGTTAAAAATAAAGAAATGCTAATTCTCTGCTGATGTAGGTCAGCGTAATTATATTTATTTTAAGGAGTCAACACCAATTTATATAATCAGAAAATTTTCCTTGATTTCTTGTGCTCTATAATTGTGCAGACAGTATTCATTTTCTAACTAAATTGCTTATCTTTGAGTAACTTGCACCATCTTGTTGAGATAATTATAATATCATTTCCATTTCACCGTTTTAGCCTTGTATCTGCTTGCTCTAAATCAAAAGAAAAATAAGTAAAGAACTTCCCAGAAACCTGGAAATCACCTTTGCTTGAAAATACTTCATGTATTAGATACAAGTTACACATAACAACTGCCTAGTAGGCTTCCTGTGTAATCTCATTTTCTGTTCCCTATTTAAGCAATCAAATTCTCATCTGCTTGAAAATGAAATATTTTAAATTATCAAGACAGAAATATTCTAGACATAGAAATAAGTGCAACACAGTAAGTTGAAATAGCCCTGTAGTTTAAAGTTAATCCCCATCAAGATATTTGCATCTGCTGAGTTCTACTTTGATGTCAATTAAGTTACTCAGTTAGCTGGTTTCCTGTAATTCCCTCTTACAGAACTGGTAAGCATGAAAGGAGATGGTGGTATTTGTGTTACCTGAGTACTGTCATTGGCTAAGTTTTTAGAAATCTGAGCTCCTCTACAGGTGATCTGTTACAAAAGTAAAGGTATTGCCAATTATTCTCAGCTGGTCTAGACAGTAAAAAGTGCTTCTATTCTCTATTGTGGTTGAATGCATTCTTCCATTCAGTCAATGTTTGAGGCTCCTTTTGGATTTCGTTCAGCTTTAGCAAAATTGATTTTTTTTTTTTTTTTCAGATTTAAGCACTCATGTACAGAACTGAAATACTTTTTATAGTTTGAAAAAACCAAAACCTTCTCAAACTTAAGAAAGTTTGAAGAAAGTTTACAAACCTCGATGAGGTTTTGAAAAAACTTTAAAATCATCAGAGATTGATTGAATTCTGTTAAGACGTTTTTTTGGCAATACAATTTCTAAGCACCCTAGTCCTAAACATTAAACACAGAAATATTTTCTCAGATTACCAATCAATTTTATGGCTTTCCCAGATTAAAAACTACCTTAAACAATCTTGATACACTGTACATTGCACCAGTCAGTTAGATGGTGGGTCATGATGGTGAAGCTGTGCTCACAAATCCTTTATGGAAGTCACTGAAGCAGCACTAAAGCAGCTGGCTGCCCTGAGCACACAGGGATGATGGGTAATGTATATTGCTTAAAAGGTGGGGGAAATCAAGCAATGAGGGTGTAAGCAGATTTCAGAGGAGGAAAAATTGACTCTTGAAGTCTCAGCTTCACTGAAGGCAGAGTAAAGTCCATGACTAACTGCACTATTTTAAAATGATAAGATCAAACGGCAAAAAACAGTCTTGTGCTAATGGGAACTACTAATGCAGCCTAGAAAGAGTGTGGATGCTCCCTCTCTGGAAGTATTTAAGGCCAGGCTGGATGAGCAATTGAGCAATTTCGTCTAGTGGGAGGGGTGCTGGAATTAGATAATCTTTACAGTTCCTTCCAACCCAAACCATTCTATTAAAACTACTGATGTCAAGATACAAATTTAGGGCAAACCAATGGATATTGCTTAGTAATGTTTCAACACCATTTCTACTATCATCTGACAAACTGGTAAGGTACAGACAACATAAATGGACTGTGAATTTGACAAAAAGCTACCCAAACTGTGAGGTTCAAAGGTGTGTGTTCATTGTCACAGTGTCATCTTCCAGGTGGAGGCCAGTCACCAGTGGAGTACCCCAAGTACCAGTGGGGAAAATACTGTTCAATGTCTTCATTAATATCCCTAATGACAGGGCAGAGCGTATCCTCGGGAAGTCTGTGTGTCGTAGAAAACTAAGAGGAGTGGATGATATGCCAGAGGCTCATGCTAGGAAAATGTACTGACAGGAGCCTCATGACGTTCAACTAGAGAATTGACAAGCCACTCACCTGGGGAGGAATAAAGGTCAGCCACTGGAACTTGCAGTAAAGAGGGCTAATAAACTACTGGTGTCCATATGAAAAAGGTGTTGCAAGCAGGACAAGACAGATGACCCTTCCCTTCTGCACACCTTTGGTTATGTATATCTGGAGTGTTGTGTTTCAGCACAAGACAGACATGGGCTCACTGAAGGAAATACAGCAAGGGGCCACAAAAATTAAGGGACTGGAGCACCCATCAGAGGCTGAGTGATGGAGTTGATAAGGATGGGGATCAGTGAGGGATCCCCAGCTGGAGAAGTGGAGGTTTGCAAAATCCTCTGATTAGAGAAGTGAAGAAGACCAGATTCCTCTGGTGACAGAACAACAGATGGTTTATCTTGGAGATATTCAAAGCCTTCGCTGTCCCTGTTCTGAATACTAGCATTAGTCTAGATAATTTCCAGAAATCCCTTTCAACTTCATCCAATCTATAAATAAAAGTAAATAAATTTATTGTTATCAACTTTCCATGTTATAAAAATTTTGCCATACAAAATTACTGGTACCTATTATCCGGAAAGGAAACAATATGATGTGAGAAGAATCAGAAACTTCTCCAAATAATTCTTAGTCATCAGGACTTCAAAATACAGCTGCAAAAAATAAAGTCAAAGCACAATTACCAACAAGAGCTTACCCATCATATATTCTGTATTTAAGTTTTTTTGAAAATCCAAGGGACATAATAGTTTTGTGGTTTTTTTCCAAATACATAGGCTGAAAACTTTGTCTTCTCAAGCAAAACATTGTCTCTATATACCAGGCCACTACATTTCTTTCAGAACATACCTCAGAAATACTGATTCATACCTTATTTTAACAGTGAGTTGCTTCTTATCAGGGAGGAAAATTCACAATGACATTTAATAAATATGCAACATGAAGAGCAAAAAATCATAGGAATATGGGTTGCCAACCCTGGGTCAAAATGCACAGAAAGCTGGAGATATTCAATCTGTTAATCTCCATGGCTGGTTCTGCTTCACGCAGGAAACTGGACAAGGTGAAATTCTGATGTTGCTTTCAGACTAATTTTTTTAAGATTCTGAGACTACATCGTTCCTGATCAGAACCTTACACATCAATTTCTTCATCAATAATTCCTTCTTGAGCTATAACATTATGAAGGAGAAAATCCAGGTTAAAGTGAAGAAAGAAAGAAACCACCATCAACTCTGACCAAACTGTTGCAATAGAAAATTAACCTCATTTTAGTACTTTAAATCATTACTTTCACTTTGAATAGTCATATTCCAGCTATAGATATGCATCCTGATGTTTCTCAATAAAAACAAAGCAAAAACATATTTTAAATACTTCCTTCCTATGTTTAGATAGTCATAAAGTATGAAAGCTGTACATGACCAACCTCCACTTGGAAAAAAAGACTGAATAAATGAGGTGATTTTTTTCCCATCTGACACATTTCCCAGAATGCAAATCACTCCTGAAGCTTTTTACTATCTGTCTAAATTGCTTAGACATTTTCTAAAGAAATCCATCACAGCAAAGCTGGGTGTCATTCCTGTCAGTATTATGGGGACAGATACCAGTAGTAAAACATAGCATCATGTATCCTGAGAGTTGGGAGCAAATTTTGGTCTGAAACGAAAATGCTATTTCAGTATTCTCAGGATATTATGTTTAAATATATTTCTTTACATGATACATGAAAGGTTTTTTAACCTTCAGATTGTTCAGAGCTACAGATCAAAAAAACAGAAAGAAAAAGAAAGAAAGTTAAATTATCAAAAAACTTAGAAGAGTTACTGAGAAAGCAAAAAAGACGAACATAAAATATCTTTGGAGTAGCTGTAAGCACTTCTTTTTCATGAGGATTTTGATGAGCACTTTGGGTTTTTTTTGCAATCAAAGCATTATTCTGTCAAGAAGAGCAGCAAATTTGACAGAGGGAAAAGATAGAGATATTATGTAAATGACTAGACACCAGATTAACTATATGGAGTTTTTGCTTTTTTAACTATTACTATTTGTTACATTCATCTTCTGCACATAAGCTAAAGGCAAAGATCCAGAGCAGGATGAAGCTAAGTTTACTAGGTTCAAAAACACATCTTGTCTTTGTTGGCTAAATAAAAAATAGCTCAGGATAAGATTTATAATGCATCTCCCATAGCAAATAATGACCCATATATTCATCAAATTCCTTCTTCTTTCAGAATTATTTTTGCTCTGAATTTAAAGTAATTACCAAACAATATTTAATGAGCATATAGCACAATACAATTTCAGTGTTACTAAAAATGTATGTAGCAGGATGCTATTGGTTAGGTCTAATTTATGTTCTGACCTACCCTCGTTTCCTTAGAACCAAATATTAACTGCATGGATTCAGATATTTTTCCACTGAGAGCTTCTGTTATGAACGCATGAACTTCTGGGGCAGAGTAAGTCAGAAAACCTCACTAATCGTACTTGGAAAATAGAAATAAAATCATGAGTAGCAGAATTCCATTTTTCACATTCATAAAATTCACTACATGTATTCTCTACTACTTCCTATAGTCCTCTGATCAGATGAAAACCAGAGAATAAACAGACCCCACATGCTTCAACTACTATTTCTATAGTTAAGTTTAACAAGCATGAAATCATAGCTATTCACAGCAGAATATGCCTCATGTTGACTTGCACTTATTATGTGGGAAAAGCACAGGGGTGGAAAACTTACTAGAATGAGGAAAAAGTCAGCCACAATAGCAAATATAATGGTGAGAGAAGTGGGATAGGAAATTCACCACAAGTATGTCCAATAGGTCATTTTCAAGGTAAGCATTTTGCCGGATGTATTTCTTTAGCTACTTAATATTTCAACTGTTGCTTCGTTTTTAACTTTTACGGGCAGCTTAAATATGTTTTGCAACCTCCAATTCAGTAAGGAGCTTCTACTTGAAAACAGGATTTTATGCTTAAAATAGTTTATCCAAATTCTAACATCAAATATGAATTATAATCCTCCTCAAAGTTAGATCAAAATACCTTACCTCAGTACTATAAACCCAGACAAAGCTTTCTGAAGTTAAAAACATTCAGGAGAGGACGTACAAAAAATACCAATATATATGCTAAATAATACCCTCATTGAAAAATAAATATTAATTCTTACATCTAATACTCTTTTTTTAAAATGTATCATCAGAAAAATGTATTTGATATAACGAGAAACATTTCTACAGATTATGCCTTCCTCATACCCTTGGCAAATGATAAAATTTTCTTGCACACACATAAAACACTGTTTAGGAAACTGCAAAACACACCACATTAAAACATTTTAAAGTATGGATTTTCAAAAAGCAAGTTTTTGACAACTCAGCTTGGACTAGCTTGATTGAAATAATTAATACTCATCAATTCTGCCCATGTATACCACTACAATAAGCAAATTTCTGCACAAGAAACAGATGTTGTCTTCTTCAAGGTTATTTATAATGCTCAATGCTTTGACTTTAATAAATATGAGAAGAATCCTAAATAAAATTTGAGCTGGATTAAGTACCTCACGAGTTTCTGATAGCATTCCTTGAAAATGAAGCTCATACATAAGAAATATATTCACTGTTCACATTGGAATGCCACTGTTTATCCTTGGAATATTTTCATTCTTCCACCAGTCTTACATCATTGTTTTCTATCCTATGTGCAACAAAGGTTTCTAGCCTTATGTCTTTGAACATGTCAAATCAACATACTCCCTCAGCTGCAAAATTATGACTTTGTCGCTTGCTTTCTAGATCCCCTTTACTGTAAAGTTGTAAGAAGTTTATTATGAAGTTGGAGGAATAGGTGTTCCCTCTGGGTGATATTCAAATGAACTAAATTTTGATGTTTCCCCTTACTGTGAATTACCTATCATGGCAGACAAATCCCATTCATTCACCATAATTAGTACTCCAAGGTGAGGTGACTACCTGCTTCATGTACTACTACAGCATGAATTAGAGAGAGGAGGGGAAAGAAAATTCTCCCAGCAGAGCTCAACATGACAGACTGCACAAATCAATTTTAATTAATTCTGCCTCTTTAAATCTGCCTGCTCTTTTGGAAAGATTGCTATCTGCATCAGGTGCTATGGCAAGATAATTAACAGAAGCACTGCAGGGCGCTGATAGCCTAGCAGCCAATTTACTTGGCAACATCTTGGTTTTATGAGAGTGCCAGGTTAGAAGGTCCATTGTATTAGGAGTGGGATTTGTGTTCTACCTTCGTGTAAAAAATACTCATCTTTTACGACAGAACACCTTGTGAGGTTTTAATTATGTGGCTTCAAGCAAGAATTAATGAGAAAGAACTTCTGAAAAACAACTTCAATGTTATGAGGCAGAGAGTGTTTCAATGTAAGATTACAGACAATGAAAACCCAGTGTGTCAGTGCTGTAAAGTTCATCCTGGGAAACATAAGACCATGAAGTTGTTTTATTCTGATTTGTTCTTCCTGCTACTTGGCACACAATTCAAGCTCCCTACTGCAGAGTACTGACTTTTCACAAACAATCTCTCTGTTTCAATACATTGCTCCTTTTTCTCCTAACGAACTTGATGGAGGGCTACACTATACTAAACAAACAGTAAAATGCTGAAATTAGTAACAGATTGTTCTAACTTTGAGTAATTTTTAGGGTGAGCATGCCAAATTAGTTTCTGTCCTTCAGAAAAGGCAAAGCATTCAAAAGCAAAATAATTACTAAAAACTTAAAAATATTATCCAAATAAGTCATTAAAAATCAGATTAACAGTCTGGTATAAAACACTGTCTATCTTTTTCAGTAGCTTTTCATTGCTATTGAGATATAAACTGAAATATAGCTTCTGGAAACATAAGGAAAGGCTCCTAACATACAAAACTTTTATTTCGTACAAATCCAACATGTTATTTAAGTAATTAGGAAAAATATCAAAGCAGAATATTTTTTAAATTTATTTAAAGTTCACATGAATTAATAACAATTGAATTATTATTCTGGTTAATTGAAGAGAAATGCAACTGCATATTCATGGATAATCGAGGCCAAATCCCTAGTGATAGTTTGTGCACAATTAGTGATCATTCAAACATGGTGTTAGAACAGAGACACCTTGCAACAATGACAGCATTGCCATATAAGTAGCACTATTTAGACTGAAACTGATACTATATTTTACTCTGGTAATTCAGGCTCTCTTTATGTACTTCCATAGGTGTCAAAGTTTTGGTAGAGACAAAGACCACATGCTTGGCTCCTGTGGAAAGAGACTGTGGCTGCTGTGTGCTGGAAACAGCTGGTTGCAACCTGCTGGGGCAGACTTGTCTAGAAAGACTGCAGCCTGTGGGGAGAAGGCACTCTGAAGTGAGGGGAAGAGTATGAGAACAAAGGAGAAGCAGAGAAAAAACTGCTTTGCTCTGATACTAACTCTACTGCTTCCCCCCATCCCTCCCAGTGCTGCTTGGTTATCTTTTGGGAGTGAGTGAAGTTGGGCATGAGAAAAGGCAGAGGAAAGGTATTAATGTTTGCCTCATGCTTCTCACCCCTTCCATATATTTCAATGGGCAATAAATTCAATTTCCTTTAGCCCGAGTCTGTTTTGTAACAGTAACTGGAAAGCAGTTATCTTTATCTCAACCTATGAGCTTTCTCATTTTATTTTCTCTCTCTATACTGCAAGCAACAGGGTAGACATTTAGCTATTAGCCAAAGCAAACTCATCACACTTATAGAACTTCATATGTACATCCCTGCATTTATCTTTACAGTTGCATCTGACAGAATGGCCAGATAGATTGTTTTAACTTCCTTTTTTCTTACAGACTGGTAAGACATCAACATTTCAATTTGAAAAATTCTTTTTCTTTTTTTAACAAACTACTGTGTTGCTAGACCACTGAAGTTCTTTTGCTGAAAGTGTAAACTCCAGTGCATGAAAAGATGGACTCAGAATCTTTTCATTTCCCTGGGAAATTCTACAGTTCTTCTTACAGGGATGATGTACAGAAAAATTTGAAGACCATTCCACAACAGACTGGGCCTGTATCAGCAATTACTTCAGTGTACTGTGTATATCCATAAGAGGAGCAGTCAGCCAGAAGAACTCACTCTTGTCATGAAAAGCTGCATACAAATCTAAACACTAGAAAAAACAAAGCATAATATTTGACTCTTGCTGTAGTCAAATGATCAGACTTACAAAATATTTTGTTTTCTTTTTTGGTCTGGGTTTCTTTAGCTACAACACCGGCGTATCTAGAATTAAAACAAAACCAATACAACCCACACACATCCCCAAAAGAATAAAATAAAATTTCTTTAAAAAAATACTATCAGAAATTCTAACTGTATTCTTTTGCTAGGAAAGATTCCAGAGTACTTTTGAGGGCAAACAATACAATTTCTGTCTGACTTACACATCACAGCTAAAATTCAAAACCACGCAGGCTACAATCAAAACATTTGCTTAAATTAGGATTTATCAAATTATGTAAAAAAAAGAAAGCTTTATTTAGAAGACATTAGGTTTAGTAGAATATAGTATAAAACATACATATAGTAGGAAATATTCTACTGTATGATTCTGTGATTTTAAATAATGCCAATGAGCATTCCCATGCTTTTGCTCAACTTCCCTTTGAATCTGTACAATGGATCACAAACAAGTTTAGGCAGAGGCTAGCAACACTTCCTCAAGTAATGCCTCCAGATGGAATAAAAGACATGGAACAGAAGCTAACACATAGTAAAGACCATTACCAATAGCAGTTAGCCTGTGGTCACTCTATTATGGTGGCTGAGAAAACAACATGGATGTGGGCTGTTCCATGCAGTGCAATAGAACAGTCCCACAAATTGTTTTTTTTTTTAAATTTTATTGGCAGAGATGCACACATTCCAACTGCCATCTTAACATTTGCAATGAATGTAATTAGTCTTTGTTACTGTTGGAATTTCACTAAGTGTCCTCAAATCCAGGAGCCCTGGCACAAGATACATGTCTACATGATGCATATACAAATCCAGAAGGCACCAAGTTCTGTCATAGCAGCCTGAACCACTCAGGCAGGAAAAGAGGAAGAAGAATAAAAGTGATGAGACTCTTAATTAATATTGGAGATATTTTACTGTAAAAATAGAAAACAACTATCTCATCATCACTGCAGAAAACAATCAAAACAATGAACAGCACAGCAAAAATAATCTCTCTGGGATATTATTTGGAACCAAATCAATTTTATTTAAGCATTTGAAATATGCTATTATTTTCTATGGCATTAATCTTGAAAGAAGAAATGGGACCTAGGGCTACACCATTCCTCCCCTTCATTTGCAATTTTACATATGTATCAGTATTTTACCTTCCTTTTTAAATGTTTTTAAGTGCTACAGCAAGAAATAATATTTCAAGTTACTCCTAATATCTCTCCTTGAAGTTAATTGAAAATGGTCATTTTTGAAAGATTGTACGTAATTTTAAAGCTCATTTACTCCACACAAAAACCATAAATATTTTAAGGATGTGTATCTTGTGATTGTAAATTATAGTTGTATCATCACAAGAAAGAAATGTTCTAAAGATAATTCATGATGTCTTCAAGACACTAATGCTCTCTCCATCATAATAGGTGTTCATTCTTCAGAACTTCATGTTGTTATTAATGGGTAAGAAACACGCCCATGCAAAGGAAAAATGTGAAGCTTATGAGAAGCTTTGCCTAAATGGACATATTCCATCTTGCTACACTAATGAACAGCTCCCCTCTTTCCATCGGCAGTGGTGTAAGGCATTGAGATTGCTTGGTATGAATCAGACCACCTGCAGTTTTACTGCTTTGTGGAAACCAGCTGAAAAGAAAGCAGGTATTAGTGTAGAAACAAATCTGAATATAATTCAACATTGTTTTCTCATCCAAGTAAAGGAAACAGTACATTAAATTACATTATGAGTGCTATCAGACTATTTATCCCACTCTGCAGCAGGTGTGGTGTGTTAATTATCACTGACTACTGGGCCCCACAGTTAAAAATAGTGGAAGGTTACCGAGATGGTCAGCTCATGTACTCCAGGATAGATTGAGGGAAATGGGCGCAGAAGTCCAAGTGAAGCAGCAACCTAAGAGCAAACTGCAGGTACCCAAGTTACAAAGGTAACTGAGCCTCTTTCTAGCAGCAGACTCCATTTTATGGAGGAAAACATGTAAAAGTTTGACTGGATGTGAAACAGTTGGATTTTGGAGATAGAATGTTAGTCCCTCATGTCAATCAAATGGAAATCTAGTATGGAAAATCATCATGCTGATCTTTTCTCTCTTTCATACCAATTTTTTAAACTCCTTTTAAGAATCCTGTAATTTATATAGTTAAAAATCTCCAGAAACTCTTTCTAAACACTATTCAACTTATCCAATCCCAGAGAAACTAATCAGAGGCTTCCATTCAATAAGTACCCAGAAATATTATTTAGAAGAATGCCTTTCCCTCCATTACGCAAAGAGGAACATATGCTACTAAATACAACATCCAAAAGGAAGAGAAACAGTATTTCTCTTTGAAGCTCAGTTCCTTGAGAAAGAAGTGCTAGTGGCCGAACTTCAAAGAGAAATTGCCCTTCCTACCTGGCTGTAGCACTTCAGAGAGAGCTAATTTACCTCTCTGGTGAAAGGCAGGCCTCTCAGCAGCTGAGCTGAGAGCTGAACCGATGTAGCTGGTGGACTCTGGAATTAGGTGACAATTTTCTTTGAAGTCTGTCTACTCATCTGATTAGCATTTCAGAAACATTGAAATTATTTAGATTTCACGTAGAAAGCTGGATGGATGTCCCCAACTTAAAAAATTATATCTGGATTTTAAAAATCTTAAAAGAAATCATAAAGTTCTTCAACATGCATGGTAGAGGCACTAAATTTCTGCATTTCCACAATACATGGATTGCCATCCCCAAGCGACATCATCAGTAGTGGACAGAAACTATTTGTTGAAAAGAGTGTCCTAATGCTGGTAGCACTGACTCTATGGAGAAGATGAAAAAATACAGTGCTTCTTTGAAGTATGTAAGGATCAAAATTTACCCAGTACCTGTTACTTTGTTTCAAGTAGCTGGCAGTTTGCAGTTCATTATATCTGTTCAGTGACATCTACACAACTAAAGGAAAAGGTCAGACATGCTAGAACTCTGCTGCATAACAATTTTATAATAGGAATATTTTTCCTAGATACATTATGCATTTTTACAATTGACTTTCACAGAATTTAAAGGGCACACCTCAGATGATCTGCAGGAGTTTAAAATAACCATATCATCTCTTCCAACTATGAGGGGGCTGGTGACCCACAAAAAAGAAGTTATCTATATAGGATTCAGCAATGAGTTTTCATCTTTCTGTAACTACCACATTAATTTACATTACTTTTATTAGTTATTTCTCAAACAAGCCCTACAGGCTTTGGAAAATTAAAGGTATTTCTTAAAGGACATATGTAAGAGAAGAAGTCTGGAGAATTAAGTTCATAAATTCTATTAATGGCATTTTGGACATCACATCTTGCTGACTAAGACTTCTATCCCTCAAATTATCAGAAGTCTAATCTTATAAACTAATAGCTTGGCACAAGATACATGTCTACATGCTGCATATACAATGAATTTGATCTTCCTCTTGCAAATATTTGCAAGTATGCAGTTTACAGGAAAAAATTAAAAACTCTGAAAACTCAGCCATAAATGAAATTCAATGGCTTAAAAGATAGGAATAATTGCAGTTGCCCATTAAACTATCAAAACAAGGAAAAAGAATTACTGCTTTAATGTGAATGAAGCAAAACAGTCGAAGAATTGGAAAAACAAGGGAAGAAGAAAGTACAGCTAAGATGTAAACAAATTAAAAAACCACTAAGATTCAAATATAATATAGGACACAGAATAAAAATGAAAAGAATTTGCAAATAACAATGAATGAAAAAAACCCCCAAAAGCTATGGTAGCAAAACCATGTCTCTTCTATTCCATCACTTTACCATTAAGAGAATTTTCATTTTGTGCAGGAACCATTAATCTTAAGAGAAAAAAATTTTTGAAGAGATGATTTAAATAAATTCATTTACGCTTGAAGATCCATATTCTAATAGTATTAAAGCGCTCTAGAGCATGTTTTATTAGTCTATTATTACAAACTTCAGGTGGTAAAGGCACTTGGCCATTCAATACACCCAAATTGCTTATTAATTGGCAAATAAAGCACACTCTTAATGCTATTGTAACTACAGGCGGCTAAGCGTACAGCAAGCACAATTTTGTTTACAAAAGAAATTCTAAACTGTACAGTAACATTGCTCAACAGCAGGCAATGTTAAAAAAAATTACCTTTCCTCTTCCAGAAATAAGGATAGGTATTTTCACCTGTCTCAGCTTCTCAGAAGTTAGGACATAAAAACAGTAAAATCACTTCACACCTTATTGAGTCTCAAAAGCATCAGGAAAGATAGCTCCTCTAACAATTTTTATGTATTGTTCAGGTGATGACCTGAAAAGGTTCCAAAGAACTGCATTTTCTTAAAATCAGGAATGGCCAGATCGAGAGACTGGATGGCAGGAACAGTGTAACTGCTCCTGACTGGTGGGCCAGAAGGGTAAGGTAAGAAGCTAATTATCAGGAACTGATATCATTCTGAAGTAAAATAGGTGAACTATATCTAATCCCTGAACCAGATCATAGTAAACAAATTACAGGCATCAATATTAAGGCAAAACCCAACAAATTCATCAGAAAATAATCAGTAAATTATAACTGCTATTTGCTAAAGCTGAATATAATGAGTATTGTTGCCTAGTGTCCTTGTTAAGTGTGTGCATTTCAACTACCACTATCTCAGATAGTGATATTTTTACTACATATGCATACCTTAAGTCTTGAGACCCAATTCAGTGCTTCCTGTGTCTGCATATTTCAGTATTTCTTCTGTCTTGACTTGCAGCCATATCTTTTATACTGGTTAAATGAGGAGGAAAGCCCTGACGAGGAGTATTTCAATGAAGGAAGCATCCCTGAAACATGCAGCAAATCATGCTGGTAATTCAGAAGAAAGAACATCTTGTGAACTGTACCATACTTCCCACAGCTGACTATGGGGAAACACCATGCTGAAGCAAAAAAATAAAAAAACCAACAAAAAAACTTCAACTAATTTTCACCAATCTATACAGAAAAGCACAAGTACAAGGGTACTTTTCTTGATTAAATGAACCAGCATATCTGAAACAAAATTCCACTTGGTATAATTCTATTTCTCTTAATTTAGACCTTAAATCCCTTTATTATAGTTTTAAGACAGCCAATCAAAAACAATTTGCCATCTTACATACTGGAAAATCATATCATTTCCATGCAGATGGAGTTCATGCTCAGTGATCGAGTGGACTTACAGTGCACTTTTTGAAGCTTTCATAGTTAAGAATCCATTTCACCACCAGATTACATTCCTGTTAAACAAGTTACCTCTTTTTTGTACAAATAAGTATTTTATCCATCCTTACCAAAGCTTGAAATATATTTCAGCCTAAGTCCAAAATGACAGAAACTTAAAACTCCTTAACTTAAAAATTAACAAAATAATTCCATTTATTTCTTTATTGGTTGTTGCTTCACCTTGGTAGTTCTCTTTAGTATCCCCTCAGTCCATCTACTTTATCCATATACATAATGTGATGTACTTGGAATCTTTTTAAAGAATGAATACAGATATTCTGTAAAGTACTTCAGAGTAATTTTATTATTTAACTTTTTATTATTAAGATTTGTGCAATGTTTTAATCTTCACAGAGTTTGCTCATATAAGTATTTTCTACTTATTTTAAATCTTTGGGTTTGAATCCAGCATCTTGATTCTAGTTTCTGCTTCATCTTTACAGTATCATTTTTTGCAAAATTGTTTTCATAAATTTACAGAACCCCTATTCTTTTTAGATTTGGTATTTTTATAGCTACTCCTCACTTACTTTAGTTTGCTTCTTTTCAGTGCCTTTTTTCCTCCTAAGCCAATGCTGTACTTCCATTTTTTTCCATGTTTAGACTCTTTCGCTCTTAAAAAGTGGTTCCTTCTTTTCCCTGGTTGCTTTTTCTGTCCCCTGTGTTAAATATCTGATATGAATGTGGGTCCTCTCCTCACCTTGGCACGTCTAAATAATTGATTTTGCCCTTGACACAACATCTACAAATACTGTGAACCAAGACCTTATGCAAATCACATTTCTCAGAATTACTCTCTCAGAATGTTCTCTCTCCTGTGCTCCTGCATACATATAAGTAATACTCAAAAAGGCCACAATTCTGCCAATTCTATAATGACACTGATAGTCTTATACACATTAGCAGCTTATTGGCATTATTACTCCCCACAGAAATTATTCCTAATGGTAAAAATGGAGAAGTTTAAAATTGGGTGGTAATTTGGAGTCAAGAGCAATAGGTAAGAGAGTTGTTTCATTCTACTTTCTGAAGTCTAAATTCAGCAAAACTCTCCAGTGCTTGTCTTTAAATTAGCACATACTTCAATTCCCAAATATAAGTATAATACGATAAAAGCAGATTCCTAGGGTTGGTGGCACTGGCTTTTCTCAACCTTGTCTCTTTTTGTTTTTGTGGACTGCCTGACCTATTTGTTTAGACTCAGTGTTGTTTCCAGTAGCTATAATGTCTATGGAGACAAATACCCATAAATGATAACACATTACCCAAGATATCTTTGTTTGCTTTATCTACTGGTAACTTACACACTAGGTTGACCCCTCAAAGTCTGGATTCTCAGACAGTACCTTGAAAAAAGGACATACCATTGAAAAAGCAAGGACATACTACTAAACTATGAAAAGTAATAAGACTATGCTTCATTTATATTGACTCTACTAAATGCAATCCGTTCAAGTCAATAACACTTTTCCTCAAAATACCAAACAAGGCCTGGACATTTCTTTCAAAAATCTTGATAACTGCCATTATATAATTGCCTTTATATTGCATGAATATGGTTTTATGTGTCCACAAAAAAAACATGCTTCACATAAGATTTTGTTCACACAAAAGAAAGATTCACCTTTACAGGGAAACATATATGTCTGATTGAACTACTGTACTCTGTAAGTTGTATAGGAATTTCATAATTTCTTTGCATTATTTGAAAATTTAAGATGAGCTGGGAGAATTAGTCTAGAACATTCAAAAACTGATTCTGAGCATTCTCTTTCACGCATAGTTGTAAAGCAGAGCTGAATGATTTCAGAACTCTATTATTGAAGATGAAAACATGATCTGAAAGCTCAGTAAGAAACAGGCTATGGCTCATAAACCAGTCATGGCAACTTACACAATTTCCCTATGACATACACAGGACTCTCATCCCCCTCCATTTAACCATGTAGCTCTCCAGCAACCATATCACTCTTGGTTCTGACTATGTCAGACATATGCACAGGTTTCCCTAAGGCACTTGCATTTCAGGAAGAAAATCAATTAGCTCTAATCCAAATGTAAGTCAGATGCTTCAAATCAAAATGAAAGTGCCGTGTAAGGGTGAACATCTAAAACCCCTTTCTGAATTTTTTTCCCACAAGAATGACCTTCACATACATACTCTACCAGTACATCAGTCAGGATGTGGATGAGCTCAGCTTCAAAGCTGGGGACATAACTGACATCCTACTGGAAGATACCTCGGGCTGGTGGAAAGGCTGGCTGTATGGTAAGAAAGGGCTTTTTCCTGGCAACTACGTGCAGAAGATCTGAGCCACAAAGATGCCCATGGCAGGGGGGTTGGAACTAGATGATCTTTAAAGTCCCTTCCAACCCAAACTATACTGTTAAGACTCATTAATAAAACTACAATTATTAAAAATGAAACAGTTATAATTTGAATTAGCAATTACTACTTCAATATGTTACAAATGCTAGGTGTCAATTTTAATTTGTTTCTTAAAAAAATATCAGAAACATAAGACTTGACATTCACTGTTACGCAACTTTAAAATGTGGGGTTTTGTTCCAAAGAGGATACACACATATATATTATTTTCAATTTGCATGCTATTTTTTACAGAAAGCTCTGTAATTCACCTTAATTCACCCTTAATAGGCAGACTTAGGGAAAACAGGAGTACAAAAATAGTGAGAAAATACAGCAACTCAATTTGGGCTAAAACAGTGGCAATTTCTTTTCAGTACCTCATCTTTTGACAGGTTTTTTTACAATAAAAAGAATGTACACTAGTCACTCTGAATCCATATGCAACATTTCAGTTATACTTGCATAAAAAGGGAGGAAGGCAGTCCCAAAGGTGAGCAATTTGAAATATGACTCAATGTTTCTGCTATTTGATCTTGGGAAAGATACTCGCTTCCGGATTGTTTGAAGTATCTAATTTGCAAGGTCTAAGAGGTTTAGTAAAACATCTCCTTAACAGTAGCCTGTGCAATAATGAGCAGATCAGCACTTACATTCCAGCATTTTTATTAGCTAAATATACATTTTAGATTAATGGAACTAGGGAAAAGAAAATCATACTATGGTCTACTATACCACTGAAGTGCCAGAAGTTCTTAACCCATCAGAAAGACAAATGTCTCAAGGACAAGTCTTTATGGAGAAAACAGCCTGCAAAGCTACAATTTTAAATCAAGGCTGATACTACTGTGCAGACAGGAAGCTAGCTCTACTGATGAGTCATGTTTCCTCACAGGCAGGGGGTGACCATGGCAGACTGATGAGTAAAGATCTGGACTAATCCAGACTTCAAGCTTTTATCAAACCAGATTGGGCCGCCAGCCACATCAGATTTTATGTTACTCAACTTTGCAGCCAGTCTTTAAGGAATGACAGAGTCAGTGACTAAAGAGGATTTTATCTGAATTGTCACTTACAAGATGTAAATGCATAACACAAATGAAGAAAGAAAAATTCACTTCTTTTGCAATGCTTCCACACCCACCAATAAAATAGGAATAGCAGTACTTGCTCTGTACCTCCAAGGAACATTGTATGAATTCTTTTGATAGCGTAACTAGATAAAACTACAATAACCAGGGTTGCGTGAAGACTAAAACCTGCAAGAGACCTGAGTGATTGCATTCTATTCCTGTCTCATGCATGAGGCCACTTGGACATGCCAGTTGCTATAACTGCAAAGTAAGGCAATATACCCAAGGACTCTATGAAACTAAGGTTACAGAAAGGGGAGGGAATGGAGCAGAAATAATTTTAAAACAGAAATTACTGATGACCTAAATGACAGTGGGAAATTACTATCACACAGTTCAGTTTCAGAAAAGAGCATGAATTTTACATTAGATACAAGGAAATTAATGAAAAAAAACTACAGATGTCTTTGTGGAAAACTACCATTCTCTTGCAAAAAACCTTTTAGAGTTAATGCATCCACAGAAGAAAATTAAAAAAAAAATAGTTTCAGAGTACTAGTTTCATAGCTATCTATGACATTACAGCATCAGCAGATAAGGAAAGAGCAAGTGACATCACCTGTCTGGACCTGAAAGCTTTGAATGCTGTCCTTCACAACATCCCTGTCTCATTGAAGAGACACAGATTTGATGGATGGACCACTCAGTGAATGAAGGAATGTAGATTCAGAGAGGAAATAATTTTAAACTAATGAAACTACACACAGCATTTGATATTTAAATGGACCAGATATTGTTTTTCTGTTATATATTAATGTTTACTTGGGTCTCCGATGGAACTATGACTTTCTGTTCTCCATTTGACATTGTAAGAATAATTTTTTCAGCTGCTAAAATTATTTCTAAAAGACAAAAAATCAACAATAATACAGCATATAATGCAGCATGTGAAATATGCACAAAACATATGGAAGAACTTGTCTTCTTACAACACTAAAGAAATCTCAGGTATCTTTTGATGCTTTTCCCAAAATCCTCGTGGAAAACAAAGCATTAACAATTGCAGCAAAGGGACACACATTCAAATTTTTATGCAAGTGAATGGGCTAAAATGCAATAGAACACAGTATAACAACAGTTCTTTGTCTGAAGAGACACAATTCTTTTTTACTACAATCTATGAAATTGATTGTGGGACAGATCTTAAAGAATTAACTCTATGTAATCCTTTGTTTAAATCTAAATTTCATTCTAACATCTAGTTTGAAGTGTCAGGAGGTTAACAAACTCCTCAGTTAAAAGAATGGAAGAGGACAGCTTAATGACAGCCTGTTATCTTAATTTTTAGGAAGAAATATCTCTGTCCAGAGATTATTTGCAGCACTTCAATCAATGTTTCAGTTCAAGTATCACTGACCTTTCATGCCATATGACCTGGTACAAGCACATGCTGTAAAATACTAAGTAAAACTGGCACATTAATCATAGCATCTGCTGTTTAACTTCTTTAAGAGAGAAGATACAAGAGGAGCTGAAAGTCAAGCTACAAATGAGATAAGAAGTGTGGCATAAACTTAAATTATGAAGAGGATAAAAAAACAACAACAAAAAAATAACAAAACATCATGTTTTAAAAAAATACCGACTATGATTCAGACATATCTTCGCCTTGGAAGAATTCATGCTATTTACTGTCTTTGAAAACAGGTGTAAAATGTGACATATCTCCTCTTATTAATCAAGGCTAAATCAGATAAAATTTACCATGCTGTATAGAAATCCCTTCCTAACAGACCTTGTTTAAGGCATAGTATTTTATTACATCAGATGTACTTTGATATTTCTTTGCTAAGTTAGTTAATTTTGCCTGTGAATATATTAGTAGATATCAGCAAACAGATGTACAGAACATTTTCTTTCTAGCAGTGCTTCCATGATATAATTTTAAGTTAATAATTCAGCATGCACTTTTTTTTGTCCTTTAATTGTTGGAAATTTCTTCTGGATCTATTACTAATCATCAGTGTGTAATCAAGTGTAAAGAGAATCTGATTAGCTTTTGTTTTCCTTTTAATACTAAATAAGATAAAGAAAAAAAATTACTGTTCCACTCATTGTTTCCCTGCTTATAAAGTTCTATGCTGCTCTTCAGTTCAGCCGAGATAAGCTTTTATTTGGGAAGCCCAATAACACATTTTCAGGATGATCCACATTTCTTGCACTTCATCTGAAGACCATAGAAACTGCATTTTAATTTCACAAGGTGCAGTCCCTCAAGTGGGTGTTAAAACCTAAAGAAATGGTACTAGATTAACAAACTACAGTACACATTAAGACAACAGAGCAATTGCTTCTTTCACACAGGTTTCATGTCTTTCCATAACATAACATACATACATAACATAACCTACTTCATGTGGGGTCTGAACTAAAAATGTATGTCTTACTAGCGGTTTCTTTTTCTAGCTCACTAAGTTCTTACATATCTTACATGGCAGTGTACATTTGCTTAGTATGTGGAATATCCAAGTATCATTAGAAGAAATGGAGAGAGCACATGAACATCTATTTGGTTTATTACTTACAAACTGAAGTATTTCATACATTTATTTTTTATTGTATTACCAATGAAAGTCATTGAGACAACCAAGTAGAAGTTAAAAATGTTTTTCTGAGGTTTTAAAAGCCAAAGTACTCTTTACTCTAATTAGAAAAAAAAGGAGCTTTATAGATTTGCTTTTCAGTTTTTCTGTATTTTCTTTCCCTTAGTGGCTGCTATTAGTTTTACCAGAAGCAATTTCACTTTAATAGGCCAGATTAGCAGCATGTGAAATATACACAAAGCATATTTAAAGTTGAATTAGGAGTACAGTCAATTTAATTCACTGGCATTATCAGTACCTGTATCTGAAAAGCTGTATAAAAACTGTTAAAATTTTACTGTAAAAAATGTACTCTGAACTTAATACTGAAAAATGTTAAGGCACAAATTCTGTTAAACCAGGACATCATCAATGACAACAGTAAAAAGATGTATTATTCCAAGATAAAAAAAAAAAATAACTTCAAAGAAATTATTCCTACCAATCTATGATGTTGCACAGTGAAGTAATAGTCAATATAAAGATGAAGACAAAAACCTAATGCAAAATAATTCCATCGCCTCCCTGTAGTAATCCTACTAAACATACAAATGCTTATTTTCCTGGCATTATCTGCTAAGTTCTCCAGCCTCCAACAATCTACAAGCTACTGTCAATAAACATAGGATGGGTATGTTGATTCAGACTGGTTAAACATAATAAGCCAAAGTACCAACATTGCTAAAATACTGATTGAAGGAAAAGTTACTTTAAAAGTCTTGAAACTTCTAGGAAGCTTGCAGTTGCCTCCTTTCATTCAAGTCTAAAGCAAGACTGATTCCAATTGCAGTAAGATAAACTGATTAGTAACTCAGAACTTTTATCTGCCACCAGAAAACACAGATAGTTTAATTATAAAATTTGCCATTCAATATTTATAATTTTAAAAATATTTTGATTTTGTATGAAGATTTGAATAAAGGTTAATTTAAACTTTATTCTTAATATATTCCAAAAATTCTGGGTACTCCCAGTTCTGATTCTTCAGGGTCCTTTAATTTTATAGCATGTCTTATTTATTAGTAATTTTTTAACTCAACCTCATGAAAACATGACAGTGTGAAAACTTCTGTCACTGATGTAGGTACAGAGAGGATGGGTGGTAGGAATAATACAGGTCACCAGCTCCTTTATTCTGAGGACTGGGAGTAGTTATTTCAGAGAACACTACCAGGTCAAAATATCCACCCACATCAGTATCCTCTTCCCTCCAGTAATCAACAAAGTGTGCCCATGGAGAAAAGCAGGGGAAAATGGCAAGCATGTAGAGATTTTTCCTGAGCACATCCTCCCACTTACTACCCTTCAACAATTTGTGCATCAGGCTTCCCTTAAGGTTTTGCTGTTACTAAATGTTAGGATTCTTTTATTTACTGATGCAAAAGAAAAACAGCTGGAAATTTCTTACTTTAAAAACTTTGTCCACAGGATAGTGTTCTTTTCCTTTTCTCTACACTTTTTTTTTACAAGTGGTATTTAAACTCACAAGGACTGACTGTAGTTCATACCAAAAACCTCAGAGTAATGAGTGTATATGCACACAAACTAAAGAATTTATTGTGGAGTTGTGGTTGGTTTGGATTTTTTCTTCTTTGCAAGAAGTAAAGAGCAGATGCGAAAAAAACTGACTGGATTTTCTGTAAATCAAACCACAAAATCCAGGTTTAGTTCATGTACTCAGCAGGTGCTCTTCATCATGCAAGTGCAGCAGATAGAAGATTAATATAGTTGGATAGTTCATGACTGTCCCAGGAATAACAAATAGAATAAAGACTTAAAGCTGAAAGACATAGAGATTTTGGAAAGGGTCCAGAGGAGGGCCACGAAGATGATCAGGGGGCTGGAGCACCTCCCCTATGAGGACAGGCTGAGGGAGTTGGGCTTGTTCAGCCTGGAGAAGAGAAGGCTGCAGGGTGACTTCATTGCAGCCTTTCAATACCTGAAGGGAACCTACACCCAGGAAGGGAGTAAGCTCTTTGAAAGGGCTGAAAATAGCAGGACTAGGGGTAATGGATCCAAGTTGAAGGAGGGAAGATTTAGGTTGGATGTTAGGGGGAAGTTCTTTACTAGGAGAGTGGTTAGGTCCTGGAACAGGCTGCAGAGGGAGGCTGTGGATGCCCCATCCTTGGAGGTGTTCAAGGCCAGGTTGGACGGGGCCCTGGGCAACCTGATCTAGTAAATGTGTTTGTTTGGTGACCCTGCTAGGCAGGGGGGTTGGAACTACATGATCCTTGAGGTCCCTTCCAACCCGGATCATTCTGTGATTCTGTGATTATCGGCAATGCAGTAATTCAACAAGGTCTATCAGATCAGTCAAATTACACAAATAGTAATTACTGAAAATTTCTTTTCATGTTAAATTGTCTTTCCAATTATAAAGGACTTTATTAGGATATGTCAATGTGGTGTGTTGAGACATATACTTCAATATTTGGGTAAGTTTTCTTCTGCCTTACTAATTTATGTCCTAATATATCATAGCTGCATCTCTAAGCAGAACACTTCATTAATTTTAAAAGGATTTAGCACAGATCTGCAATGTATTGATGAGAAACATGAGACAAAAAGTGATTATAATATCTTTTTTGTATTTTTTACTGTAAACAAGAAAGTAAAGGACTATTTTTTTAAAATATAGAAAAATAGTTTGAAACTAAAACAACTACCATATCAGGATTTGAAAAAGAAACAGAAACTACTGAGTGCAACTAATTACAAGTCAAAGTTGCCCAGCGGTAGTTATCTTAGAACAATTTTGGAATGCAATAAATATTTTTAAATGTTATTGAAGAAAGGTACAAATATTTAATTCCAGGAACTTTTATTCAAAAGACGTTGCTTCAAAACCACAGAA
>VZTY01008889.1:2713-14717 GCA_013400935.1 Turnix velox
CTCTCCAGCATTTTCCTGTCCTTCTTCAACTGAGGAATTCAGAACTGGACACAGTATTCCAGATGTGGACTCACCAGGGCAATGTAGAAGGGGAGGAGAACCTCTCTCCACCTACTGATACACCTTCTAATACACCCCAGGATGCCACTGGCCTTCTTGGCCACAAAGGGACATTGCTGGCTCATGGTCACCCTACTGTCCACCAGAACTTTCAGGTCCCTTTCCCCTGTATTGCTCAATCCTATTGTTATTGTTTAAAATTCACTTTTGAGTATTCTGGGGAGAGTAATGAAAGAAGGGATCAAGATACAAATTTTCCACCTGCAACTGAAAGAAACACATTCAAACCTTAACAAAGTACTAATCAGGTGGCTACTGCACATAGAGAAACAAGTCTCATAAATCCAAAGGTCTAATTTTAAATGACAAAATATCATCTTGAAGCTGATCCACAAGCACACTGAATTTGTCCTTGGTTTAGCAGGCAAGGTTCTTCTAAAGAGTCTTCTACTAGACTGTCAGGCTTTGTTGGATAAAATATCTTATTTTGCCAAAAATATTTATATTTTCAGCAGCTAAAAGCCCACCATCCAACCACTCCTTTACTTTTCTATCTTTTAATTTGGTGGGGGGGGCAAAATTCTGATCAATTTTTGGATTTTTTACCAAAGAATGTGTTTTTTCATGCAAGATGCAAAATTCCCCCGAGCGTTTCCAATTAAAATTAACAAACTGCTGTGGAGGATCATCATTAGCCCATCAGATTCTGGTGAATTTTGTTATTCTGTTTTTCTGTTGTTGCATTTTGTAAAAGCAGCCCTTGTTTTTCCTGTTGTATTTGCTTTACATCTAATGCTGTTACATTTTGTTTCAGCTGGCGGGTTTCATCTACGCCTGTTATGTTGTGAAATGTATTACTGAAGAAGAGGACAGCTGTAAGTACTAAAGCTTTATTACATACCAAATGAATTTCTCTTTTTTATTCTTTTTTCTTTTTTTTTAAATCACCCTTCCACTGTGCTGCCTTTTGCTGGTTTCAACCTAAAATGCCTTTGTTACGCTGTATCCTGAACATACTTCACATCCATCCTTCTTGATCTAAAATTTACAGATGCCTGAAAGACAAAGGAGTCTTGAAACACAGATAAAAAGAAAATCAGACTCTTTTCTTCTGAAAAGATCACTGCAATTTTTTCCTCCCTTACAGCTTAGCTTAAGACTTAAAATAAAAATTAAAAAAAAAAAAAAACAAACAAGAAACCAAATACAAGCTGCTTTTTTTTTAATTATTCCAGATTGTAATTAACTATCTTTGCAGTAATTGGCTACCACTGAGAGTATAGATCTTCTGTTTTGACTTGTATGTTGCCTTGTAAAAAAATTTTTTGGCAAAATAAAACACCTTAGATCATTGCAGGACCTTCACTAATGAGAGGTGAAACTGGGGAGCTCCTCTGTGCTCCCAGGGTGAAATTTTAAGAAGTGAAATGGTTTCATATAGATGTACTTTTGTGTTTCTTCTGATTGTTTATATCAATAGAAGTGTTTAGAGAAGAAGAATTTACTCTTCTTGCATGCAATGGAGTCAATCCATTTAATTTCTTCTCTACTCAAAAGCCTGATTTGGTTTTAAAAAGGGCCACTGCAGCAGCATTCCAAGACATCTCGGGCTTCACACTCAAGCATTTTAGAAACAAGTATCAGAACTGCATGGAACTTTGATAAAATATACATGAAACCAAGGGAGAGCTCTGCAACAGGAAGCCAAAGGGGGTTTTTATTTAATTGAGAGCACAGCTAGGGCTGGTGGGGGGTTCTTTTGTGTGTTCTCCTGCGTGGAAAATAGCTGCAACCCTATAATCTGTTGGCAATACAGAGCCATCAAGGGGAGATTTAGGGGCAAAAATCAAACCACCCTTCAGAGGCCTTTCTGACTGTGCTTGTTTCAGCTGTCTTTGTACTTCTGTGGAGGAGAGGAAGTCATAAGAGGCAAGAGAGTTTGAGATGAACATGTAGAGCAGGGGTACTTCAGATAAAGGTCTTGCCTTTTTAGGGGAGGATGCAGTGCTTTCTCCTACTCTCCCATTAAATACATTCTTTATCCACAGAGCAGGAGGAGAATGATTCCTTGACCCCCAAATGAAATCCCATTTCCTATCACCTCTACCCTCTCTTCTCAGTGTATAAATCTTTTTTTTTTTTCCCAACCTTCTGTAATGCTCTCAGGCATGATGTGAGTAGGAAGTAAGCAAGGAAGGGACTTGTCACTTGGCTCAACAAACAAGCACAGAAGTTGGAGCACATTTGAGAGATCTCTCCTGAGCTCTGTACAGCAGTGTGGCTGTCAACAAAGTGCCACAGCCAATATGGCATTGTTTTCTGCTCACTGTGGCAGGAGCTCCCTGTTGTTCAGGAGCCACAGATCATCATGCTTCTCTGAGCCTTTTTCTCCCATTCTCCTGCCTATTTTGAGGATTTTATTACTTTGTTAGGACACTGCAGCCAGGTCTCCTCTTCCAGGCAAAGAGCCATCTTATCTGTCTGAGGTATTGGGGCAAATCCCCACAAAGTACAATGAAGCCAGGACAAGCTCAGGTGCCAGAGCCTCACCTCTTTTGGGGTTTGGAAGTGTAGCTAGAAAAAAAAAAAAAAAAAAGAGAGAGAAAAAACATTTTTCTGTGGCTGAGCCTTCCCTACACTATCATAATGCTCAGATCAGGGTCCCTCAAGGTATCATAAAATTAAAGCTGCTTTAAATTCTACAAAGAGGTGGCCTTTAGCAGAGAGTGAGAATGATTCCAGTTCTTTCTCTGACCAGACATCCACTCTGATGTGTGCCAAGTGCTCTGTGTGACAGCCAGGGACTGCAGCCCCTGCTCAGTTTTCATTTTAGATTCTTTTATTTCCATTTAGATATGAAGTTTTTGCCTTTTCTCTCCATTTTAGCAGTACCCCCATCTATCATGCTTCTCTGAGGAGTGATACCATGTTATTTAACATTTATAAACTAGAGGAGGATGCCCAAGCATAACTTCCTCAGTAAGTTCACAGATGGAATTATCTTATGCAAAGAAAATATTTCAGAAAAAAAGTTAAATTTATATATACTCCAGATCTAGACCTTCCTGCATATTAATACATTTGCTCTTGAGGTCACTTCAAATCTATTGGCTGTCTCTTTTTCCACTTTTGGGGTTCCTCAACCCTGAATTCAGCTATGGTGAAATCTCTGTGGCTTCATCTCAATGTATTCCATCCTCCAGTCCTGATGAACATCTAGCACAGCAGAATAAAGCTTTGCTCTTTACCCCTGTCTAGAATATCTGGGTATTGGGTTGAGTTTGTGAGGCTGGGTCTGTGCTTGCATGCAGTTTGACACTCTGTGTGCTAAAATCATCTCAGAATGAACCCAGAGTCACCCCAAATCAACCATCCCACACCACTGTCCTGCTTTCTCACCTTCTGAAGTGAAGAACAGGGGGACACTGACATCTGTATGCACAGATATCACAGGGAAAATCTAGATCTTTGGTTTTCAGGACAACTCATGCCTGCAAACAAAGGATACCTCTCTTCCAGCCACAGAAAAACCATAAAGACAACAATGTTTAGCCACACTAAAGGGGCATTTAGTCACATGTACAGTTTGATGAGACAGAATCAATAGAAAAAGCCTTTCTGATTGGGCAGAGCCAACAGAAAAAGCCTTTTGCTTCTCACTATGGATGTGGTGAACATCCATCAGTCAATTCCATTTCTTCTGCTTTGCTAATGGGCCATGGAAACAGCAGGAGAGGACCAAAAAAAGGCAGAAACATTGAGTCTAACAGGAGTGGGCAGCAAGGCATGAGACTAGAGAAAAAAGTCATGCAATATCCAAGAGACAGACATGGATATGCTCCAGATTTTAACCAGAGGAACATATTGATTCTGCTCCAGAGCAGAGAAGGTGCCTCATCTCCTGATAGCACAGAGCCTCAACTGTAGAAACACAGTCAAGTTCCTCTTAAGCTGCTTCAGGCAGCTTTGCTCTCAGAGTAATTGGAAGAAGCTGAAAGAATTACTATTTCTCCATTCTTCATGTAGATTTTGTGAAGAGAACCAGTGAACGTGGGTGGAATTAGGCAAACATTTCACTAAGATTAACCTGTTCTAACCTCACCAAGGGATTAAGAGTGGAACAATACAATGATCAAATCAGGATCAGAGCTATGGCTGAATCAGCAAGTCCAGAGTTTTTAATTACAAAGCAAAGAAATCCAGCAGCAGGCCACCTTAATCAAAGCACAAGTCCCTACTTGCTTTCATGAGAACAGACTTCTTTGGGTTAATTCTTCATCAGGGATTTAATGAAAAGGAAGCCACTTCCCCTCCTGATATAGAGGCACCAAGAATCATAGAATATCAGGGATTGGAAGGGACTTCAAGAGATCATCTAGTCCAATCCCCCTATCAGAGCAGGAACACCTAGATCAGGTCACCCAGGAAGGTGTCCAAGGGTTTGAATGTCTCCAGAGAAGAAGACCCCACACAATCTCTGGGCAGCCTTTGCCACTGTTCTGTCACCCTCACCCTGACAACATTTTTTCTCTTATTTCTGTGGAACCTCCTGTGCTCCAATTTGCACCTATTTCCCCAAGTTCTGTCATTGGATGTCACTGAGAAAAGCCTGTCTCCATCCTCCTGACACTCACCTTTATATATTTATAGACATTAATGAGGTCACTCCTCATGCAGTTCTCCAATGCTGCCTCTAAAACTGCATCCCTGAGGGTCACACAAGGATGGCCTCTCTTTCTGATGGGCTGTGGCTTCCAAAATTCCCTTCTTCATCCCATTCTTTGAGGCATGAAGCACCTAGGGTGTCCAGCAGGGCTGCTGCTGACTCAGCATTCCCCTCAACTGGCATGCCTGTGCCACTGTCACCCTCACATCACAGCATTATTAGCTGTGGCAATTAAAAACAAAGCATGGAAATGTCAGCAACCATCATTACTTGGAGGCTTTCAACAGCTGTAAACTTACTGGAGCTCGTCATTTGTTTCCCAAAATCCTATTAGGCCCTGCATTTTTTCAAAGGCTTGCACATTATTTTTAATAACATGGAAAATGTTGGTTTAATGTGCATTTCCTCACCAGCAAATTTGGCTCCCTGCTATAAGCTGTTAAAAGAAAATTCTGTGTATTTTTTTTTTTTATCTGAAAAGGCTATTAAATATACAGATATTTCACAACAAACCTGGGAGTGTAAGCAATAAAAGCAGCATCTCCCTGGGGCTTTTTTGCCTGTAAGAAATTATAAAAAGATCTGGGTTAGTGAAGTGGCAATTCTGCACTCTCCTTGCAGGTTTGGTTGAGAGAAAAGGGGACTGGCTCATTATTAGAGGGACAGATTTGGCTGGGAAGGAACTCCAACATAGAGAAGGCTACTCAGTGAAATCCTGTTCCAAAAGGTTGCCACACAGATTTAAAAAAGGGGAAGAAATAGCATTTACCTACCATAAGACAGTGCCAAGGCAGTGAGAGAATAAATATGGCCTGTCTGACTGTTCCCCAAGTCCCATGAGGTTCAGCCTTCAACACAATCTCCCACTAGCAGGGATCCAAGACAATCTTCTTTTCTCTTGGCATTGTTTTCTAGGTAAACTACAAAGCAAAAGAAAATTGCAGCTGGGTTAAAGAGATTCTTTTTGCTGCACTCTCTCCCCTGAGCCCAGCTTTTTGGGGATGTTTGGCATAGCAGCAGAGCTCTGGGTAACCCTTTCAAATCATTTCCCACCCCCTCATAAAATCCTGAATCCAAGATTCTTTCTGAATTAATGAAAACATTCAGAAAGGCAATATCCCAGATGGGAGGGTATCTGCTGGAGAACATCACCACACAGCAATTATGTGCCAATATCCTCAGTGCCAAACAGCAATCAACTCTGGGATCCTAGACCTGATCTGGGAAGTACAAAGGCAATGACAAAGATTGTCTTTTAAAAGACAATATTAAATTCATTACCTGTGAGAGATGTGAAAATGTGACAAACCTACAGGAAAATGTTTTATTTTTTAGCCTGTCACAGGCTGCCTTCCACCTCTGGGCAGGTTATTTAACCTCTCCATACTTCTGTTTCCCATATTTAAAGTGGGAAATAACGACAGGGACAAACTCACAGGCGTGTTGTTTCATAACTTTGAGCTTCTGGGATGAAAGGCACTATTGAAGTGCAAAATATGCTCAGGTTTCACTTTATTTCTCTGCCAAATGCTTTTCACCATCTGCTTAGCGAGACATTACAGAGGAATAATGACTTGGTTTCCATCCCTGCTTCAAAATCTCTAAAACAAAGAGAAGCCAGTAGCAAACATTTGGCTATTAATTCTGCTTCTTTATTTCCCTTCCCATTTGCTGATGAGTATGGCTATCAATTCTCAGACTGCCACAACAGGAGAAAGATAGGAAGGAGGCAGAAACCAAGGTTGAGGGAGTTGGCTGAAGATGCTTCCAACAACGTTTCTGCATCAAGGTTGGACATTTATGGAGGTTGTTGTCCTGCTTAGCCTGGAAGGTCTCTTATCTCCTCCAGCTGGAGAGGTGATACCCAAGCTATAGTGTAAGCTACAACCCAACCAACATAGCCTGTTACATTTGAAGAACATTGAGCTATTGGAGCGGGTCCAGAGGAGGGCCACGAAGATGGTCAAAGGGCTGGAGCAACTGCCCTATGAAGACAGGCTGAAGGAGTTGGGGTTGTTCAGCCTGGAGAAGAGAAGGCTCAGGGGGGACTTCAGAGTAACTTATCAGTAGCTGAGGGGGTCCTACAGAAAGGCAGGGGAAGGAATTTTTAATAAGATATTGGATGGGAGGACTAGAAACAATGGATGCAGATTGGAGAGGAGTAGATTTAGACTAGACATAAGAAAGAAATTCTTTACAGTGAGGGTGGTGAAGCACTAGAACAGGTTGCCCAGAGAGGTTGTAGATGCCCCCTCTCTGGAGGTGTTCAAGACCAGGATGTACAAGGCACTGGTCAGCCTGGTCTAGTGGGAGGTGTCCCTGCCTATGGCAGGGGAGTTGGAACTCGATGATCTTTAAGGTCCCTTCCAACCCAAACTATTCTTATGATTCTATTCTTATGAGTCTATTTGTGTAACACAACAGAAGTTCACACAGAATAACAGAATATCAAGGATTGGAAGGGACCGCGAGAGATCATCTAGTCCAGGAGCTCATCTAGAGCAGGAACACCTAGACCAGGTCACACAGGAACTCATCCAGATGGGTTGTGAATGTATCCAAAGAAGGAGACCCCACACCCTCTCTGGGCAGCCTGTGCCACTGTTCTCTCATCCTCTCCCTGACAAAGTTTTTTCTCCTATTTCTGTGGAACCTCCTAGATTTCAGCTTCCTTTGTCTTATCATTGGATGTCACTGAGAAGAGCCTGGCTCCATCCTCCTGTTACTCTCCCTTTCTATATTTATAAACATTAATGAGGTCCCCCCTCAGTCTTCTCTTCTTCAAGCTAAAGAGCCCCAGCTCCCTCAGCCTTTCCTCAGAAGGGAGATGCTCCAATCCCTCCATCATCTTTGTTGCGCTGAGCTGTACCCTCTCAAGCAGATAAGTACCAGGTCTATCCAGTCTAATATTCACCAAGGAAGAACACCTAATGCTTTGCTTCCATGTCTAATTACCATATAGACATTTAAAAACACAGTAAGGTTGTGGTTCCTCTAAAATCCTGACAATGTTTTAGAGTTCAGGGACTTCCTTAGCAAGGAGTAGTCTCATACTTTGCTGCCCACAGTGATCTTTTCATCCTAAAAGTGTAATCCTATGTTTATACTAAGCAAATATTTATCAAACATAGCCATCTGAGAGAATGATTTCCAGCCCCTCAAGCTATATATTGCCAGTTTTTCACCTACCATTTGTGCAATGTGTCCCATGTCTTTCTCTGGAAAACAGTGGTTGTTCTCCATGTTGACAAAGGTTTTGCAGACCATCATCAACTACCTCCCTCATCCTATGTGGGGATATTATGGAATTTGTGACTGTTTTTTTTGGACTCTGTATTATTTTTTTTCAGTTTTTCATTGAAATAACAGAAGCAGAATCATAGAATAGTTTGGGTTGGAAGGGACCTTAAAGATCATCTAGTTCCAACCCCCCTGCCATAGGCAGGGACACCTCCCAGTAGATCAGGTTGCTCAATGCCTCATCCAGCCTGGCCTTAAACACCTCCAGGGATTGAGGGGGCATCCACAGCCTCTCTGGGCAACCTCTTCCAGTGTTTCACCACCCTCACTGTAAAGAATTTCTTATATCTAGCCTGAATCTACCCTCTTCCAATTTACATCCATTATTTCTAGTTCAACCATCAGATCTCTTATTAAAAAGTTCTACCCCTGCCTTTCTGTAGCCCCCTTCAGGTATTGATAAGTTACTCTGAGGTCCCCCCTGAGCCTTCTCTTCTCCAGGCTGAACAACCCCAACTCCTTCAGCCTGTCTTCATAAGGCAGTTTCTCCAGCCCTTGGATCATCTTCATGGTCCTCCTCTGGACCTGCTCCAACAGCTCAATGTCCTTCTTATGCTGAGGACTCCAAAACTGGACACAGTAACTCCAGGTGGGGTCTCACCAGAGCCAAGCATCATGAGGAGAAACATATTTGTGCTTTTTGAACCCTCACTGATGCCACAACAAGTCAAGAGGTGGTATTCCTACACCCATACATAATTAGACCTACAATCAAGACTTCCACCACAGTCAAAGGTGGAAGAGATGAAACTCCAAAGAGCAGTTTGTCCTGTCTGTGGTAGACACCTCCCACAACCAGGGTGGTTCACTGGTCTGACTGGTTTAATACTAAGGACAATCTAGGTAGAGGAAACATAGGACCAAATAAATGTAGAAACAAATTCAAGTCAACAACAAACACAGTTGTTCCCAGCTAACAGGTCATTCATAAATGAGAATTCAATGAGCAGGCTACAAAAGCTGAAGCTACAACTTGTTTTTGCTCAGCTGCACTCTCCAATTTACAGCCTGTAGCTAAATTAGAAGATTTTTTCCCATTTACTTGTTTCATTTAGTGTGGTGACTTCTGCATGAACTAAGTAAAACCAAAGGGAGGGAAATGGGATGCCTTTGGCTGTCAGGATGCTGGTGGAAACATGGAGTGAAGTAGTTGAAATCCCATGGTACTGCCTCATGCTTATCATCCCAAAGAGAGCTGTCTTGCAGAGCCAGGAGCATTTAGGAAATTTCCTGAGATGCTTTTCCAGCATTTAGTCCTTTGCATGTATCAACAGCTGGTTCCTGGGTCATTATTTCCAGCCATGTCCTGCTTTGGAGGGGGTCTTAGAGCAGAGGAATGGTGTTGAGCATCTCATTCTCACCAGTGCAGGACCCAGGAACCCTGCATCCCACTCAAGGTGTGCTCCCTGGTGAGAAAGAGCAGGCTGAAAATGTCTGAGCTACAGAGTGTGAGGCTGAAGAGCAGTTTGGGGAAAGAAAACCTTAGTTTTCTTCTTAGTCAGGAAGAAATGATGGCTGAAATCAGCTCCATTTGAGATTCAAATGGACCAGAGTGGTCCAAGGTGTGATAGGGCTTTGGCAGATGCTTCTCAGCCTGGTCTGTGATCATTTGGCACAGCCCAGCTGAAGAAGAGATACAAACTTAAAGCTCAGAGGAGGTGCAGTTTGTTTAAATAATAGCAAGTAATTAGTCTGGAGACAAAATCAACGATGGCATTTTATAATTACAATTAATTTAAAGGTTAATTTCCTTTGGTGCTAAAAAATCTTATTTAAAACATTTACCAGGAAAGGAAATTAGGATGTTACTATCTAGATGCCTATAGAATGCTTCTGGGAATCCATGCCTATTATCACTAGAAAATTAGGTTAGGCTCAAAGTGGGAATTGCAATTCATTTTAGTGTATAATAGATGGTGGTCAGGGCCTTGAGTCAGAAGGGGTTGCTTAGGGTAGACTGTACAATTTGCATTTTCTTTTGTTTGTGGGATTAATTGCAAATGTTTCCAACAAAAGGGCTGGGTTTATACATGAACAAGCTTGACATGAAAAGAAAATTGGTTATGGATTGCTGCTTTCGTAACTAATGAAGTTGATGTTCAAGGAATCCCTAGGAGACAGGGCTGTGGTATGAGGCAAATATATAAATAATAAAAAAAAAATCACTTGGGGGGGGGAAATGGTGGTGTTGCTGGTTCCATCTGTGATGATTTCTCTTCTCCCTTGCTGTCTTCCCTGCCACTCCCCTCACATCCATCACTGCCTCTTGTGGGGCTTGTCAACCTCAAGCTTAAAAAATGTCTAAATAACATAACACAGAGAGCTGGAAGGAAACAACATTTCCATTATAGCAGCTCATCACAATGGGATACTGCTTAATAAAATCAATGCATTGTAACAGCCAGGGGGATAAATTTACCTTGCATCATGTTTTTTTTAACTATTTGCCACCCATATTTTATCTTTCTAAGGGAGATGAGGTGGAGATATATTGGAAAACATCCACATACATGCAAAGAGGATGAAGAGTTAACATCTCTTTTGCAAAGAAAGACACACTAAAACATTTTGAAACTATTACTTTTCTTGTCATGAGCTAATTGTTCCAGCAGAGGAACACAAACAAGTCCTGATCATGAAACAATGCCCCACACGTTCCTGTCAAACTGGTTGCAGAAGTGAGGTAGTTACTGGTGACAATTCTGACAACAAAAGCTGCACATTGTCTGAATAGATGCTCAAGTTGTCTCTCCAGCTGAATAAGATGTGGTCTTTCTGCCTATGGAAATGTTTTGACATATAAAAATTAACCAGGAGCATCTTCTGGACAACATGGAAGTTGTCCTGAGGGCAGCTCAGACCCATCAAGCACATGTAGGTGGCCTCTTCCATCCAGGTTTCCCAGCTTCTGGAGGGGACTAACAGCCTCCCCAGGGCTTCAGCCAAAATAAGTTAAGTGTAACAGCTTGTCCTGACCAGCCAAACTCAGTCTTTACTGAAGGACATCAACATCTCAGAGAGGATGATGCATAGAGATGGTCTAGTGGGAGATGTCACTACCCAGGGGATCCTGAAGGATACTGCCCAGGGGATCCTGAAGGTCCCATCCAACCCAAACCATTCTATTATTCTATGATGAGCTGCTACCAATGGACTGAAAAGGACATTTGTCCACAACCTTTTAGTGTCTTCCCCATTGAGATGGTTCTCACATTTTCCTACATGCCTGGGACAAAGCTTTCTACTAAATTATTTTTTCAATGCACCTCCTGTTAAAGTTTTCCTTGTTATTTTTCCTTTTAAATACCTAGATGGGTCTTTATTAGCACTGGACTGTTAACTTTCATGGGTCTGGACCTAAATTCTCCACTTAGCTGCACCTACTAATGATTCTTATTCTAATTTATTAGTGTGGTGGCCACCCTTGGCGGCCACTGCCCCAGGCATTTTCTTTGTTCCTCCTTTTTTCTTTTTTCTTCTCTTTATTTCTTGCCCTTAGCAATGATCAGGCTAAGAACATTTCCTCCTAACAATTCGTTTGATAACTTCTAGGATAATTCACTCTAACCCACATTTCCTTTAATCCTTGCACTGATTTGTCAGTCAAAAACTATTTCGGGGGGAGACTTTTTTGCTCAGTGCTCAAGCATGAAGCTCAGAAAGCTAATGGCTATTACCCAGCAGTGCCCAGTTCTGCTCAGTTTAGGAAAATAATATATTCTTCAGATGATTAGTGCTCTCATAGATAGGAGGAGGGATTTTGCAGATGCTGTACTGAGCACTGGACAAGCCCTGCAAAGCCTCTCAGGGGTCAAGCTGCAGCTGCCCTGTTTCCAGCCCTATTTCCAGGTCTATAAGGTGGTTTGCTGCATTTATCAGGTTCAAAAGGGTTCTCTGACCATATCAGACCAGGATTTCTCATTGCAGCATCTATGCTTCAGTCATTTCCCCCTGGCACAGAATCGCAGAATGTCAGGG
>VZTY01008891.1:0-33317 GCA_013400935.1 Turnix velox
TAGAAAAGAGACTCACACACATACTTAGCTCTGCACCCGAGAGATAATTTGTTTCACAGAGATTAATGTGATATTAATGACAAAATTGTGCTCTTTGAGAAAGTGTAGAACAGCTTGGCTGTTACTGAATCCAGTCAGAAGAAGTTGAGCTAAGAGCTAGTTCCCACAGAAAACATTCCCACAGACAACTACAGCTTGAAGTATTGTTCTTGTGGATAAGATTCTACTGTTAAAATTCAGTATGGTTTTGGGTGAGAGGGCAGAATTGCCTTTTGTCTATGTGTGTGTTTCTTCTTTTCAATGGATCAGCAGGCTTGTTTGTCTTTCTATTGTAGTTATCCGTGCAATAAATAGGAACACTATATGGCTCATTCTTAATAATTAGTACATGGCTGCCCAAAGGGGAAACTGTGTGGGCAAGAGATCTTGTTGATCTTTGTTTTAACAGCTGGTATTATTAAGGGAGAGCCCCACAGAATGGAAAAGAAAAAAAGGATGAAAATCAGTCAACAGCTAATCCAGAGATGTAGCCAGGCACCAGAAGATTTACTGGGAATTAGTTCTAAAATTGCGTTTCCAATTATTTCAGAATAAAAGGATGGGGGTGTGTTAAATGTGGGAGGTGGGATGGATGCTGCTGGGGAACAACAGTGAAAAATTGCAACATTGTCAACTGAAAAATCCTCCTGGAACAACAACATCATATATTTAGCATTGTTACCATGCTGCAAGTCCTGAGGGAGGCAGCTCGGAGCCGGAGCTCTGCTGTGGCTCATGATTTATACCATGCCAGGAGCAGAACGATACACACCAGAATCTGCTCATTTTCAAAGCTCTTGTTTATAACACACGGAACAGAACAGTGAATCCCTGTGGGTCGTTGCAGCTTTCAGTCTGCAGCTCTGGAGACTGTCAGCAAAAACCCCAACTCCTTATCCCATTCCTGTTCCCCTAGGAAGAGCAGAAGGAAGGAGTTAGTGTTGCTTTGTTGTGTTTCTTCATTTTTTAAAATGAGTTTTGGTGGGCATCATTATTGCTAATCGTAAAGATGGATCATTTCTTTGGGGCCCAGTAGATGTTAGCAGTTATGAGCCTTGTTTAGCTTTTGCTTAGCTAATGAGCCTGGATTTTAAGGTCTAGATTTTGCCCCATAGCTAGCAGGAAAACCATTAATGTCCTGAAATGAAGTGTGTGCTTTTAACATGGGACTGTAAAGCAAGAAGCCCACTGCTTCTGGTTCTAGCATAAAACCCTGCTCTAAAGCAAAACAAAACATCTCTGCAGGGTGATTATCATGTAGGGTTGGCTAGTGTGGGGCATCATGGAGGGTAGACCCACTGTACTGACCAGGAGGTGTCTCAGCACAGCCAGGTGTAGAGACAGCCCTGTCCCTGTTGGGTCATGGTGGGATGGCCTTGGAGATGGGTTTTCCCTGCTCACTGCAGGGGTCTAGACCAGATGACCTTTGAAGATCCCTTCCAACTCAAGGCATTCCATTATTCTAATGCTTGTCTTCAATTTCAGTAACTGAACATGTACAGAAAAAAGTTGGGATGTTCGCAGTCCTTCAGTGAAATAGTATTTCATGACCTTACATCTGGCATTAGTTGAGGTTTCTCTCTTATTATCTTCCTCTTTAAGAGCTTTCTTATATCCTGGGTTGTAATTTGCACATTATAATGTATTTTGAAACAAAACTGTGTCCTGTTCTGGGGTTTCTTGCAAGTATTTTACGAGCAGAATTCTATGCTTGGAAAGAAGGTTTAGTTTCTGAGTGGTCTCCTTGCTTATGACAGATGGTTTTCATTGTGGTGAAGTCGTGCAGTGCCTCAAACCTCAAAATGTATAAACTTATTTGAAGGAAATGAATTGCTGCTGCAGCATGGCCTTCTATGAAAAGTGTCCTTGCACACTGGGAACAGTGTTTTTTGATCCCTACCTTTTCTGTGTGTGAGGCAAACCATAATGTTAGTTTTAAAGAGAATTAAATTTTGACACCTCCATGATGCACATTTCCTCTTTCAAGAGATGTAACAACTTTCTTAGAAGCTGCTTAGATAACCACAGATCACTTGTGTCTGATGCCTCTTTATGGCCTTTCCAGGTAATTGTTTAGATAAAAATGGAAGAGTGCCTTTATAATCTAATCTTTATACTAGATTGTCTTAGTTTCTTCTGTGTGTGCCAGCCGGGGCATGTAATCTATTTAATTTCACACCAAAATCTTCCTTGTTTCAAGAAAACCAAGCTTCCTGTTAGCATTTTGCCTGCGGGAAGAATGACTATCTTTTTGTCCCTAGTCTATCTGGTGTCCTTTGATTCAGTTCTGTTAATCACTCATTGCTCACCCGCTCTGTCCTGCTTCATTTGAGCTGTTCATGTCCTCCTGCCTTCCCACTCCCCAGAATTAATCATTCCTCTCTGTTGTTTTACCTCTGGCAGGATCTATTTAAGCTACTGCAGCACAAGCAACCACATCCTCTATATCGTGTGGCACATCCTCTCTCACCTTCCTTCCTGGCTGCTGTGTTAGCTCTCTTACTTGCTCTGTTGCTGTAGGAGGACCACAAGTTCTGCTTTACCCACATCCTTTGTAGGATGCAACAGCCTGAGGAGGAGGAGAAGGCCTGGTTTGACAGCAGGATGGCAGAGGTGGAGGGTTTGGGAGGACTAAGGTCTGAGCTCTGGTGAGGAAGGCTGCTGTAGTAGTAAGATGCTTGGAGCCAAGACCAGGAGGTTTCTTGTAGAGGCACCTGCTCCTCCTGGAGCTTCACCACTCCTGTTTATCAGCAGCAGTGACTCAGAGGCTGCAGGAAGGAGCAGTTTCAATTCATGGTTTAAGCTGTCAGCAGACAGAACTACACATTGAGAGCATGTGTGCGTGAACATGGTGACACGTGGTGACACTGGTTGTACTCACAGAGGAGTGTTTTCTCATGAGCCACATGTCAGGTTGTGCAAGCCCTCTATAGAGGCGTGACAGTGGATCACCAAGGTGAATTCTTGGGCTATATTCCTTCTGACCTGCCCTCCAGTGAAAAAGGTCTTGTTGCCAACCTGGTCCTCTGTTCTGATGCTGAGGAAGTTGCTCTCCATCCTATCTCTGCTTGCAAAGTTGACTTTGCATCACAGTCTGTCTTCATATAACTTCTATGGCATTTAGAGTCTGATGGTCTGCATCACCTCCTCTACTCTGAGCTCTTAAGCTACACTGGTTTGAAGGCAAACCCAGCATTTTCATTACTGAGGGGGGTACCAGTGCAGCTTTTTGCTGTAGGTGGGGTCTTTTTGTGAGGTGTTGCAATTGAATTTCTTCCCTGTCAGCCTTGGTGAGCTGGTTGTACTCCCAGAACTGGCCTTACGTTGCTGTGGCTGTCATACCCGTTTGGCTCTCCAGCTGCTGGCCCCAGTGCCATGTCATCAGTTGGGTATTTTTCCAGAAATGCTTTTTGTTTGACTTCAGTCGGGTTTCCATCAAGGTCGGATTAGGGTATGGGCGAAACCTGTCCGTGAGACAGTACTTCTGCTTAATTAGCAGGAGGGGTCACTCTTGAGTTTGTGGAAGGTGGTTTTCTGGGTGGGGATGAGTGTGGTTGGTCTCTGATGCAATTAAGATGGATTACTCCCGGCTGCTAGCCTTTGCTATTGTACTAGGACAGCATTATTTTAAATACAAATTAAAATTGGCACAAATATTAAAAGTTATTTTGCTTTACATCTTCAGCAAAATGCTGAAGAGAGTGTTTCAAAGCTGAAATATAAAAACTGCTTAATAATGTTTATTGGAACAAGAAGGAGAATTAGAGTTGAGTTTATCTAGCAATGTAAAATATATTTCAACACAAAGCATAGACTGTTTTCACCCCTGATTTCTGGGATTCCCTCCTGTGCCCAATTGGAAGTGCCCTCAGTTGTCTGATGATGCAGCAAAGAATCTCAGTTTTTATTTTCTTACCTAGATCAAGTTCTGAGGCCAATCTGAAGAGATAAATGTGTAATTGTTAACTTTTGGGCTTTATAGCAAAATTAGTTTAAAGGGAATGAAGGGGAAAAGGAGCTTGGAAAATAAAATTGATATTTTTCTTTGGAGGGGAAGTATTTATTATTCAACTTGAGTGGATAAATGCATGTTTAAGGTGAAAGATGAGGAAGAAATTAACTCTCAAAGGGCAAAAAGAAATTAAAGATATGGAAGAACAGGAGGTCTGCCTGAGAAATGAATGTGATCATAAGTAGTTCTGTGAACAAAAACCGGATATGCAGGGGTAATGGAGGGGTAGGTGCATAAAACCAGCCTGTGAACCCACAGCATCATTTGAATATAAACCAAAAAGAGATGGTGTCCCTGTCTCATCGGTACATCTTCTGTGGTAACCTTAGTCCTCCCTGTCTGTGCCCTGTGAAGCAAAAGGTCAGTGGCCTGTATTCTTATTTTATATTTAATATAACATGTATAAACAGGGATGTTTGTTTAGTTGTCATTAACTGAGGATTTCAGTGACTGTCGCAGACAAGTTTTGTGTGGGAAGTTCTCTCTCATCAGTAGTGGTTGAGTCAACAGATGCTGAAGTGCTTTTGCATTTTCTGTGCCTCTCTGTCCTTTCTGGAAGGCTCTTGCAGTGGTGGTAGCCTTTACTTTATGCCTTTTCTTTAATTTTTAATTTGCCTGAAGACTGTTAACATTTGCATGTAGCTTTATTGTAGGTCTCTGAGGATCCATGATCTAAATTATGTTGTGTTCTGCTAGCACTACAGTGCCATGTGGGACTTTAACTGAGCCTGTGAAGGTCTCCTCATCTGTTAATTATTTTTCTAATTTGAAGTTGTTAAACTATGGAATCCAAAAAAGTAATTTAGAATTTGAACACTGTAATGTACTCTTAATCTTCCCTGCAATTCCAGAAATGGGTGAGAGTGTTTAAAAGGAGGGGAGGGGAAGGTATGAACCAGAGGTGAAAATTAGCATTTAATTCCCTTATTCCTACTTATGTTTATAGGACAGTAGAATAAACAAGTCATTCTTGGGGGGGAAATGGAATCAAACTCGGAATGAGGCAGCAGAAAGACTTCAAATACTCTTAACAATTAAGAATCATGAGTCTTTTAGTGTGTTGCTTGATTAGATATATAGGGTGGATATGTTAAAAACAGAAAAACAAACCCTTTTTATTTAGCACCTGATATTCTTTACTCACTACTTGTCTCTGTGCTGGCATCCTGTGAATTTCACCTCCTGCTTCTCACCACTATCTGTGGAAACAACAGAGGGGTGACAATGACAGTTCAGCCTGGTTCCTGGTGCAGTGAACAAGGCCACCTGGGTGTCACCTGAGCAGGTCTGAGCTGATGATGAAAATTGCAGGATTAATTGGTCTAATTAAGTCTCTCCCTGAATCTAATCTTTTGTTTGCCCTTGAAGCCAAATGGAAAAATCTTAGGACTTCTAGCCTAGCTGTATGGTGGAGTTGGACTCTACATCATCAGCCTCTCTGATTGTGAAAAGCACTTGCATGGGATTAGAGGGAGCCTTGACTGACTGCAGGCAGCCTGGGGCTGTAACTCAATGGGATTATTGGGGGCATCACCTTTATTTCAGTAGATTCTAATGCTGAAGCCCCTTGGTGGCAAGTTAAGGTCCTATCCATCACTAGTTTTGACCAAGCTTTGGGTTGAACAAGTTTACAATAGATGGAAATGCTCTTGAAAGAGGAAGTAATATCTTACTTGAGCTGATCTTCAAACCACCCACATGAGTAACACTTTCTTTATTGCTCAATAATTGGTTGTACTCCATGTTATGTGCCATAGAAATGGGAAGAAAGCTTTTCTTCTGGTGGTTTGTTTGTTGGTTTTTGTTTTTTTTCCCTCCTTAAATGCCAAACTTTCTTCTCAAAATATTTTACATAGCTGGGGAATGTGACTTCAGGAGAAAAATTGAGAAGTAAGGAGAATCTGACAGCTTAAACCAGCCTTTAAAATGAGGAAAAGCAAATAGGCAGCAGTATTTCCATTTTAAGCAAACGATGCAGCCTGGTTTCAGAAAGAATGGGGCAGTGGTAAAAATACCACAAGAGGTATTTTGAATACCACAAGAGGTATATGAATTAAAGGAAATGAATGATAAATTGACAATGGTTTGAAACTACAGCAGGACAGGTATAGATTAGACATTAGGAATAAGCTCTTCACCATGAGGCTGGTGAGACACTGTCCTAGGTTGCTCAGAGAGGTGATGGGAGTCCTCATCCCTGGAGGCATTCGAGGCCAGGCTTGCTGAAGCTCTGAGCAACCTGATCTAGTGCAGGATGGCCCTGCTCACTGCAGGGGATTGGGCTAGATGGCCTTTGAAGGTCCCTTCCACCTCTGATTTTGATTCTGTGATAATTCTGTGCATTCTCTACACAGTGAACACAGTGCCTTTGCCTACTTTTGGCTTGCTGAGCAGAGATCCATGAAGGAGGGAGAGCTATCTGTTGGGTCCCCCTGGCTACATTGCCCTCCCTTTGGAACCTCATGCTCAACAAGGGATGCTGTTGCCAAATTTGCTGTTTTTCATCCTTAAGGAACACAGAAAAAAGAACAGATAATGAAATACCTCACCCCATTGTAACACACATTTGTAGGGTGTTGGCTGATGGGTGAAATGACACTTGGGTCAAAACACTCTCATGCTGGGAAAAGGGCAGAACCTCTTCATCAGAGCCTACAGAAAGCTAAATTTCACCTTGCCTTGCTGCTAGAATAGCAGTGGTCGGTGCTTGTAGTTTATCTGGCTGAGGTTCTTCTGCTCACAGCTCGATGCAGGACAAGTGACTCTGCACACTTTATAAATAGACACCATCCTCTCACAGTTGGTCTGACAGCTGCACCCTGCTGCACTTTGCCTTTGCTCTGTGCATCACGGAGTTTTCTTTTGCCAAGCTTGACCTAGTGAAGCCACTGAAACATTCCAGCAGATCCATCTATGGGATAGGAAGTCACACTGAGGCAGCTTCCTGGAGCCATTTGCAGGTTTTTATTTATACTCTGGCCTAAATGATGCTCAGGGAGTTGAGGTGGGGTGGTGATGATGGTGGAAGATTTGTGTTGGGATGCTTGGTGATGGAAGAGATTTAGACAACCCACCAATTCTTCATTTCCAGGTCTAACCTGCTCTACCTTTCCATGCAGGTAGCAGCCTGAATCACTTTGAATCACCTAAATTACCTTAAAAAGGAGGATATCCTTGAAAAGGGTGATTTCTTATGGGAAACCATGACCTTTCCTCTTTGGATGGGGCTGCAGGAGAGTGCTAATTTGGTTTCTTGTTCTTAGAAGGATCTATGTGATAAAGGTGGTTTAATTTGCTTCCAGGGATTAGGGAGTGGATTTCACTCCTTGAGATTTCCCCTCCTCAAAGGTAGGGGCTTGTGTGTGAATGCATGTAAGCTTGTGAGTAATGGACTTCCTCCTGGGGTATTTATTTTCTATGCCTATTTTTATTTTTATTAAATGATGTAAATTGTGGAGGAGCAGGGTGTGGGATAGCTACAAGACTTGTTTATCAGAAATCTTTTAAAAGGTCACTTTTATAACACCAGCATAATCTGAGAGATGTAGAGGTTGGATGTTTGAAGCAGAGCAGAAGGTGCTTGGCATCATTCTCCAGGCAGCACACCATGTTCTGTCCTGAGCTGAGCCTACNAATGTTTGAAGCAGAGCAGAAGTTGCAGGCAGCACACCGTGTTCTGTCCTGAGCTGAGCCTACAGGGAGGAGGAGAGGTCTGGGGTGTCACCCATATCATCCTTGTATTCTGCCCACCTGTGAAATTATCTGGAATAAGGATTTGTCTATATGCAAATATGCACTGTCTTAGCCCACACCTTGCCTTTCTGCAGAATACACACATCCTCTTTTTTGAGTTAATGATGTTATATTGGTTTAAGTGTGACATGTATTGCTGGAAATCAGGCTATCTTTCTGTATAGGTTTTGGGTTTGGGTTTTTCTTTTTTTTTTCAATTGCCCATAACAGCTTCTTAGTTCCTGGAGCACAAGGCTTAGATGTTTTTTACTATTTTTTTTGTAACTTTATACTCTTGCCCTTTTGCTGTTCTCCCCTCAGTGCCTCTTTAATTGATGAATAATGACATAATTTCAACCGAAGCCCAGTCTGGTTTGGCTGAAGTGATTTAAAATCGTACCTTATGCTAAACCACAGCTAATACACAGATGCACAAACCCAGCATGTCCTATTCCACATGTCCTACCTGCTGTCTTAAGTAGCTTCTTGCAAGAGTTTTGCAAATTATCTACCCCTAACAGATTTTCCTCTTCCTTAGAAAATACAGTTAAAACTTAACTTTTTTAGCAATTAGCAGCTTCTGTGCACACAACTGTTTTGTTCAATGGAATTATCTCTCCTGATACCAATCTAATTTACTGTCAGATATGTTAGTTATAAAGCATTTATAAATTTGCATTTGCTTAAAAGCAACATATTCTCAAACCAGGCTTAGTAGTTTTCTTTGATTTTTTTTTTTCTGCTCTGTGCATCTAAGGAAGTGGGTTTTATGGCTTTGATAACATTTGATGATGCTCTACAAATTGAAAGTTGCTACACCACACCTTTGGCAGATATAAAGGGATGTCACTTCTCTCAGAGGCTTTTAATTGTGACGGCTGAGCATCTGACCTAAATCTGTTGCTGTGTACAATTTTTTGGGGAAATGTTGTAAATCTGACATTCTTTGCTGCAGATGTACGAACTTATTCTCTATTTTCCACATAAACCATAGTGGAACCTGATGCCAAATAAGTGAGGCTGATATTATAGACCTCGTTCACATTATGTGTCTGTTAAATAAATTATTCATTGTATCACATTTTAAAAATGTATATTTTTTTTCAAGTCTCGTAGAAACATTAACTTCTTAAATGCTGTGTGGAGTGCATGGTTATGGAATTTTGAGTGTTGGTTCTAAAATTTTTGAAAATAAGGTAATTTTAGGTTAAATCTGCAGCTAGTAATAAGCTGGTTGGGGTAATTAATTTGGCTTTAGAGTTGCTTAATTTCTCTTGGCATTTGCAAATCCCAGACTGATTTGTGGAATGTTCTTGATTGAAAGAGATTTTATTGAAAACACGTGTGGCTGTTTTTGAGGGCAGCAATATTTGAAGAAGAAAGAGTCTGTGTGGAGGTAGACAAGGTGACTTGCTGGAAGTGTCACAGAATCACAGAATATCAGGGACTTGGGGGGACCTCAAGAGATCATCTACTGACTTGATAGTATGGCCTCTAGTTTAGAACAAACCAGAACACAGAAGAGGTGAATTTGGTTCAGCAAAAAGATTATTAGCTGTACTAAATGAGAATTCATAATGCCAACAAGGCTTGACTATAAATCTCTATTTTCCAGCTTGAAATCAGAATTAGTAATTAGGAATGGAGAGGAAATTAGTGGAACTGCTATTAACTGAGTAGATTATAGTGAACTGTTGGCAAGAGGACCCACTGCCTATCCTTTGTCTGTCTTGATATTAGAAAATTGTGTTCAGTAGGGTTGGCAGGATTTCACAAATGAAACTGATTCAGAAATGGGGAATGAAGAATGGTTTTTGTATCTGCCTCGTGTTAGGAGACAGATTTCTGCTGAATTTCAACCCCCATGTCACTACAGAAATGGCTGTGGTAATGGAAAATATTAATAACACTTTCTTTGTAGTGATAATGCGCTTTGGAAATTATTTTTAGTTATCTCCTATGTTTGAGGAGACTAAACTATTTTGTTTGATTCATTGCAGGACCAGTTTGACAACTTAGAAAAACACACACAATGGGGAATCGATGTTCTGGAAAAATACATCAAGTTTGTAAAAGAAAGAACAGAGATCGAGCTCAGCTATGCAAAGCAGCTTAGGTAAGTTGATACGTGAAGTTCTGGGCTCAAGCTGCATCTGTTCAGAGCCTGTAATTGTCAGTGCTGGTAATTTGTTTGGTTTATAATAATGGCTTTTTGGAGAACAGCTTTAATTTAAAGAATGGAAAGCTAGAGTTGATTTAAAACACTATTTTATCTGGGCTAAAAATCATAAGCTTTGCAAAAAGGAAGGTTGTTCACTTGACTTGAGTAGCACACTAGGATTTAAGATTTCTGCATGATTAATGGCTCAGGCTTTGAGGACAGCATGGTAATGTTTTCCATGCTGCGTGGAAATGCTGAAGGGTTTAAGGCTTCAGCAGAAGAATGATCATTTGTTGTAAGGCAAAGTTTAGGGTTTCATTTCATAAGGCAGACTCTGGGAGTGCATGTTGGAGAGAGTGCAGGTCAGAAAGTCAGCCTCAGCCCTTGGTAATTTGGATGTAGTTAGCCAGGTTGCAGCCTGAGATTTAAATTTTGACTTTTTTTTTATGGTTTTGCCTCTGTTCTTGTGATGCCTCTCCCAAACAGAGCAGGGACCCAATGAATTTATCTCAAGTAGCTGAATTACTGGAAATTCCTGCTGTGAACCTTCTACGTGTCTGGTGCAACAATGAGGTTGTGAGGAGACAAGTGTATGTGAGCCAGACTGAGACAAAGTATTCCTTGAGGTCAGATCTTGTGCAAATGGGGAAGGGATGGTAAGAACACTCCCATAACAAATAGTTCTAACCTTGCTTTTCCCAGTAGGGTAGAAAAAATGAGAGGTGAACCAGGGTTAAAAGTGAACACAACACACAAATATTCCACTGCTGCAGAAAGAGGGCCTGGTGCAAACTTGTTAGCAGCCTCTGGCATCCAGGGTGTTAAACTGGAGCTGATGGAGCTAACTGGGGAGCTCACCGCAAGACTAATCCTTCCTTAACACCTCCAGTAAATCCATAGCTTTTTTTTTTTTAAACACGATTAAAGTATGTGTTACAACCCTTTCCATGTACTCACTGTTTACAGAGATCGAGATCTAAGGTTCCAGTTGATCTGTTCAAGCACCATGTCAATTAAAAAAATCACCCAGAATTTTTGATGCTCATGTTTAACATGGATTTGAGATGCACAATGGCCTGTTATTTACAAGGAGCTGGTGTTTGAGAAAGCCCTGCCTTAATGGGGATGTGCTTTTTCAGGGGAATGCCATGAGGATTCCCCAGGGTTGCTGCTATAGACAAGCAGGAAACAGAGAATGACTTGTGCAGGAACAAATTGCTCACATCCTATAAGAGATGAGTGGGATTGAATTACAGAGGCCAAATGAGCTGGAAGAAAGAGAGTATGACTGGAGTGGGAAATCCCAGCAGAGTATCTATGTGAGCAGGCTTGTCTGCTGAAGAATCACAGGGTAGATTCTCTTAATTTCTTAGGATGATGAATTTCAGGTATAAAGAGGGTCAAAATACACACAAAATATTAAAGAAAAATGGAAGACAATTATGCCTTGGGCTGTCTAGAAACTCTGAACTCTAAGATTTTTATTTCTTAATCATTCTGCCCTAGACTTCCAAAACAAACTTAGTCAGTTTGTTTCTTTTCTCTGTGATTTAATTCCTGGTGCATTGTCTCCCCACCCATGGGTATGGTTTGAGGACAAATGCATTCATCACTGAGGAGCTCTTAAAAACACAGTGCTGTTTGGAAGAGGTATAAGAGAAAAACTAAAAAGGTGGACTTGTCAAGTGTTGAGATAAAACAGTCCTGAATGTTAAAAAAAACCCCCACACATCTGCTTCTAATAAATCTAATCAAGTTTGGTGCAAACATTTCTTGTATCTTGTTTGGTATAAGAGGGCTGCAGTGTATCACTGCATGTCATAACATGCAAGACATACTATTAAAAAAAGGACAGGTTTACACAAGGTACTCCTGTGGATTTAACTCAGTTTTATTTACAGTGTAAGTAAAGCTGCTGATCTTTGTTATCTTTTGTGAAACTTGGTGTTTTCTGCTTGGTCTTTGTCTTCCTAACCAGCTATTCTTCCTGTCTGTCTACATCTCAGTCTGGGTCAACTGTTGAAGCTTATTTGTCTTCTACTTAAAAAATGTTTCTTTCTTTCCTCATTGTAATTGAGCAGATGTAGGTATTAAATTTTTGTTTTGAAAGCCTTAAGTTAGATCTTTATACTTGCAAGTTAAATAGAATTTATCCAGTTACACCAGTTACTCTGGTGTCACACACCTTGCACACTGTGCCTGTGCTGTTACCTTCCTGTTTGTACCATTTACAATCAAGTAACATGATTATTTTCTTAATTGTTTTAAATTATAATTGTTGAATCATTGACAGGAAGATGACAATGAGCCAGCAATGTGCTCTTGTGGCCAAGAGGGCCAATGGCATCCTGGGGTGTGATTGAGAGAGGTTCTCCTCCCCCTCTACTCTGCCCTGCTGAGACCACATCTGGAGTATTGTGTCCAGTTCTGGGGCCTTCAGTTCAGGAAGGACAAGGAACTGCTTGAGAGAGTCCAATTCAGAAGCCACAGAGTTGATGAAGGGGTTGGAGCCATCTCCCTTGTGAGGAAAGGCTGAGGGAGCTGGGGCTCTTTAGTGTGGAGAAGAGGAGACTGAGGGGTGACCTCACTAATGTCTATAAATATGTAAAGGGTGAGTGTCAGGAGAATGGAGGCAGCTCAGTAACATGCAGTGGTAGGACAAGGGGCAATGGGTGCAAGCTGGAACACAGGAGGTTCCACAGAAATACAAGAAAAAACTTTGTCAGGGTGAGGATGACAGAACAGTGGCACCCAGAGAGGGTGTGGGATCTCCTTCTCTGGAGACCATACATGGATGAGTCCCATTGTGGCTTGATCTGGGTGTTCCCCCAAGCAGGAGAATTGGTCTAGATGATCTTTAGAGGTCCCGTCCAATCCCTGATATTCTGTGAAAAGAGGCTGGGAAGGAAGGGGATCCAGAAACTATTGTGGAATATTTACTTTTCCCTGTGTTTTGTTTTTCATTGTCTCTCTTTCCCTTGTCACTACCTGCTTGGGAGCACATCCACTTGAGTATCAAAAAGTGGATAGAAAGATTTGAACAAGATATGTTGGAATAAAAAATGCTGAAGATATTGGGCTAATCTGAGAGTTGTGAACCTCTAATGAATGATAAATGTGAGAGAGTAAGATGCCAAGGAGGTGGAAATATGGGAGCAGAGAAGCAAATTGGAAAGGCAGAAAAAAATATGCAAGGTGAAAGGCAAATAGAAATGTGCAATAGGGGGAGGTCCAAAGGATAGTACAGAGGCTTTCCAGAACTGCTCTTTTATTGCTGATCTTAGTTCCTGTGTGTTTTTAAATCAATTTTAGCTCTACAGAAGTTAATTGCTTTATGAGCTTGAGCATAGCAATCGCCAGAGTTCTGGTCATGACACTGCACAAATTGCACACTGAAATTCTACAGGGGAGTGTCTGACTCTCACTCGATGCAGTATCACTTCTGGATTCAAGATCACTTCTGTGTTTTCTGTTTATATCCCAGATTAAAGCCCTGTGTGTATTTTTGGTTGAAAAGAGAGAAGGGAAAATACAGAAACTTCAATTATATAGACACTATATGTTGTGATTTATAAATAACACAGAAAATATGTTCATACCAGATAAACTAATCATTGGTGTTGTGCACCTTGGAGAAGGCTCAGGGGGGACCTCAGAGTAGCTTCTCAGTACCTGAAGGGGGCTACAGAAAGGCTGGGGTAGGACTTTTTAATAGGGTCCAGGGTGGCAGGACTTGGAGTAATGGATGCAAAGTGGAAGAGGGGAGATTTAGGCTGGAGATAAGAAAGAAGCTCTTTACTGTGAGAGTGGTGAGACACTGGAAGAGGTTGTGGATGCCCCCTCAATCCCTGGAGATGTTTAAGGCCAGGCTGGATGAGGCACTGAGCACCGTGGTCTAGTGGGAGGTGTCCCTGCCCATGGCAGGGGGATTTGAACTAGATGATCTTTAAGGTCCCTTCCAACCCAAACCATTCTATGAGTCTATGATTGTTAAAAGCTTTGAGAATATTTTCTTCACTGAAACCAGACTCTGGTTTGTTGGTTTTTTTTGCCTGAGCTCTGCAACATTACTACATTTTGAAAGGTTCACAAGAAGACAGTTGCTCTGTATGTCAGAATTAATTGGGCATCGTGACAGTGCAGGGGCACCTGCTTTTTGAATGCGTGAAAAAATACCTTAGTGTCATCTTCTGTGTGTGTTTTTTTGTTTTTCTTCTCTCTGAGCAGGTGTGTGGAAGGAAGCATTCCCCTGGCTATAATCATGCAGCAGAGAGTTTGCACAATTGTTGCTCTGCTGGTATTCTTTGCTTGAAGCTGCTGAACACAGAACTAGAGAAGAGATCATTGTTTCAGAATATCCCTAGAGTAGCTAGAAATGGGAAAGATGCTCATTTGGATCCCTTCCAGTAGGGATATTGTATTTTGAGAAACACATGTTTGTCTTCAAATCTGATAATTACTCCATTTGAGCAGATGCTTCTTAATTCCTTAAGGATAACAACAGGAAAAAAAAGACCTTTGGATATGGTGTAGCACCTTCTACTGGTGGAGTCTGTGAAGCTTGTCTGTGTGTCCAAGCACCAGTGCTTTTTACTGTGAAGGGATCTGTCTTTTAGCTCAGATGAGGGTGGCTTGTGCATCAGCAGTACCAGAACTCAGGTGTATTGCCTTCATGACCTTACTTTATGAACTTGAGTTTCATAATCTACTACTTTATTGCAAGAGCAGGGACTGCTGCACTTTGTGGACCATTTTGTTTCTGGATGCCGCAGTGTAATCAGAGCCCAACAGCAATCATAATTCTGTAAACCTATTTAGTAATTGTAAATAAAAACTAAACCTCCATGGAACTGTGTGTGTATGCAAAGATTACCCCGTTAATTTAAAGCAGACTTTACATGTTGTTTTTTCTTTAAATTTTAGGAATCTTTCAAAGAAATACCAACCCAAGAAGAACTCCAAAGAAGAGGAAGAATACAGGTACACTCATGATTGATCTACCAATGAATATGTTGATGGAAAAATTTGGATTACCATGTAGAATTTGGCTTGGAAACTAAAGGTTTTAAAACATAACAGTATAGAAATCACAGACTTAGAAACAGGTTCATGGTGGTTAGTAAGAAGTGGATTTTCAAAGTTTGGATTTGATCTGTAACCATTCCATTCCCTTTTTTTTTTTTGTTTCTGGATGCCAGGTTTGAGGGATTGTTTTGGTTGTAGAGTTGGGATTTTTTCATGGCTTCACTATAAACCAGGTGGTATCATCCTGGATCTTTGCAGTACATGACTAAATCCTTAACTACTTGCAGCAGGAACAGAAACTGTTGTTTATTTCACCAGGAAACTTCATCAGTCTCCCTAAGCATTAAATTACTCTGAATTGATGGCACAGGTTAGCAATTGAAGGGATAATTTTATAAGACCACCAAGAAAACAATAGCTCTTTAAGGTGAAGAATGTAGTTTGTATGTAGTTTGTACCCACAAGTCTTGCTGCTGTTGAAGGATGTTTCTTGGCCTCAGCTCTCTGCTGTTGATTCATGTATTTCAGACCTTCTCCATGGTGGCAAGGGACAAATGTGGCACTCAGTACAATGACTGCAGTGCCAAATGACAGCTCCTTTGCTGTACTATGACCCCGTGGACATGGATAGGTTGGTGGTAGACTACGTTTTGTTAAGAACATTGCTGGTCAGACCGAGATTAAAGACACTCTTGAAAGAGAACTTTCCAAAGGAGGAGCTTTCCAGCAGAGAGGCTGTAAACCAGGGCAGAACCTTTGCCTTAGAGCACTCTGACTCTGAAGTTTCTCAATGCTGCTGTTTTGTAATGCATCAGCTTTGAATGAAGGCCCTGCAGAGCCTGGCCCTGCAGGGCTGCTCTGCCTCTGGAGAGCCTGGCAGTGCACTCAAACCCTTGACCTTGAAATTTGAAGCATTTCAAATTAGTTTGGATATGGATCTGAGTGTAGGTCCATATTAATTTAGATTTTTTGGGTCAGACCTCCAAGCTGCTGTATACAGTTACTCTACTGGCTCATATTAACAGAGATAACAGCCCTTTCGTTTTCTTTTAAATTTATTTTTGTTAACATTGTTTGGGAATCAGTTATTTATGCCATTACTTCCTGAGATGTAGATACTTGCACAAAGAAGCTTATGTTACCAGCAAATCAGCTGATTTGGTCTGTATTAGCAGCAATAAGTCTGCCTGGGGGGTAGTTATACCACAAGTAGGAATTTTGAGTTTACTACATTTTTTTGACACATCGCTCATTGCTGGAAAAAGGATATTGGAGTTAAATGATTCATGTGATGTGGCACAGAAGATCCTGTGTATCCTTTGCCCTTTTAAACATAGTGTTCACCTCCGTGTGGTCTCCTCATGTCACTAAATAATGTCTGAGGGTTTGTCATGTGACCTTTGGGTGCTTCAGATACTGCTTTGAGACAGCATCTCTAAAAATTATCCTTTTTCAAACTCATTGTCAGTCTGTTCTGTGGCTTGGATCATCTTTCTTTTGCAACTGGAATTTTTCCTGAGGCACCACAGCTTGACTGGGAATGTAGCTGCTTGTATTGGACTTTATTTTTAGTCTCTTCTTTTCATCTTCTTTCTTGTTTTTTCTTTGGTACCATTTTTATCCTGACTTATACCACTTTAATACCATTATTATATTAAAAAAGAATAATATTAACCATTATGATTTTTTTTTTTAATTTAAGTGGTACAAATAGACTTATTTCTATTTCCTCAAAATCTCTCCCTCTTTTTCCACCTTTAAGTGATGTTATCACTGCAGGCAGCTACCATTTAATATTAATATTTCTAGTTTGTACAAGTGCAGTCCTCCAGAGCTGCTGCTTCCTTCCCAGTTNTACTTATACCACTTTAATACTATTATTATATTAAAAAAGAAAAATATTAACAATTATGATTTTTTTTTTCATTTAAGTGGTACTAATAGACTTATTTCTATTTCCTCAAAATCTCTCCCTCTTTTTCCACCTTTAAGTGATGTTATCACTGCAGGCAGCTACCATTTAATATTAATATTTCTAGTATGTACAAGTGCAGTTCTCCAGAGCTGCTGCTTCCTTCCCAGTTGACCAGCACAGCCAGCTGGGGTATTTAAATGCATCTCTGTTGGATCTGAGCATGCTGGTGACATAATCTGCTGTTTTTGAAATTGTGTGCACAGATGTTCATTTCTTCCTTTTAATAATATGTGGAATGTTGGATTGGAGGTTATTTTATACAAAAACTAAACCTTGTGATGATGGAAGGTACTGAAATCTAAATGTTGATAATGGACATCTGGTTATTAGACTCATTACCTTGTCCAACATTTTTATAAAGTATAACTGACTTAAATCAAATTTACATTATGAAAAGTTCTATTTTTTTGTTCTGTGCTGGCTGGAAATTGGTTTTTTAGACAGGATTTTGCCAGTGATGACTCTGTGCACTGAACTGTAGGACTTGAAAGAGTGTAACCAGAAATGTTTGATTAGAGATGAGAATAGTGAAGTCTCAAAGCTGTGCTGATAAAAAAAACCTGGCACTCTAAAACCCTGGTATTTTAAGAGCCAATGTCAAGCTGTCTAAATCAAGATTAATTTATCAGACAACTGTCAGTGTGTGGGTTGAGCTTCCTTTTGAGAAATTCCTTCAAGTGCATCTGTGCTAATTCGTCTTCAGACTCACGTAGTGATACTAAATGCTTAAGAGGGAATGAAGCCTTCTTTTTTTGCAGTGTGTCTTTCTGAAAAGAAAGGGACTAAAAGCAAAATGCCTTTTTGTCCTCTGCAGGTACACATCAACTAGAGCCTTCCTAGCCACTTTAAATGAAATGAATGACTATGCTGGACAGCATGAGGTTATTTCAGAGAACATGACCTCTCTTATCACTGGAGAGCTAACACGCTATGTGCAGGAGCTGAAACAAGAGAGGAAATCGGTAACTGATCCATTTTTTTATTATTATTCACCATGAATTGCTGCTTAAGCCAGAGAATTAGTCTTAAGGGAGTTTAATGTTAAGGAGAATTTCTTTGTAGTTAATAAACATGAGCTTTGCAAACGAATGGAGCATTAAAAAAAGTGGGTTATGTGCCCTGGCCAGTTCACTGAACCGTTTCCATCAAATGTTATAAAATCAGACAGCAATGCCTTCAGGAGAATCCCTGCTAAATAAGGTCAGAGATCCATCTGTGCTTAAGGCTCTGGTAGCCAAACCCTTGTTTAGGGGAAGAGTCCAGCACTGCTGTTTAAAGCCTGGAATAAACAGAAAAACTGAATTACACTGACTGACTGAAAGAATTAAGATTAACGTTTTTCTTCTTCTCAACCAGATTTGGTCAACAAAACCTTTATACCTGGGGCTAGTGAACATAAAATAGTGATTCTAAGCAGTATCATTACAAATTATAGAAGGATTGGGTTGAAAGGGACCTTAAAGATCATCTAGTTCCAACCCCCCTGCCATGGGCAAGGACAACTCCCACTAGACCAGGTTGCTCAAAGCCTCATCCAGCCTGGCCTTAAACACCTCCATGGAGGAGACATAATGCAGCTATAAAATGACTAAACAAAGCACACCAAAGTATAGGAGCATCAGGGCACTGTGTTTAGTTTCCAAAATGTTGGTCCACCATGGAAGAATGCACAACATGCATTTATAAGTAGTCTCTCTAACTGTCAAGTATATGTGAAGTGCTGTGAAGGACCAGAAACCTGGAAATTGCCATCTTTTCCTAGGTATTGTACTAGGATGGCAAGTCTGTCAACAGAAACACCTTTGTTTTGGAGAAAACCATGTAATCTTTCAGGGATGTAGCATTTTGGCAACAGTGTGGAAGGACGTTTTACAAATAGCTGTGATGAGAATGATTTCTCAGCCACTTCTGACCTTTTATTCAGCATGGACTCAATACAATAGGCAAAGCAAAAAAAAAAAAAAGCATTCAAATGGCATTTTCCTGTCAGTTCTAATGGTTAATTTACTTAATTTTTGAATTATGAGTGTATAAGCTGATTAGAAATATCTGTCAAATGTTTTAAATTCAATGAAAGAGGACTTGCTGTCTGTCTTGTTAAAAATTTGAGCAATAAACATACTGCTTTTTTGTTTTTGTTTGCCAACTCTTGTCTGTTGTAGTAAGTAGGGCTCATGTAATTAATGGGTGAATGACAGGAAAATTATTTTAATATTACCCAAGTGATGATAACATGGGAAGAGGGAAAAATCAACTGACAAAGTATTTCTCTGCTGTTGCTGATGATTTTTAGCCTTTAACAGAAAGCAGTTGTCAGTCATGGTTGGTGGTTTTGTTCTCCTAACACAAATACATGTTCTGTGAATTATGAATCCTTGTCTGATTCCTGTAAGTTTCTCATTTATGAGCAGTGTTGAAAGGCAAACTGCCTGCCTTCAGGCATTTTTGATACATAACCTCTCACTTTGTACTGTAAAACACAAACACATCAATCGTGCTGGGATCTGCAGGAGGGGGAAGGTGGTGGTTGTGTAAATATCACCGAGGGCCGACCCTTTGACAAAACCTTTTATGATACAAACTGATGAATGGCTTGGGATTTCAAAAAATATTGCTGGCAGAGTTCTTGTGCTAACTGCTTGATATGTCATCAGCTGTTATGCTACAAGTTCAAAGAGTCATCTAGGTTGGAAAAGACTCTAAAGATCATCATGTCCAACCATTACAGGTACAGTAATGCTGGAACACTGATGTTTCAAAGTAAATCTGCTTTGTTGCATGATGGTGCTTTATCAGAATCCAGTAAAAAAATGAGGCAAACCCTCAAGTTTCACAAAAAAAGTGTCTCTAGCAACAAAGGTTAGGCATTCCTATTCTTCTTCATAGGATATTCCTCACTGATATTATCACTGTACCAGCTGTTTTTCCCCTTAGTTACTGAAGTTGGGCATATTCCCTGCCCACTTTCACACCCAGCAACTGTGAGAGGGTGTGAGAGGGTGAACTACTGTTTCAGTTCTTCCTAATTATCTGCTGAAGTGAAACTTNTACACCCAGCAACTGTGGTGTGAGAGGGTGAACTCCTCCTGCTGTTTCAGTTCTTCCTAATTATCTGCTGAAGTGAAACTTTCTACAGTATAGTTCCTCCCTGCAACTTCTTCTTGTTTTCTTTTGATCTTAGTATGTCCATGCTCTCATGTAATTCCCATCTTCAGCCAGGATCTTTCTGCCTACTTCAAAGCTGAAATTTCAGTTCTGCTCCTCAGGTGAAGATCATGCCCCATCCGCCTTCCCTTTTGATGATGTTGAGGCCAGATGCATATGACTGAATTCCCCTTTCCTGTATAAAAACTTTCATCACCAAACCACACAAATAAAATAGGCATCATCCCTGAGTGTTTTAGGGAAAGAACTTCTGTCATCATACTTTGTGCCATTCCAACTTCCCTAAAGGCCAACTCTGGGGAATCTGTGGTAGGTATTGAGTTGAGGGCCCTGCAGTATTACAAAATCCAGTCTTAATCTGTGAAAGAGTTCATTCCAGTAATGTGTTTGGACTTGACTTTGTCAAGTCAAGCATTAATAGATAACAATTTCCAGGTAGGAAATGTGCTCCAGCTTTTCCACCCATTGCAAAAGTTGCTGTTGTGATAGTAGCTCCTAATCAGAGCAGTTGCTCTCCGTGTGAGAGACATCACCAGTGGTTTTTATGGTTTGGTGGAGAAATCTGCTTCTCCGTGCACCTACAAAGTTGCTCAGCATTTCTTGTTCTGTTAAATGAATTGTTGAGACACTGGGGGAATTTTACTGCCCTTGTTCTGGGTTGATACCTTAGAGGTTTTCTTTGAGATAGCTTGATTTAGGTATTCTCTCAATTTTGGCTGAGGAAAGCCCTAAGTGCTATTGCTTGTCTGGATAGAAATTCATAGAATTATGGAATGGTTTGGGTTGGAAGGAACCTTCAAGATCATGTAGTTCCAATCCTCCTGCCATGGGCAGGGACACCTCCCACTAGAACAGGTTGCTCAGTGCCTCATCCAGCCTGGCCTTAAACACCTCCAGGGATTGAGGGGGCATCCACAACCTCTCTGGGCAACCTGTTTCAGTGTCTCACTACCCTCTCAGTAAAGAACTTTCATCTCTCCAGCCCAAATCTCTCCTCTTCCATTTCACATCCATTACTCCCAGTCCTGCCATCCTGGACCCTATTAAAAAGTCCTACCAGCCTTTCTGTAGGGTCCCTTGATAAGCTACTATCAGGTTTACCTTGAGCCTTTATCTTCTCCAGGCTGAACAATGCCAACTCCTTCAGCCTGTCCTCATGTTAATTCTTATTTAGACCTTTGGTCACAAAGTAAGTCTGACTCGGTCTCCTCTGGCAGGAGCTGTGGTGTGTAGCTGCTGCTCATGTCAGTTTTGCTTAAAAAAAAAAAAAAAATATTTGGGAGTCATGAACTATGCCTCTTATTACTGCTCTGCTTTCACCTCTATCTCCACCTCCCCCTGGAAAAAAACTGGCTCCATACAATCAAGCTTGAAAGTCAAGTACCAGCCAAGAGCTTTGCTGCAGACTGAACTGGTGCAGCACTTGGGATTCTGTGGTCGGGAGAGAATTTACCTGATTTCAATATGTTCCATTTTGTGTTGAGATAGAAGGGGAGTGAGGAATGAATGCATCCTTATGGGTACCATGAGGGCAAAAATGGTCTGGTTCTTCATGGTGGAGTGTGTGTGCCCTCCCAGCGTGTATTCCTATGGGGGGCTCTACGTGTCAGAGAGCTTTCTGTTTCTTGTAGACCCTCAGGTGTTGATGAAAAGTAAATAATTAGAGGAATTCTGCCATGTTCATTCTGAATAGTGCCCTGTTCTGCAAATACTCCTGTGGTTTTCAGCAGGGTTTCTCATGCCCCAGTGCACTGTGCAGGCATGAGATGAGATGGCAGAGTACAACCCTGTCAAGTGCACAATGGCTTTTTCCTTATGGCATCTTGGATGTGCCTCAAGGTCTCTGTGTATCTGGAGTACAGCTGTGCTTTGGCCTGCAGAGGTATGAAGAGACTGCCTTCCAGAAATTACAAAGTAATTGAATATTGCAAAGTAATTACAAAGTAAATTACAAAGTAAAAGAGTATTTATGTGAAGGGGATGGGGGGGATATTCTGAGGAATTGGTTGTGGGTCAGTGGAAAAGAAGCTTTATGACAAGACTAGGAACTAGAAGAGGTGGAAGTCTGAGTAGTGTGCTTCTCTATACTCACTGAAGTATGCAAAGCAAATTACTTTCTTCATATCTTAATTTTCAGTAATAATATTGATGCTCTGTTTGAAAAACCCATAGGTTTGCTTTCACAGTGCTTTGGCACAGCTGGGCTGGAAGAACCCCTGTGGATGGATTTGAGGGCAGGCTATGTGATCACCAACCAACATGTCATTCTTGTGTTGGTGGTCACTGAATCCAGGGCCTTCTGGCCTGCTGCCATCAAGCCAGATGGTTCAATAGTGTGATGGAGTACCCTAAAAGTTCATTGTAGCTTTCCTCCCATGGAGTCGTCCTGCTAAGCTGTAGGAGTTCTGTGTTGCTCAGCATGATTGTTATAGGAAGACATAACACTGTTGTGAATTGCAATTCCCAGTATAAGGACTACATCCATTTCATGCCTGCATGACATGGAAAGTTACCATATATATTAGTGCCAGGGTGCCTTCTGGGTTTATGCTGGTCATACTTCACTTGGAAGGTTGTAAAGGAGAGCAAGGTTATGCCACAATATCAAGAAGCAGTGCTGATGGACATGTGTGAAGATGTCTGTTTTCCATCTCAGCATTCAAAGGACATTTCTTATGCTACTCTTACTACAGTTGAGAGTGATAAGACCTCAAGAGCATGTTGCTATTCTTGGAGACAAAGATTTCTTCTCAGGAGGCTGTTTCCTGTCTTTGCAGCCAGGCAAAGAAAAACATTTGACAAGGTTTTTTTGCAAATTGAGTTGGGAGAATTGAAGGGGAAAAAAAGAAGTCCTCTAATTTCCGTCTCTGGTTTGCTTTAATGATTGGCCTTTATTTTAAAATTATTTGTAAGATAAATGAAGATAAAGTTTTAATTGATGGGGGAAGTACCACATTGCTCTGTTAACACTGACTATTAATATGAGCTGAGAGTACTAGTTACAGAAATATTAAGTAACTGGTTTTTTAGTGTGTTACATTAACTAGTTTGAAAACATGAGGAAAAAGAGTAGATTTCTGACCAGGCTGCTTCATTAAGTGCTCAAATAAGATGCTTTCAAGTGAAGCATATGATGTGTATCAATTAAGAATATTTTTTTATTTCTAACATAATCAGACTGTAGATGTGCAAATCTGAAGTTTATCCATGTAATTAGTTGCTGTTCTTTAAGAAAAACAAGGCTGTTTTGTTACAACCTTTTCTTAAAATATTTCAGATGGTCTGGTTTAGATGCAAGCAGCACTGGTACTCTACTACTGGAACAGGTTTCCCAAAGAGGTTGTGGATGCCCCCTCCCTGGAAGTGTTTAAGGCCAGGCTGGATGAGGCACTGAGCAGCCTGATCTAGTGGGAGGTGTCCCTACCTATGGCAGGGGGGTTGGAACTAGATGATCTTTAAGGTCCTTTCCAATCCAAACCATTCTATGATTCATGTTTCAGGCAATTGTATTCAGGAAAAAAATACTGCACTCTATTGTCCATGCTTTAACTATATCTTTTTAATTCCTCCTCTCAAATAACTGCATCCTGCTTTTCAACCCCTTCTCTGGAAAGGTCAGAAAGAAGAAACATCATCTAATGAGCTTTAGCTGGCTGCTGTGTGAGCTGTGTGGCTGTGTAAACCCTCTTGCATACAAAGAAAATTTGGCAAAAGTCTCCCACTGCTCTGTATTGTGATAGTGCTGGCAGTAACAGGCACTGGGTTGTAGGTAGCTCCCTCGCTGTGCCCAGTGTTTTGATCAAGGCAAGTGAAATGTGAAGCCTAACAAAAGTCAATGAGAGTCTTGTCTTTGATTACACAGCAGCCAGGGTTTCTCCCCAGCTGTTACCAGCACAGTCAGCCTGGTAATAAGGAGAGCACACAGATTGCTCTGGCTTGATTTAAAAAGGAAAAAAAAAAACCTCATGCATATGTCTGTACAGGGATTTTCTGCTCTTCCTAAAACATGCCATAGACTCATAGAATGGGTTGGGTTGGGAGGGACCTTAAATATCATCTAGTTCCAACCCCCTGCTATGGGCAGGGACACCTCCCTCTACACCAGGTTGCTCAATGCCTCATCCAGCTTGGCCTTAAACACCTCCAGGGATTGAGGGGGCATCCACAACTTCTCTAGGCAACCTGTTCCAGTGTCTCACCACCCTCACAGGGAAGAACTTCTTTCTTGTGTATTCTTTACTATCACTGAGTATTCCTTGAGCCTGGAGCCTTTAGAAGATAATTTTTAAAAAGTTCATCTAATCTGAAGTCTTAATATAAGCCCTTTAATACTGTGCCAAAAATCTCAAGTTTTAATTCTCCTGAGATCACACAGAACTTAGATTATTGGGTCTTATCCTGTGCACATAGAATGGATGGAGATGTCCATTCAAAAGGTGACCATTTTTGGGTNTCAAGTTTTAACTCACATGAGATCACATAGATTGAGTCTTATCCTGTGCACGTAAAATGGATGGAGATGTCCGTTCAAAAGGTGACCATTTTTGGGTTGTTCAGAGCAGTCTCTGATATCCTGACTGCATGGGGTACTCTAAATTCATCACTATGTGCTGCTGAAATGTATGTGACTAATAATGGTAGTTTTCCCAAACAAATATAGTTTGCTGAATCATCAGGTGTAGCATAATCCACCCTCTCATTTGATTAAAATACTTTAAATTAGAACTTTTACCAAGGAAGAGTTGATATTGAAGTTATTTCTGATAGTTTTTTTAGAAGGAAAGCTAAGAGAGATTGGGGTCACTAACAAGATTTTAAACTAGAGGAAATGAGTTTGCGGAACCTGAAGATAGTTCAGGGTTTGAGGAAACTGGAGGCTTCCTGTATGACTCTGAGCAGATCACTTCACTGGCAAAATGTAGCAACATCTGCTCTGGCTTAATGCATCTTTCTAATGTACTTCCAGCAGCTTGTAGAGTTTGTTTTACAGAGAAGGCAAACCTGTAAATAACAGGGATGGAGTGTGTTCAAATGGCAGATTACATTGTCGATTAACTACAAAGTGATTTCAAAAGGTGAGCTTAGGGCAATCCTGATAAGCTTTTGTTTCCAAGTTCACCCCTCGGCCCCTCTATGCAATTGTGTTCTGTTAAATTAACCCTGCACGTTGTTTTCCAAAGGTTTATGGGTCATTGACAGGATTAGGTTTCACACAGACCAGCTGCTCCCAAGCCCAGCAAAGTTGGAGAAGTGGGAAGCACCAAAGCTAGGGCTGACAGAGGCTCAGGGGATGCAGGATGAAGACAGCCAAGTAATTTTTTTTGCAGCTTCACTGCTCAAAGATATTTCATTAATTCTCATTAGCAAAATGTTGAAAAATATGGTGTTATATTACAGTTGCTCCCTGGGACTGTTTTCCTAAGCTCTAGTTACAAAAGCAAGCCCGAAATGAGGAGTATCTCCAAGGCCATTGGCAAGCCAGATGCAGGGTCTGTCACACACAGAGTTGAAAGAGATCTATGAAAGGAAATAAAATCGACATGGAGCCTTTCCCTGCTGCAGTTTTACAATTATATCAGGTGTTTTTTTAATGTCCTGTTGTGGTGACTGGGCTTTTGGAGAGACCTAGCGTGGTAGATAAAGCTCTCAACTGCCAAGAACCATCAGGGTTCATGACAAAAGGTGTCTGTCCCCAGTCACAGTGGTGCCTGGCTGTCGCTGTGTACCCCTTCATGTCCTGCCTGCTGCTTGTCCTTCAAGAGCTGAGCAATGTAATGCTTTTAATCATTACTGATTACTGCACCTCTGTTCTCTGCTTTGAGATTTTTTCTGCAGAGATAAATTCTATCCAGGAAGTTCAAGCTACAGAGTTGACCTTGTGCTCAACTCTGAGGAGCATCCCCCCCCTTACCAATCCATTTGGGACTTGCTCTGTAGGATTGGGATTACTCAGGGTAGTGTGGTGGTGTTCTCCTCATGCAAACAAATTGAAGGTTGTCATGATTTTTAAGGCATTCTAAGTCTTTGGACACACATGACAGAGTTGTATTTCTTGGGGATTTTCTTGCATGTCTTGTAAAGTCAGAAAAACATTTAGGTAGCTCCAGAAACCTGCCTCTCTGAATAAGGAATAAGCCAGTTGTTTTAGCAGAAGATGCAGGAAAGAAACCAAGTAGCTGCCAATTTATAAATTGCTTGCATGCACATTTTTTTAAACTTTGGCAGCTTTTGGCAGGCTACTGTTCTGAAGTTGGAGCTTTTCAACCCTACCAGACTGTTGATATCATGTTACTTAAGATTTATCTAATGTCTGGTTATGCACGGGCCTCAGAATGTCTGAATTCTAATGAGTTGCAACTGGATTGATTATCTGGCAGCACCAGAGCTTTCTCCTTGAAGTTTACTGCATGAAATCATAGCATTATTGAGTAAAAAAACTCCTAAATTGCCAGTAAAAAAATGCAGCAGAAAGGGATCTCTCTGCCTTCCTCTTTGTAGCTTGCTGTATTATCTATTTTACAAGGCTTTTAAGGGGAAATAACTTGTTCTGGGAGCTGTGTTAACATTACTATTTAGAGCTGGGTCACTGGTTCACACAATGATCTTGATCAGATTCCTTATCCTGAGGAAAACTGAAACATATGGGAAATACAGGAGGTAATATCTGAATCATGTTAAGATTCTCTGAATTGTGTAAGGGTCAAGAATGGTTTTTTAAAACCAACTGCTATTTATAGTCTTGCTCCAAAAGTCAAGTTAGGAGATGCTTGTTATTTAGTTCTTAGGTGACATCTTTTTGTAGGACCTTTTTGCCTCAGTTTGTGGTAGAGGAATATTTATAGAGGGAATAAAAGTCTTTGAATATCTCTCAAGAAATGAACAGCTGCCCTCACATACAGAGCCAGGACTAGGAAGAGGAGGGGTTTATGTTGAGTCTGAATGAAAATCAGGACAAACATGAGTCGTTAGAATGTGCCAATCAAGGGCATCTTGGTAAATTCTGTGTAGAGAGAAATTTTAATTTAGAGCTGGTGTTCAGTCAGTAAGCAGAGAAATACTTGTCAGATAAAATTGCTTTGGATCTCGTGATATGGGAAACCAATAATTATGAGATACTGTGAACAATACAAGGTGGAATTGCTAAAGGGATTAATTAGCCTTAGTCTAACTAACCACTATAATTGATGCAAATATACATCTGCAGCCTGCTGAGACATTAGATAGTCATCACCCACCTGCTCAGTGTACCAGAACCCAGCTGTCAGAATGATGTCTGGTTTGTTTTATTTTTTTTTCTTTTTTTCTGGAACTCCTTGAGCATAATCGACTGCTGCTTCTTTTGTTGTTCAAAATGGTTTATTTTTTTTCCCTTTTCTTTTTCTAAATAGCACTTCCATGATGGCAGAAAGGCACAACAACATATTGAAACTTGCTGGAAACAACTTGAAGCAGTAAGTGAGAGCTTCCTCAGATGTGACATTGAAGTAATTTTTGTGTTGTTTTCAGAGAGGTGATTCCAAATGTTTTATTTGGAAAAAGAAGTGTGCGTGGATGAAGCTGTAGATGTAGGATTTTTAAAACACCACTGTCTTAAATCTACTGGTAGACATGAAAAAGCCTGTTTTCATAGTACGTTTGGCTTTCTGTGGGATCTGTGTCTTATCAGGAGTTACATTTCATTTGATATGACTTGAAAAGTGGGCTAAGCATCACTGGAAATGCAGAGTCCCTGAGGCTCCTATTCAGATATTCCAGTGTGAGCTGAATAGCTTCATCCTGCATGAATGAATTTTATTGGGACCATCTCTTGAGTAAGGTGCTGCCTTCTCTCTAAAGTAAATACATTGGAATTGCCTTTCATGTGATGAATAAAAAGTAGGGGCTGTAAGCAGAAGAGAGGATAAAAAGCACATCAGTAACCAAAAATTCTACTTCCAAATGTATGAATCTAGTAATTCCCTTGTTATGCATTCTAAAAATGAGAGAGTAAAGTATTGGTTGGGATTTCTTCTGCAAGAGCAGAAGAGATGCTGATAGGGAAAAATACTGAAACATTCTTTTGATAGAATCAAGCAGCCTGAACAAAAATGGTTTTGGTATCACTTTTTTTTTTTAAATTACTTTTATTGTGTAAACAATTGAGTCCCAAAATCTGCCAGTTATTACACCAAATCAATTTAGAGGCAGGGATTGATTTGATGAAGGTTTTGCTATTGGGTTTTCCCATAATGAAGGGGTTTTTTTTTTTTCCTTTTCAGAGTAAAAGGCGGTTTGAACGGGATTGCAAAGAAGCCGATCGAGCACAGCAGTATTTTGAGAAAATGGATGCTGACATCAACGTTACAAAAGCAGATGTTGAAAAGGTAAAGCTGAGGGTGAATAGAGAGAGAGAGGGAGAGACTGTTTGTAAACATTCTTGTGATGGGTTTAGTTCCTCAATCCTGCTGGTAGGATAAAGCCTCTGAGGCTTAACGCCTCACTTAAGTCAGTTGGTAAGTTAATTAAAAATCGAGAGATCTCTGCAGAGACCCATATTTGCATAAAAATTCTGAAGGGATGCAATGTGTTTTCTTCAGTAGGATGAGTTTGATGTAGCTGACACGACTCTAAATGAGCTTGTGCAAAGTCAGTTTTAACTAAGCAAAGATACTTTGTCTAAATTTCCACATCCAGTGATTGCCTTATAACTTAAGGAAGCAATGGAGAGGAAGAAGCATGTTTAAATGGCTTAATTTTTTGGTGTTAAATATCTGCTCAGAAGATTCAGTAATTTTAAATCAGGAACATGTTGTTCAGGTGTGTGAAGGTAGTTTTTCTCTTTGAGTTTGATTCATGTAGGTAGAAAATAGCTGGAACACTTCAAAAAAAGTTTTTTTCTTAAAAATAGCAAAGGGAAAGAAAAACCTAAATCTTAAAATATAAGAAACACTTTGTTCATGGTCAAAAAAGCAAACTGAAATACAGTTAAAGAACCTTTTCTACTCCAAGATAGCACTTCTAAGATTTTATTCTTGCTCCTCAAGAGGTCTGCTTCATTCTATTCTTAGTTCAGTCCTGGGAAGCTGTCAAATACAAGTTTTTCTCTACATCTGTGGCATCTTAAGATATTTCTAGTATGTATCTTTGAGGTTGCTTAGCAGACAGCATCAAGGATGCTGTGAAAAATAAGATGGCAAATGGAAGAAAAGCTCTGAAAATTTCCCCAAAGTGCTATTGCATATTAAAGGAGAGGAAAAAATAAAGTCTGTGGCCTTGGAATTTGCTTGCTTATTAGTTGAAAATTGACCATGTAGATTTGATCCTTTGTTGCCTTCTGAATTTGCCAGAGCCCTTTAGAGATGAATGCATGTAGAGGATGGTTCAAGATGTAATGCCACATGTGGGTTTTTCTGACAGAGGAGGATCATCTCTGCTTTATCTGTATAAAGGGATTTTAGAATACATCTCTCTTCATAGATAAAATTAGGACTTGCCCTAGATTTTTTTCCAAAGCTGAGGCCATGTCAAAGGGGAACAGAGATATGATTTACTATTTGAAACTCCTGACTTCTACATCCCTTTCTAGGGCTGCCCTTTTCTGGTCAGGGTGAGAGGGCTGCATGTTGGTGGCTTATCAATCTGATTGCAAATTCTGGGAAATAATCCTTCCCCTGATGCTCTTTCCCTGTAAATTCCTCTAGCTTTTTACTGTATGCCTTTGTAAATTATTTATTGCAAATTGAGGCTGGATGCCATCTTGAAAGATAAAAAAATAAATCCATTGCAGCTCTGTGTGTTTGCTAATCTCAGGAGAAGGCCTTAGCCCACTTTCCAGTCAGTCAGCTGGGATAGATGGAGAAGGAAAAGGTTATCAAAACGAGTGGAATGTGAAATAATATTACTGAACAGAGAGAACAGTGTTTTCCAAGTGCATGTGTTAAGCTGGGTTCATCCATGTCAGGCTGTTGAATAATGCCCTTTCTTTGCTCCCCTCTGCCCGTGTGACTGGGTCCACTCTTGCATAATTCCCTAGTGCAGAATAGGATATTGTTTAACAAAGTGCTGCTGCTGGGGCAGCTTGCCTTGCTCTGGGGAGATGCAGAAACTGCTCAGCTTCAAATGAAGCAACGTGGTGACTTTCAACTCCTCCTCCTCCTATTGCAGCACTTCTGATTTCTCTTGCCCCTTATGGATTGCCTGCTGCACTCCTGCTTGCTCCCAAAAATCTGTCTGGCCAGGAGGGCAGACAAGTTGGCCCTGTTCAGAGCCAATGCTTTTCACTTTGGCAGAACAAGTTGCTGCTCTTCAAGCAATGGGGGTCGTTTGTCCTCGTTTCTCCAACTTGAGATTGACACCTTGGCTACTTTAGCTTGTACCTGCAAACATGAGCAGACACTGGAGCTATTTTTTGCATTATGCATTAAGGAGTAATGGAATTAAAATTCCGCCCTGATCACAATGACATATACAATCAAAAGGATATATAGCTGCAATTCCATAATGCAGCCAGTGCTAAGCTGTACATGGCACTGAAATGCTCACATCACTCAGTCTTTCAGTCACTGTAGCCTTTGACAGCTCCAGCAAGAAATTCTGACAGGGCTGCCAGATGTCAGTGGTTAACGTGGCCTTGCTTCTAAGGTCTTACAGTTTGCTAGGATTAAGAAAGTAACTAGAATAGTGGCAGAGAGGCAAATTAAAAGTTACATTCTTCCTTATTTTCTCCAGAATTCTTTGATGAATGCCCTCAGGCATGCTTAGAGGCATGGCTGGATGTGCAGCATCTTGCATCTCAGCCCAAATTCCTTCTGTTGGAGCAGCTCAGTTTTGATATGCAGCAGCTACTTGCTTTCTGTGCTCCTTGTGTGGCTCCTTCTGTGCTCCTTGTATGGATCAGCCATCCTTGCTACTGAAAAAGTAGCAGATTTTTTCTTAGAGCAGGGAGTTTAGCTTTGTTCTTCCCATCTGCTTTTTAGAGGAAGAAATAAGGAGCAAATGCTGTGTTCAGTCCTTGCAGTGATCCCAGTCTTTATGGAGGAATCAAAGGAGTGTGGATTAGAGCCCCCGAGCTCCCTCCCTGTATTTGCACCAAGACCCTAAATTACCAGCAGCTGATGTTTGCAGAAAGATGTTTAAATGACAGTACGAAGTGCAGTTTGGCACATAGGTTTTGTCAGTTCAGCAGAGCTGAGGGTGGGAAGCTTCTTAATACCTGAAGGGGCCCTGCAGAAAGGCTGAGTAGGACTTTTTAATAGGGTAAGGGATGGCAAGACTGGGAGTAATGGATGCAAATTGAAACAGGGGAGATTTAGGTTGGATAGAAGAAGTTCTTTCCTGTGAGGGTGGTGAGAATCTGGAACAGTTTGCCCAGAGAGGCTGTGGATGCCCCCTCAATCCCTGGAGGTGTTTATGGCCAGGCTGGATGAGGCATTGAGCAACCTGGTCTAGTGGGAAATGTCCCTGCCCTTGGCAGGAGGGTTGGAACTAGATGATTTTTAAGGTCCCTTCCAACCCAAACCATTCTATGATTCTAAGTGTTATGTGATGCAGAAAGCTGAGCTGTGAAGATATCCTTATAAACCTCATAAATGGCTGCAGTGTGCTGATACTGGGAAGCCTTGTAGGTATGGCTGTAAGCTTTAGCTTTGTTTGGATCCCAGTGCCATGTGTGCTTTAAAGCACTTCTCTTTCAAAAACCACAGCGGAGCTGCTTCCATTTTTTGCCCATTTGGGGAAATGGTGTGTGTGAGCAGCCTGGAGCTGGTGGACATATAAGGAAGTGCTCCATTGTCTGCTCCTTCTCTTTAGAGCCCCAATCACTGAAAAGCTGACATCTTTATGGGATAATTTGGTACCCGGTGGTGCCTTTGCCATAAAAAAATTATAAATGATCTGGCTTTTCTAAAGGTTTATTTTCAAAGTAAGCTTTTCAGAATCTGTTTTTAAAAAGGCCAACCAGTGGAAGGGCTTTGGGTTCTTCACCTTCTGAGTTGCACAGCAATCGAGGAGGAAGACAGCAGTTAGAGGTACTTGGTGTCAGGCAGGATGTGTCCTTTTACTGATCCTATGTTGGCGTCCTCAATAATGATCTTTCCAGAAAAAAAGTTCACCTTTGATAGTAATAAATGAGCTGTGCATGAGTTCCCAGAACTGTGTCCTCAAATCAGGGTTCATCACCTTGTTCTGATTTTTTTTGTCTTGTTGGGAGAGTTCTTTCACCCACAGTGATTCTGAGATTAATGTAAATGTTGTTGTGGATTCAGTAAGTAGATTTAGAGACATGAAGTGTCAATTTGACCTTAGCTATCAGAAGTTAAGAAAATTCTATCACTGATATTTTGTTTTGCTGTGAGTTTTTGACTGACTCATCTTTATTAGTAAGTCTTGAGCCCACACCCAGGAAAGATGAGCTTGTGTTAAGATTTTTACTTGTATCCTTTAACTTTCTTTGCTGAGGCAGTGGGGTTTCCCTAATAAATTTGCCTTCTTGCATGCTTACAGCTGCTGTAACTTGTTGCAAGTCAGCTGTTTGTTTGAAATCAAAATTACTTCAAAGTTATCCAAGCTTATAGCCAAAAGCATCATTACAGAATTATTCTGTAACAGTTCCTCTCTTTTCTGCCCAATCCTAAAAATAAAAATAGAATAAAATCAATGGTTCTGTTCCTGACTCTGAGATGCTTAGGAGTTTAAGATACACTGTCCTTTTTTGTTTGTTTGTGTTTTATTTTTGAGTTGGAGAAATTGAGTGAAATAGAAGTAGTCTCATTTATTGAAATCTTTTGGGGCTGTTCCCAGGGCCCTGACTTAGAGATCAGGTTGTGTTTGCTGTATCTCCAAGTTTTTTGGAGTCCCAGAATAGTTTAAGATTTGCATAAAAGCATAAAACCTCATAACACAACATCACCATGACATTAATTCACTAATTTGTTTATATAACTGCAGAGAGGTACTGACGTTTTGTGCTTGAAATTTCATTTTCTCTTTTTTTCTTGTGCCATGTCATTATTAATTTAAATTGAGTACAGAGTCTGTATTTCCCTACTTTCCCATAGAAGGCACTTAAATTGCCTTGGTTATGAGCTGAATCACTAGTGAATTCTTATTGACCATAGATGTAGAAATCCTACTACTTAAATTCTTGGAACTAACTGGTCTTCCTGCCTATGCAAATGCAACTTTCCTCTCTTATGAGGAAAGGCTGAGGGAGCTGGGTCTCTTTAGCTTGG
>VZTY01008891.1:35043-47726 GCA_013400935.1 Turnix velox
CTGATGTGTGTTTCAGCATTATCATCTTGCATGCACCATTTACAGCCTGCTTTGTCAGAGTCCCAAGGGAGCTGGATGCAGCATGAAACCCTACAGACAAGCCATGGGGCAGTGCCTGCAGCTCAGTGCTGTTGCATGAGGTTTTAGACAATTAAGACTGTCATGAAATCAAAGGGTTGGAAGGCACATTTAAAGGCCCTTAATACCTGATTTTTGAGGAGATGCTGCCCTAAGACAGTGGGGTTTGTGTGTCCCCCTTTCTCTTGCCCACCTTGAAGCATCTAACTGACATAATGAACTTCTCAGCATTTTGGAAAATTCATTCCTGTGCAAAAGTATTGCTTGAAGGAGGACAAGCTTTGCAGTGTTTGCAAATTCTTACTGCAGTGAATAGTTCCAGAGGCTTTGCTTTTCATATATGCTGCCATGAATTTATGAAGGTTTAGCAGTAGTGTCAGTGAAAGATGAAGGCAAGGTGTGTAAGGCTCAGTCCTGAACATAGTGTGAGAGGGGCCTGCCCTACACATTTCTCATTTGAGAGTTAGATATTGCGTAAGACTGTGCTGTGTTCTCTGCATGGTGCTTACTTTTACATACTTGGATTAGGCAGCTGCTTTTCTCTTGCTCCACAGAGCTGGCTAAACACTTCCATGTCTTTGCTTGTGATGTTGATCATGTTTCCCATCAGTCCAAGTCCCTTCTTGTCTTGGTAACTGATTTAAGGCCATCAGGTTCTACTTTTCAGGGCTTTGCAGACCCCAATCTCCTTCCTGAACTGCTTCCTTCCTAAGGGATGATGTAGTGTGTGATTGTGGGGAGTCCCTCAGGAGAGTCAATCACATTTCTGGAAGAGTGAGCCTTGTTTACAACCTGCTGAGTGTGACACTGTATATAGCAGCTGTTTCCCTTTTGGAATCATGACTAATTCAAGAGCTTTGATTTTTAGTCAATAAAGAGTTAGTGACTGCAGCAGGAGTGCCTGGAGAACTTAATAAATATCCCTTGTGTATCCCAAGCACATGCTGTGTTTGGTATTAATAGATCAATGAACAGAAGCACCAATTGATTTTAGTGTAAGATAAGGAAAACCACATTAACTTATATTTCCTCTTAGCAGTGTTTCACTGCAGTAATGTTCTTCCCTAGCAATCTGACTGAGTTTCATAACAATACAACTGTTGGGAGGGAGATTGCTAAAGAAATAAATGAGGAGGGAGAGGGAGTGTGAAGGGGGAGGCTTAAGAGCAGCTTCTTAATTAAGGATCAATGGCAGTTTGAATGAAAAATGTCACATAATCAGTGCTCTTAGCTTGTGCAAAACAATTTCTTTATGCTTTACAGCTGGAAAGCTTGTTTACAATCATTCTGTCAAAATATTAGTACAAATATCTCCACCTGTTCAAGAACTAAGGGAAAACAAAGCTCAGAATTTAGCTTGTTGTTTGTAATTTGCTCAGTTGCAATGAATGTATTATCCCCTTTGAAGTTGGGGTTTAAGTCTACCTAATTCATACTGGTAACTCTTCAACCCTGACTATCCATTCTGCATCATCTGTTTGTAAATTCTTTCTTGCAGAGAAATTACTAGGATCATGCCCAGAATTCCAAGTATGAGCTAAGCAATCTATTACCCAGTCCTAAAATAATTTCCATTATTTATATTCCATACTTGCTTTATATATACTGCAGAATTTAATTGCTTACATCAGTACAACCAAACAGAACTCCAGGAATCATTTAAACATTGTTGGCTGCTGCTGCAAACTCATCTTTTATTGCTACTTCCATAACCCCCCACTCACCATGAACTCTATTCCTTTGTAATAAACTTTTGACAGGTATCTTTGTGGAGCTTCAAGAAATGTGTGGCAAGATACTAGATAGTACAGGGATTTGCAGTTTGATCACCCAAAGAGTTTAGATATTTTCTATTTGTGACATGAGAATGGCAGAGGAAAGAGGTAAATTTCTGGATTCAATGCAGTTACTTCACTCAGGCCTTGGAGCAGTGGCGGAGAAGAGAAGGACTCTTTCTGTTCTTAATTCTTATGTAGTCCTTTTCTTACACAACATTTGGATGGCTCAGATCACTTTTAGGACAAGCTAACAGAGTTGGGGTTGTTCAGCCTGGAGAAGAGAAGGACTAGGAGGAATGGATGCAGAATGGAAGAGATGATATTTATGCTGGATAGAAGAAAGAACTTCTTTACTTTGAGGGTGGTGAGACACTGGAACAGGTTGTCCAGAGAGGTTGTGGATGCTCCCTCAGTCCCTGGAGGTGTTTAAGGCCAGGCTGGATGATGCATTGAGCATCCTGGTCTAGTGGGAGGTGTCCCTGCCCATGGTGGGGGGTTGGAACTAGATTATCTTTAATATCCCTTCCAACCCAAACCACTCTATGATTCTTGCAGACCAGACTGAGGAGATTTGATGTGATAAAAGCAATATACTTGTTTTATAACTGGGAAATACAGCAATCAAATTTGTGCAAGGGAGCCTGCAGCAGAAGTCTAAATCCAGGCAACTGAAGTTTTGAGCTCATTCTCTTAAGTTAAATTTCAAGTAACCTCAACCAGTTAGTCTCCATTAATCAGCAATTGCTTGTGCCTTTAGTCATACTGCAGGACTGGTTATGAGAGTGTAGGACTGATACAATTAGGTGTGTCTTTATTGGAGTAATGTATTTTTATTTGTTTTTAGTAATGCAGTTGTGGCCAGAGGAATTCAAGAGTTGTGCTAGAGCCTCTTGCCCCATGTTTACTGTCTCAGCCACATTTGTTTAATCCAGCTTTCTCCTTAGAGCTCCATTGGTGCTTTGTTACTACAGTGCATCTAGTGTGTATTGCTATAGTATATACTCTTCTGTCAGAATTATGTGGAATAACAGTTCCCAAGATCTGATGATAGATTTTTCCATCCTCTGCTAACAGTTTGCTCATTTGTGTATTGTATTCAGTAAGGATTTCAGGGATCCATGAATTCTCAAGATTTTTTCCTCTACCTCTTATAGTAAAATTAAGAATTTTTTTCCCTTTATTTTTTCTTTTTCCTTTGCACAACACCCTGTTCTACCTCCCTGCCTTCATGAAAGCAAGCAGCAAAACTTTCTGCTTGTCTGCTCAGAGAGAGCAAAGGGATTATTGTAAAATAGTAAACAATGGAGCTTGATTTAGAGGCTGTGTAAATCAAAGCCTGAAATCCTGGCCCCGTTTTGAAGTCTGTGGCAGAATTCCCACTGTTACTAATGATCCTGCAAATGCTGCCAGTGTTGCTGTTACCAGGAGGTGCACTGGTGCTGGTGCCTGCTGGTGAGAGGAGAAGCTGTCTTTGGAGGGAGCACCAGAGCTCACTTCTGCAAAATCTGGGAGCAATTGAAAGCATTCCTCAAATTGGTGAAGTGTTTCTGAGTCTGCCTTTATCATTAAGTTATTTTGTAGGGACTGGGTAGTTGAGAGGGGGCAGGGTGGTGATTTTTTTTTTTATTTTTTCTCTTGTTTGCATTTTAGTCTGATGTAGGATTTACCAAAGACAGATCTATTTTGGCAGGCAGTGGCCTGGCAGTGATGCTTCTCACATGCTGTCTGGGCTAAAAAAAAAAAAAAAAAGAGGAGGGGGAATGAGGGGGGAAAAAAAGAAAGAAGAAAGAAAGCTACACCAAAGTTTTGACTGGAAACTCTTCCATTCTGGACAAGAGCAACTGCTGTGAAGTTGAACTGTTCCACTTAGTGTGGATCAGCTGAACAGCAGCCAAAGCTTTTTTCTGCCCTTTTCAGTTATTCATATCACTCCCACCATAACAGCCCTGGGGAGCTGCATTTTTTGTCTGTGTAAACCCAGAAGACAGTGTGTCTATTGACCCTCTTGCCGTTTCTGGAATGTGTCTTAGAAAATTGTTCTCAGCAAAATATCCTTCATTCTTTTCTGCATCGGAGACCAAAATGGCAGAAAAGTGTATTTTTAACTTTATTTTCCCCAAAAAACCACTTTCTTGCTCTCCATATCAAGCCAGATATTGATGCAATAGCATCACACAAGGGTTTGTTTTTTGGTTTCTCTAAGAGGCAGCAGCTTCCAAACATTCTCTGACACCTTTAGGATCAACAGTGCCCATCATAAAGATGTCCATATCCCTTTCCCCTGTTAAATTTTGACCCCTGCTTGAAGGCATAAAGTACTAGACCTGATTTTTAGGTCATTATATGAAGCTTTACTGGTTCTTCATCCTGTCAAGGGCTGTGGAGAGTTTTTCCCTGCCTGTAATTCTGTTATCCCATCATGTTATGCAGCTATTTAATTGCTAAACTGCAGCATTTTCCAAGCAGGTGATAAGTTCAGATTAAATATATCCCCTTAACATGGGTTGTATCAGAGTAAGAGTGTTGCAGGGTTACTTATTTTAAAGGAGAGAAAATACATTCCCATAAATACATCACTTATTAAATACTTTGGAGCATCAATGTCCCACCCTGCTATCCATCACTTAGCTCAAATCTGCCATCTCTGTTCCTGGTGGAGTCATTTAAGCATCTGGCACTAACTTTTCATGCAATTTGAAGGTCTCATTTTTTTGCAACTTGGTGATTAGGTAGGAAACCTGCAGGAAATGTGGTTAAAATGATCTTGAGAGAATGTTTGGGTCTTTTCCTCTTGCCTTGTACAAGAGATAAAAGCCATAGTGCAAGTTGCCAGTTTGTGTGATTATCAAGTTTAATGACAGTTTTCACACAAGGTGAGTGCTCTTGAGGCCTGATTAATAAAAAAAAAATTAAAAATTTAAGGCCACAGATCTTAATTTTTAAAAATGAGTACTTTGAAGTTTACTGCTACACTGCAATTAGCTACTACTCTGCATTCTCCCCTGTCAACTGGCAAGGTTGTTTAAGGAAGGAAAAAAAGCTTATTTTTGATGATATTTAATGGCAGTTCTGTGAGGGAATCATAGAATAGTTTGGGTTGGAAGGGACCTTAAAGATCATCTAGTTCCAACCTCCCCTGCCATGGGCAGGGACACTTCCCACTAGACTAGAAGAGGTTGTACCTGCTGCTGGTGTGCTTTTAAATAGGTCAGTGTATCAGATCTGCACTTCCTTTTCCTGCAGTTCTCCTTCAGAGGNGCTCTGCGTTCTCCCCTGTCAACTGGCGAGGTTGTTTAAGGAAGGGAAAAAAGCTTGTTTTTGATGATGTTTAATGGCAGTTCTGTGAGAGAATCATAGAATAGTTTGGGTTGGAAGGGACCTTAAAGATCATCTGGTTCCAACTCCCACTAGACTAGAAGAGGCTGTACCTGCTGCTGGCATGCTTTTAAATAGGTCAGTGTATCAGATCTGCACTTCCTTTTCCTGCAGTTCTCCTTCAGAGGTGCAGAAAACACTCCTCTGGTGTGACTGTGTATAAATCCATTTGCTGCAGCAGTGGAAATGTGCAGGTTAATGATGCTGCAGGTACTGGGTTGTTGTTCAGCCTTGGGAGTTCTTTTTCTATGTGAGACCTGTGTTGGCATAGTGACCTTTTGGTTTTGTTGCTGCCACGTGAGTTCAGAGAAGAACTGCCTTAACAAAAGCAGCCTTTGTAGAGGTGCTATTTATACCTAGTGCAGATGTTTATCTGGGGACAATAATTCTGTGAAAAATTGATTTTTATGGTGTTTGGGCATTGGTGACAGAACACATGTCTCTGGAGACACTCAAACCCCACCTAAACATGTTCCTGTGTGACTTGATCTGGGTGTTCCTGCTCCAGCAGGAGGATTGGACTTGATGATCTCTCCAGGTCCCTTCCAACCCCTGACATTCTGTGATTCTGTCAAAAAGATGTTAAAAAGGTACACTGGGAGAGTGTGTGACCTGTGTGTCTTCATCAAAGGTGTGCAGAAGTGTGCATTTGAAAGCAAACTGCTTTTCTCCCCATAGATCCTTCCCCCTTCTGCTTTTTCATGATGCTGAGAGGTGATTTCGTTCCCCTTGCTTTCAAGGGTAGAGGGAATTTTTTGGTGCATTACTACTACCTGGCCTTAACATCACTTCCAGCCAAAGAATCTGGCAGACTGTACATCTGGCTCGTGCTTTCACATGTGGTGCTGGAAACACAACCTCTTTGCTCAGGCATCCCTGGCCTCTTAAAGTAAAGAGGATTTTTGGCTGAAAGCTGCATTGCAGTATCATCCTCTTATATCTAAAGTCATGGTCTGGTTTTCCAGAGGCTGTGACTTCCAAAGCCTTTCCTACTGAAAATACTGTTCAGAGCAAATATTTTAACATTAAGAAACTTCCCCAGAAAACCTTCTCTAAAGCTGTTTGCATGCTCAAGTGAGCAGGAAAGAAGCAAAAAAAAATATTTTCTATAAATCTCAACTATAAATTACTCCTGAAATAGTTCCTCTGACTTTCTGCAGCTCCAGGCCACTGCATCCATTACCCTGAATGTGGAACTTAATGTCATCAACTCATTTTTATCATTCTCTGCTTCAGCAGAGTGCAGGAACCTGGCTATACAATATAATTCTGTTAATTCTAGAAGAGATAACATTAGAGTGAGTGACACACTGAGATGAAGTAATAAAAATAATGTAGACTTCTTGAAAAAAATAATTTAAGATCCAAATACCTCATTGGAAAAATATTTCAACTGTTTGAAGCTTGCCAAGTGCATTAAATGGCCAGGAGAAACAAAACATCACTGGGGTGCTCAGAAAAAAATTCATGGGTTTGGAATGTGCCCAATTTTACTTACTCATCTGCTGCCCCTTCTTATTTGGGGCCTGTTAAGATAATTTTTGGAACCCAAGCATCTGTCTCTATATACATCCAGCCAATGAGCTTGCCCATAGAAATGGACTCTGATGGCTTATTGTTTGCTGAATCTGCCTGGAAATGGGTAATAATGGATTGCTTGGGTTTTTTTCTGCTTCAACAATAGAGTCCAGGGACAAATTCCTGAGTTGTGCTAGCTAAATGAACAAAAAAATAAGTAAAATTAAAAGGAAGGGGCAGCTGTATGAGTGGGACTGGGGCTGTTGCTCAGACAATGGGGTTGCTCTTGGGTAGATGATGAGGATGGACCTCACAAATTGGTATTGATCTGCAGCAGCTGGGACTGGAAGTAGGGGCTGGAAGATGATCCTACATTACTCTTACATCTGCCTGACTTTTGTTTTGCTGGTAAATTTGTTTTTAAAGTAAAAGGCTGTATTGTTTTCCTCTCATATTTAATGTAGCTACACATGAGCATGTGGATGATGAAGTTTAATAATCTATTTAGTACTTGGGCAGAAAAATGGCTTCTTGGAATTTCACTGCAGTGGGTGAATGTGTTACAAATGCATTCTTCAAAGGATAGGCAGGTAAAACTCCTGAGAAACAAAGTTTGAAGTCTTTCTTTTATTCCATTTATTTAATTGGTTATAGTCAGTCTTTTCCATTTGGTGCTACTGTTTCATCTCCTGTTATGCACTCGGTGCCAAAGCATTTTCTCATTGGGCTTGAAGTATTTTTTTGAATGTGAAGGAGATCTAGGAAATTCCTACAATTGTCTGCATTTGCAAAAGAAATAGCTGAATTGAGATGAAATAAATTATTAGGTGAGATGTGCGAGCTATTTTTTGTTGCAAAATGAGATTTGAAACCTTCTGGCAGAATTCTTACCTTTCCAGTTATGATTACGAGAATGTTCCATAATTTGGTATTTTATGGATTTATCGTCAGGAAACTATTGTCTGCTAGGGAAAGGTTCAAAGGATAATCCCATTCTGAGCTGGTTTTTAATGGGAACCCATTTAAAATGATAAATTATTTTTTGTGTTGTGTGCACTAAAGTGCTTGAAACAATTTTTAAGTGGTCTTTTTGTCCCTTTTCTTAAAAGGGTGATTCTGAAATTAAAGATGTGATTGGAATATACACTTTCTGGATTTGCAGAGCTCTGTTCCAGGCTAGGTCAGTGATGAGGGATTGAGACGGTTCAATGAGTATGTGAAAAATAAGTGCAAATTCAGGATAATTTAGATTTCCAAAGCCAAATCCTGCATTCATCAACTCTAACCAGTGGCAGAGCCCTTCCTGGAGCAAGGATTTAATCCATGGGAGTGGGCAAGGTGGAACAATGCTCCATCTGGTGATGGTGAAGGAGGAGAAAGGGGACTTCAAGGAGTGGACATGGAATGGAGAGTGAAGCTTTGTGGGTGCAGGGAGCTGTGTAGGGAGGGGAGAGAAGGAAGAGCTGCTTTATGAAGGCCAACAGCAAGGAAGGAAAAGGCAACTAAAATTAACAGATGGGAGAAGCAGTAAGAGTATAATGTCAGGCCATGAAACAGATAACAAGAAGGCCTTGGGAAGCAGAACTGTAAGAGGAAACTCAAAATATAAAAGGGTCACTTAGGGACAGATTGTCCTAGGGAAAGGAGTGAGGTTAATTGCCCAGTGCTCTGCTGTGCTGGGTAGCAAAGCAAATAATCTGTGTGGGTAAAAATAGGAAGGGAGTTGAGTCTCAGCTGCTCCTCAGGCTTCCCTTTCCTTGTGTTCTTCATGCCAGTGCTATTCAAGGAACTGCAGTAAAAGGACTTTGTGGAGAGTCAGTGGGAGCATGAGCTAACATGTTTTGTCATGATTATGTTGGCTAAGGCATGTGAAATGAGACAAACCCATGGTGGATCTTTTTTTATGGCTTCTCTTTCCCTCAAAATATTCCTAGCCAATAAGTAGAATTAGAGAAAAGCAGGTGCCATCTAACAGGGCATAGAGTGGAGCAAGAAGAGTGTCTACTGCTGTAGAGAAGGTGTGGGCTGGTAGAGGGACAAACCTGTTCTGGTCTTCTACATGCAGTACACACAAAGGTTCACAGAATATCAGGGATTGGAAGGGACCTTGAGAGATCATCTAATCCAATCCCCTTGATGGAACAGGAACTCCCAGACCAAGTCATACAGGAAGGCATCCAGGAAGTTTTTGAATGTCTCCAGAGAGGGAGGTTGTTCATGGCATGCAAAATGGCTCATGGAAATAGCATGTTGTAAGGCAAGAAAAGAACAGCAGCAATGTGCACACTGCAAGTTTCTGCTTGATGTGTATGAGCCCTTCCACAAAATAGGACTAAATGAAAAGCTGAAGCATTCAGAGACTCATATGTTGCTTCTCCTGCTGCTTGCTGCTAAGGAAGGTCAGATGATGAGGAACACAAAGCAGTTTCTTTTCATGTAGTATAAACTATACATCTCTTTTGGCATTTCTTTAGGCAAGACAGCAGGCCCAGCTACGACATCAAATGGCAGAAGACAGCAAAGCTGAATATTCTTCCACTCTACAGAAGTTCAACAGTGAGCAACATGACCATTACTACACACACATACCAAACATCTTCCAGGTAAGGATCACTGGCTCATAATCTCTTGGTTTAAACAGAGAGATGCACATCACCTCAATTCTATGACTTAATCTTTTTCTTTTTGAGGACTTTTGCTGCCGTTAGCAAATTTTATGTTTTGCCAATAGAAGTGGAGTATTCGATAGATTAAGTTGTGCCTTTCTCTTAGACTAGATATTGAGCAATGATATATAAGGAAGATGACATGAATTGTCATGACAGATTATGATGGTCTTTGGAGTCCTCACAGTCTTCCTTTGTTAAACTCTTGTGGCCAGGCAGCTGGGGGATGAGAGCACTGTGGCATTGTTGAGGCAGGAGTCAGCTGGGCATCATCACATCTGTAAAGCCTCCCAGCCCTTTATAACCTGACAGAATCAGACTTCACAGTTTTTAAGCCACAATAATTTTTTAGTAGTGGATGTCAAAGGCTTTAAGCAAGATTGCTGAGTATGCCTTTGGAAAGAAAGACTATAGAGAGAGAACAAAAAAGCCATCACATTTGTACTGACTGAAAAATCTGAGGCTGTGCTTGACTGAACGAAGAGAGATTAATGTGGTAGAACAGAAGTTCTAAATGACTGTTCCATTGTAATGGGTCACAAGCATCAGAAATGGAAAATACAACCTCTTTAAGGGAGAAAATGTCACATGCTTATCATATGATGAGAAGTAACTTGTAATTGCATAGCAAGTACTTTTTTTCTTTTCCCTAGATGAAACTTCTTAAATAAGTGGACTCTTTTTGCTTCATGGTATTTCAAACCAAATGTCTTAAGATAAATTATCCCTCCTATCAGATAAAAAATGTTTGTAAAGCTCTGGTGATTCCTTTTTAGCAGCTTGCTAATGAATTTCTTGCTTGTTGAAGCAGTGAGGATTTTTAAGAAGACGATTCTGCATAAGATTGCTGCAGCCTAATGTGAAACAGGTTGTTCCTGTTCATGCCCTTCTGCATCCTGTTATAATACATCATAATAGCGTTACAACACATCCATTTTCCCTCTGGTATAAATGAAAGTCCCATGGAATAGATGTTGGAGATCATGGCATTGAATCCATTGAGCTACAGGGAGTGTGTGTGGAGAAGCCCTGGTGTGAACAATACACATTTAGGGCTGCCTCCAAGCCAGAAATTATCTTCCAAAGAGAAGGGGAAACTTCATTCCACTGCAAAATTCCAGCAATCAAAAATATGGAAAATAAGACCTTTCAGAACATGCACAGCAAATTAAACAAATTGTTGAAATCAAGGGGAGTAAGGGAGATACGAAGATTTCTATTTGCTGGAATTTTGCAGTGGAATGAAAATCAGACCTTTCAGAACATGCACAGCAAATTAAAAAAATTGTTGCCATAGGAGCCATCCTCTCACACGTCTAAGGGTGATCAGCATTTGACAGATCAGCATTTTTTAATACTAAAAAATTAATTGAAAAATTCCTAGTAGTAGGAACAGATATTAAATGTAGAAATGCATTTTGATGTTTGAGGGAACAGTATCACTTGGTGCCTAGCTTGCTATTAAAAATAGGTTTAAATCATAACTCTGATGTGTACTGGGGAGAAAAATGGTTGAAACTCATGAAATTAATCTTGATCTGAATGAAATGCAATGTTTTTAGAAAATCCAAGAGATGGAGGAAAGAAGAATCGTGAGGATAGGTGAATCCATGAAGACTTTTGCAGAGGTTGACCGCCAAGTGATCCCCATCATTGGGAAGTGTCTGGATGAAATAACGAAGGCTGCAGAATTAATTGATCACAAGAATGTAAGTGGTGCATTTTTTTGGATTGCTGGTTGTCATCTTTGGTTTTGGAGACTTAAATCCAGGCTCCAGTCTACAGCACAAGAGCTTTGTAGTCATAGAAATAAAACAAAGAATGGTTTCTTGTCCCCAGTCTACTTTGTCTAAGGCAGGATGTGCTCAGATTATTTCCCAAATCTACTTAACACCCAGAAATGCTTCTACTTTTTTCTTTAGGAATATTTTCTCATTTACTGGGATAATTACTTCTTGAAATCGGTTCTTACTCAGATGAGTTTTATGTCTAATAGAAAACTGAATGGAGCAAAAATGTCTTCATTCCAGTTAGTTTTGCATTAATGCAAATATTTGAAGTATTTGCTACATAAATTATTGCAAACAACTCTTGACAAAATTTCTACTTTGCTGTCAAATCTTTCTTTGCAGATTGTGCTAGCAATCTGCAAATGAGTTTCTATATGAGACTAGATTTCTAAACATCACTGAGAATTAAAAAGGTTTCTTGATGAAGAGGGTGATAAAGAGTTCTCTTGAGCTTCCAGATGTGCATGAGGGCAAATGTGTTTTCTGTTTTGTTTTCAAAATTATCTGTGCTCCCTGAGTAAATGAACTCCCTGCTTGCTCTTTGAGCCCTTCTTATGGATCACATTAGTGCTTCAAATACAAGCACCATGTGTCTTGCTCTGGCTGCTTGAATTTCCCATAATTTTTTTCACTGGAATCTTTTTCTGAGCTACTCAGTGCCCAGATTCTGGAGCTGACCATTAATTAGTAGCATAAGCCTAAGGCTGAAGTTTGAAATGAATCCACTTTCTGCTCAGCAATTGCTCTCACAGAAAGCAGACCAGGAAACCAAAGAACCTGAAAATTACTCCTTTTGGGGTGGGAGAAGGGGGAGTTGGGGCACAGGTTCCCATGTTAGATCAATGTGCCATTCTTCAGGTACAGCTTTTGGTGCTGCATGGTGAAATCCTCTTGGAGATCCATGTCCAAACCTACAACTGCTTGAATCTTCAAGTGAGATCCTTAGTAAATCACACCCCAGGCCTAAGCAAGGTGCTAGTTTTATATCCCACTTACTCTCTTGTGGGCAGTTAAGGTAGATAGATGACTACATTAGAAAATGGCTTTGAGGACAGATAACTAAGGGATCTCCTCTATACACCTTGCTAACAAAAATGTATTTAACCAGATATATTATATCTGAACTACTAATGAAGGATTTCATGTTTTCTGTCTGGAAAACAGTTCTGTCATAAAGGGTTCTCTTAAATATTGCCAAAGATTTTTTTTTAAATCTATGGAACAGTAGTTCTAATTTTCTTGATTCTTATAAGTAATATGTTTGTTCCTGTCCTTCTGTGGCAGGCAGGTCCTGCTGCTTCATAGGAATGGCTCTAGGTGCACACAGTAAACAGCTAACAATTGAAAGCTGTATTTTCTCTTTCCAGACAATGTACTACTTTTGCAAGTAAAGCAGTGTGTTATGTCAAACCTTTCTCATCTCACCCCTTAAGATTTTAAGTAGCAAGTTTGAGTTCTCTTAGGCTACTGCCAGGAGA
>VZTY01008893.1:7339-31380 GCA_013400935.1 Turnix velox
TCTTCTCCCGGAGCCGGCTCGCAGGAACCATGGCAGAGCAGGCCAAGAGGCTGGCCGCCTGTGCTGCCGTGGACAAGCACGTCCAGGTGAGACGAACCGGAGCAGCCCTGAATCGCTCCGGGCGCGGAGGACACGGAGCAAGGGCCAGGGAAAAAGCGGAGCCTCGCGGGGAACCGAGGGTCTGTGCGCTGCACGAGCCCCGCCGCTGCACCGGGCAGGGACAGACATCGGGGTGCACGGAACGGACCCTGGGTGCAGGGACAAATCCACGCACGGAGTGTCTCTGCCGTACAGGGACCGTCCCGTGCACGGAGTGGCCGTGGAGTGCACGGAGCCTCCCGGTGCACCAACAACTCTGGGTTGCACGGAGCAGCCCTCGGGGTGCAGGGCCCGAGATCGGGGTGCACGGAGCAGACCCTGGGTGTAGGGACAAACCCACGCACGGAGTGTCCCTGCGGTGCAGGGACCTTCCCGTGCACGGAGTGGCCGTGGAGTGCACGGAGCCTCTCGGTGCACGGAGCTTCCCGGTGCACCAACAACTCTGGGTTGCACGGAGCAGCCCTCGGGGTGCAGGGACGGAGATCGGGGTGCGCGGAACATTCCCGCGGTGCACGGAACAGACCTCGGGTGCAGGGACACCCCCGCGCACGGAGTGTTCCCGCGGTGCAGGGACCTTCCCGTGCACAGAGTGGCCGTGGAGTGCATGGAGCCTGCCGTTGCGCGGAGCCTCTTGGTGCACCAACAACTCTGGGTTACACGGAGCAGCCCCCGGGTGCAGGGGTGGACTTCGGGGTGCACGGAACATCCTCGGGGTGCAGGGACATTCGCACTCACGGAGTGTCTCTGCGGTGCAAAGTCCTTCCCGTGCACGGAGTGGACGTGGGGTGCACGGAGCCTTCCATGACACGGACAGGCGCCAGGCTGCACAGATCCCTCAGGTGCACGGAGCAGCCCCGGTGTGCAGGGACCCGTTGCTTCCTGCAAAGCACTGACAGTCTTGGGGTGCAGGGAGGGACCCTAGGGTGCATGGATGTGTTCTGTCGACCCTCTTTCCTCTGCTTTGGACTGTGCTCCTTTAGCTCAGAGAGAATAGTGAAAACTTTTTATCTGTGCTCACCGAGTTCATGCCTCCTGGTCAGCACCTCCATGCCTTGCCTGGCCACTCACAGTGCACCCCAAGTTTAGGATAACGACTTGCACCTCCACTGTACACCCACCTGCAAGGTGGGCTGCTGTGGGGGTTCAGGATAATCATAGAATCATAGAATAATTTGGTTTGGAAGGGACCTTAAAGATCACCCTGTGCCTGAGCACCCAATCAAGGACCCACAGCTCTCAACCAGAGGGTGATGCCTTGCTGCAGGGAGAGAAGTGCAGCAAGGGGCTTTTATTGATCCCTTGGAGGTCAAATAAGACTGGAGGTGCTTGAAGTTTGCCTCATGCTTATAGTGAACTCTTGGAAGATCAACGGTTAAAGCCCTGCAGTGGCTTATCGCAATGTTTGCTGAGCTTTTGCAATGGGGTTGATGAAATCATAGAATCATAGAATAGTTTGGGGTGGAAGGGACCTTAAAGATCATCAAGTTCATCCAACCCTGCTGTGCCAGACAGGGACACCTCCCACTAGATCAGGCTGCTCAGTGCTTTGTCCAGCATGACCTTAAACACCTCCAGAGAGGGGGCATCCACAACCTCTCTGGGCAACCTCTTCCAGTGTTTCACTGCTCTCACTGTAAGGAAATAAATGGGTGTAGAGTCATGGCCAAAGAGGAAGATACTAGAACTTAAGGAGAGAAGAAATTCCCTTTTTCTTTCTGCTCCTCTCCACTCAGGTGACATTTTGAGGTTTGGTTACTAGTAACTTCCCTGATGTCCCATAAATGTTTCACTTGATTTCCAGCCTCTCCTTGCTCAGGGCAGTCTGCACCTGCCCGTAGAGATCATGCCACATGTCACCAGAGACCTACCCACTTCTCAAAAGCTGTTTGTAGGGTCAGGGAGCCTGGTGTCTGGACTGGAAATTGCATTTAAAAACCCTCACCCGAAACAAGTCCTAAAGTTGAATAATGAGGAATTTAAGACTTTGTGTTGCGAGGTGTGGAGCCAAGGCACGACCACTGCCATGGATTATCAAGAGCTAAGTCTGCTTTTGATTTGGGATAAGAGGTGACCTTTAATTTTGGACTTTTCCTTTGTTGTTTTATGGTCAAGCAAACTTCAGGACGCTGTTTCTGGCCGTTGATTAAAGTCCAGTGCTCAGTTAGCCCTGCTGATCAAGTAAAATAAGCAGTGGCTGCAGTAGTATTTGCAATACTTGGCATGGAAGTTGGCTTGAAGGGATGGTGGAGAAGCAGCTTACAGTTACCACCAAGGGGCTGGATGGTCATGGTGGCCAGATTAGAAGGTATCTCCCCTTTCTTTTTGCACTGTCAGGGTGCAGCTGTTGTTTGTAACTGGTAAGTCCACGTTTGACTGTTGGAGCTACTGCCATTAAGGGAGGGAGCAGTGTAATCTCTGAAAGCAAAGCTGCAGACTTCCTTCCTTGCAGGGCAGGGATGTGTGGGAGATACCACTGACTTCACAGTTCAGTTATGCTGGACAAATCTCTCCCATTTAACTGTGCCATAAATTCATGATACTGGGACCTTGGTACCTGTACTAGATCAGGTCCCTCTCTTGGCATCCCCCCTTCACACCCTTCCCCAGCTATGCCAGTACAGCAGCTCCTTGTGCTTGCCTGCAGCAGATATAAAGCTTGTGGGTTAGGAAAAAGCTTGCTTACTTTTAAAATTTTTTTTATTAACTTAAGGGCACACTTGTGTGTCTTCCCACAGTGCTTGTTACCAGGCAGCTGTAGGAGCAAAGTACTCTCCATACTGGGGCAGATTTGTTCAGCCTGGAGAAGAGAAGGCTCGGGGGGGACCTCAGAGTAGCTTTTCAATACCTGAAGGGGGTTTAAAAAAGGCAGGGGTAGAACTTTTTAGTCGGAAGGAGTAGGAATAATGGATGGAATGAGATGTTTGCACTCGCATGGTTAGATATAAGAAAGAAGTACTTTAGGGTGAGGGTAGTGAAACACTGGAAGAGGTTGCTCAGAGAGGTTGTGGATGCCCCCTCAATCCCTGGAGGTGTTTAAGGCCAGGCTGGATGAGGCACTGAGCAGCCTGATCTAGTGGGAGGTGTCCCTGCCAATGGCAGGGGTGTTGGAACTAGATGATCTTTAAGGTCCCTTCCAACCCAAACTATTCTATGATTCTATGGCCAAGCTTTGAAGGTGCAGGCTGTGGTGGTGTGTCCTTTTGGAGCAATGGAGCTGGCTTGGGGCTTGAGGCTTTAGAGCCATAAGCTGCTTGAGGAAAGCTGGCTTTTATGTTTACACAACATCTCTGAAGGCAGGCCCAGGTAGTGTCTGTGTTGGGCATGGTAGTATCTCTGTTAGAAACTAAAAAATAGCTGAGAGCCATAGGTCCTGTTGCCCCAGGAAGAAGAAACTTTGGGCTTTTCACTGTATTTGTGTCCTGATCTTTTGTCTATGTAAGTCCTACGCTAGGGGTTTGGAGCTTGATGATCTTTAAGGTCCCTTCCAACCTAAACTATTCTATGATTCTTTGATTGGGCTGGCCAGCCCATGTGCATCACCCTGCCATCATCTCTAACATTGGGCAGTATCTCTAGGCTTTTGAGAAAATGCTGTGATCCCTGCTGACTTCACCCACGGAGTCCATATGTGTCCCCTCAGCTGCTCTGTGGCTCAGTGCTTTGGGTTTGTTTGCTGAAATGTCTTTTTTTTTGCATGGGGTGCTGTTCTTTGGTGTTGTGAGCTGCACCTGCCCCTTGCACACTGAGCTGGTGCTTTTGCTTCTCACCAACCTTCACCCTGCCCCCGTTTTTTGGCTGCTTTGCCCCTGTTCTGACTGAGGTGGAAGCTGAGGAAGGAGATGGAGAGCTGTGGTTAAGGCAGGGGTTGCAACAGCACCAGTTTAGGCTGGCTTAAACAGTCTTTCTCAGCCCATGGTCTTGCCATCACCTAAGGGAGGGTGCCTCCCCCTTCCTCACTGATAAATGTCTTCAAGTTTTTTACAGTCATGGGCTGGGACCCTTGTGAGCTTTCTTAGATTTCTCCTGCATTGTGGGAAATCCTTGCAATTAATTTGATTGGAGATGATCAGTGAGTCTGGAACACCTCCCTTATGAGGACAGGGTGTAGGACTTGGGGTTGTTCAGTCTGGAGAAGGCTCAGGGGGGACTTCAGAGTAGTTTCTCAATACCTGAAGGGGGCTACAGAAAGGCTGAGGTAGGACTTTTTAATAGGATATGTGATGGAAGGACTAGGAATAATGGATGTAAACTGGAAGAGGGGAGATTCAAGCTGGAGATAAGAAAGAAGTTCTTTCCTGTGAGGGTNTGAATTTCATAGAAACTGCTTTGCTCTATCTTAAAACAAATGCCCCTTGTCCTATCAGTATCTGCCCTCCCCAGCTTTCTTGTAGTCCCCCATTTAGGTACTGGCCCCCATTACAGCCCAGTGTGTCTGATGCTGAGGCTTTCCCCATACTTTTAGGGCATCCAGCTACTCCAAGAAGCTGTTCTACCCTATAGAAATAAAGGCAAAGAGAAGAAACTGCATCTTCCCAGGTGGAAACAAGTCTGTTGGGAGCACTGGTACTGCCTGTGACCTGCCAACCTCTGTGCACCTTTGCTTGCCCTTTTCCTTGGCTCTCTGTGCTTGGCTCTGCCTGCTGGGCAGGAGAAACTGAGAAACCTCAGGAGCTATTGGGTTTCTTCTGGCAAGGCTGCAGGCTTGCAGCTGGGATCTGTTGCTTTCCCAGTCTTTTGCAGAGTCACCCTTTTATCCCACAGGGCTGGGATAAAAGCCTAGTTTCTGGTTATGTGTGCTCAGTCTTGGAGAACTTTTGTTTTTTTTAAGCTTTTCAAGTGAGGGAAATCATTAATCACAAGGGAATGTGACATGCCTTGAGCTCCACCTTCCCATGCAAGCTTGCATGCCAGTAAGGCTTTAGGCTGATTGAAATGCTGTGGGTTTTTTCCACACCTGCTCAACCTTGGATTTGCTGTGTGGGGAAAGAACTTCAAACCTGTCTAATGTCTAAGAGATAATGCACAACAGTTCTCTGTGTCTCTGTCTGGCTGAAGGCTCTCTTGTCTCTGTAGTGATACTGGGCCTCCTTAAGTCAATTTAAGCTTTGGATGCCAGCCAAAGAAGGGGGAAGTACAGTGAAAATTCAAAGAGTGCAAAAGGCTGCAGGGAGCTCTCTCAATGGCTGGGAAACTGAACTGATAATCATAGAATGGTTTGGATTGGAAGGGACCCTAAAGATCATCTAGTTCCAACCTCCACACCACGGTCAGGGACACCTCCCACTCAAGTAGGTAGATTTTGGGGCTAATGTGGAAGGTTTGCAGATGAAACATAAGCAGAGACATAGAATCATAGAATAGTTAGGGTTGGAAGGGACCTTAAAGATCATCTAGTTCCAACCTCCCTGCCATAGGCAGGGATACCTCCCACTACATCAGGCTGCTCAGTGCCTTGTCCAGCCTGGCCTTGAACACCTCCAGAGAGGGGGAATCCACAGCCTCTTTGGGCAGCCTCTTCCAGTGGAGTGTTCTCTTGTGGCTGTAGCACAACTGCACTCATCTACCCTCAGCCTGCAGCACTTTTTGGAAGCAGATCTGTGTTATGGATGGCATGGTAGAGATCCTTCTTAAACCAGACTCTTAAGCAGAGAAACTTTGGGTTTGAGCTGTGGTTAAAGTGTGATCCTCTTTCATCCTTAAAGTGTGTTGCTGGGCTCTCATTCAGGCAGTTGTGTGCTGTGTTTTGGAGTGTGGTTTCTATTGTAATGTAGGAACTGCTGCTGTGCTCTTTGCTTCGGCCACTGGTGCATCTGTTCTGTTTGCTAACAGTGCTGTTGGCAGCAAACCCGTGCTTTTACTGTGTGGCTTCCTTGGGAGATGTTATCTCGAGGTTATTTCAGCTTCTTCCTCTGTGGTATTGTCTGAAGCTCCCAGCTTTCTGGCAGGGAGAGTGTGTGGTGTGCCAAGAGCCAGCAGGGAGTGTGCATTGAACACCCTGAAATTCACACCAGGGTTGTATTTAGGAAGCGAATGTCTTTTAAGGAAAGAGTCATGTGCTTAAAATCCATTATCCACAGGCAGTGGTGGTGCCCGTGCTGGCACAGTGTGTTCCCTTCCTTGTCACAGAATCTCAGAATAGTTCGGGTTGGAAGGGACCTTAAAGATCATCAAGTTCCAACCCCCTTGCCATGGGCAGGGACACCTCCCACTAGACCAGGCTGCTCAGTGCCTTGTCCAGCCTGGCCTTATAACCCTCAGGGAGGGGGCATCTGCAACCTCTCTGGGCAACACTCACCCTAAAGAACTTCTTTCTTACATCCAGCCTGAATCTCCCCTCTTCCAATTTACATCCATTATTTCTAGTCCTTGCTGGCAGTGTGCTGAGGCGTTGCATGTTGGTAGTGCACCTCAGGGCAGGGTTCCTCTTGCATGTTTTTTCAGTGCTGACTTTCTCCGGAAAAGTGGACAGACAGCCCTCGTGTTGAGCCCCCTGGTAACAGATCTCCTCTCTCTCTCTCTTTGATTTGCAGAACAATCAAGTGCTTGGGATTGGAAGTGGTTCCACAATTGTCCACGCGGTTCATCGATTAGGTATGATGCTCCCTTTTGTGTTAGTCCTGCCACATAAAACACCCTCCTCCAGCTGTCCCAGCTACCTGGAAAGCACTCTGAATTGTCTGGATTCTGTGTCGGAGCTGATGCATGGGGTCTGTTCATTCACTGCTGTGTCCTCTGAAGGTTAAAACGGGGTCTTGTGCTCCAAATTTAGTGCATGGAATCCTGAGGAGGTAATGATTTGCCACCTGTTCTCCCCATGCAGCCAGGAAATGTGCTTTGCTGGCACCCACCATAAACTGGACCCAAACCCCTCTTTTGTTCCAATTTTTCCCCAGTCCCGACTTGCTTTGTGGCTTCGGGCCACGCAGCTGCTGTGCTTCCATTAACCCATTTGTATGCAGCTGGCTCTGCCTGCTCACATCCACATCATTCACACAATGTGAAGAAAATTCACACAAAATTGAGGAATATGAAAAATCCTGCTGCACTATTTATATATACCCTAGGGCTAGATTTAGGTGCTTGCCCCAGGTTTACACCAGATGTGATTCAGGATACTTCAGCAAAACATTCAAGCGAGGCAAAGGCATTTTTTGCAGAGTGAATGTGAGAGTAATTATCCTCATGCCTCATTAGAGAGGGAGCAGAAATTGGACTGAAGTTTCCTTTGCAGGCTTAGGGCTGAGCTGCTCCTGCCTCATCCCAGCTTTGCCATCCGTGGATGCAGAACAGGGGATCAGGAGTGCAGTGTCAAACCTGTCGTTTGTGGGGGTCTTCTTGATGCAGAAGGGGCCTCTTGCTCAAAAGGTTCAGTGTATCCTAGCTGGGAGGTTCCCCTTGTGAACTCCAGCTCCCTTAGGCAGAATCATAAAATAGTTTGGGTTGGAAGGGACCTTAAAGATCATCAAGTTCCATCCTGCCTCCCCACTAGATCAGGCTGCTCAGTGCCTTGTCCAGCCTGGCCTTAAACACCTGCAGAGATTGAGGGGGCATCCACAACCTCTCTGGGCAACCTCTTCCAGTGTTTCTCTANTATTCACCAGGCTCAACAACCCCAACTCCTTCAGCCTGTCTTCATAAGGCAGTTGCTCCAGCCCTTGGATCATCTTGGTGGCCTCCTCTGGACCTGCTCCAACAGCTCAATGTCCTTCTTACGTTGAGGGCTCCAGAACTGGACACAGTAACTCCAGATAGGACATAACAGGGGCTGAACAGAGGGGCAAAATCCCCTCTCTTGACCTGCTCCTCACACTTCTCTTGAAGCAACCCAAAATTTGGTTGGCCTTCTTGGCTGTAAGCACACACTGGTTGCTCATGTTGAGTTTGTCCTCCACTGATACCCCAAATCCTTCTCTTCAGGCTTCTCTTCACTCTGACTCTTAAGACAGAATCAGTCTCTAAATAAATACAAATAGTATTTAAAGTGCACTGCCTCTTCCAGGCTACAAAAGTCTGGGTTTTCTTATCCGGACAAGGCACTGAGCAGCCTGATGTAGTGGGAGGTGTCCCTGCCTATGGCAGGGTGGTTGGAACTAGATGATCTTTTAAGATCCCTTCCATCCCAAACTATTCTATGATTCCATGATCTACTCCTCTGGATGGCATCCCTACCTTGGGTTTCCTTGGAGCATGTAGCCCCATGTGCTTGCTCTGATGTGAGAGCTGTTGCTGACTCTTGGCTTATGTCTGAGCATTCTAATTACTACAATAACATTTTGTTCATAATGATACCTTAGTAATAGATTTTAGTCATTTGAGGTTAACCTCGGGGAGGAAGTATTTCCTTCCCTTTAATGGAATACTCTATTTTATTAGCCCTTACCCTGCCATATATTTAAATTATCTATAATAAATGAATGTGATGTGCCCCCAAGGCAAGAAGCCAGCAAACCTTTCAGACAGCTGCTGGAGCTTTCTGTTTACAAGCAAAACCTGGCTGATGGAGTGAGAGAGGGGGAAGTGGGGACCTTTTCCCAGGTGACTATTTGCTGACCAGGCTCTTCTGTTGCTGGGGACACAAAGGTTAATGGCTGGTGGTGGCTGGAGTGGGTGTTTAAACATTTCTGACTAGAAACTGAGCCGTAGCCTGTGCAGGGTGATACATGTTTTTTTCCTTTCTGCAATGGACAGACAGAGGCTTCTGCTTTTTTTTTTCCTATAGCTGAGCGGGTTAAAGAGGAGAACCTAACTATTGTCTGCATCCCAACATCTTTTCAGGTGAGTTCTTCCCTTCTTTGCTTTCTGCTGGTGCAAATACTCAACACAAGGCACCTTCCCTTTGGCTGCTGGAGGCAACCACTCTGCTTTCTGAATTATCTGAAAGCAGTGGTGAGACCAGCCAAGATGCAGCCTGCAGATGGACCTCATGACACCCAGTGACCTCATGAACCTGCAGATGGACCTCATGAACCAGTGTGGTAACGTGAGTTATGGTGTGTGGCTTGCTGTGAATCCCTCTTAAAGAAAAAAGCTGTTGATGTTGGTGAACCAGATGCATAATGCCAAATTGATTTGAGATAATGTCTCCTTTGATCCTGTATCAAGTCCTTAAAGCTGTAAAAATAATGCTGCAAGTAGTAGTAGCAAGTTTGTGTGTTTTCAGGAGGACCTTGAAATGCATCATCTGGGTTTTGTGAGAGATTGCAGAAGAGGAATTGGCTTAATTTTACCTTTACTGCAGAGAAATTGGCTTAATCTTACCTTTCCTGCTTAGCTTCTGCTGGGTTTGGGATTGCTTTACACAGCTAGCTGTTGAGAGGTTTGTAGGGAGGGGGAGAAACATGGCTTGGTGGTGAAATGCAGAGCTGCTGGGAAAGTTTCTCAGCTTCCATGCTTTCAGGCAACTGGCTTTGGTCTCTGCCTCTATTCCTTGAGATGAGAATGCACTGCAGAGGAGCACTTGTCACATTGTTCCCTTTGAGCAGAGAGAGGTGAGATGAAAAGGACTGTCCATGGGGTTTTTGAAGCTGGGCAGCAATGCCCCAGTCCCCAAAGTCTTGGTGTTGGGATTCTACTTTTTTCATAACTTTTTTGCTGTGAGGACAACCAAGCAGCAAGGCAGAATCTGGGTTTTGGGGGTTTTTAAGACCAGAGTAAAACCCTGAGCAACCTGATAGCTGATCCTGCTTTGTCCTGGAGGTTGATATAGACCAACCTGAATTATATCGTTGTGGCAACTTAACATCCTCTTACCCTGCAGATATTCTGTAAGTGTGACTGGAGTGGAGGGACTCTCTTTTGCCAGCGGTTGCAAACAACCAGTGGCCGTCTGGGGTATAATGTCAAATGCTGCAAAGAGCAAAAAGTGAAAAAAAAAAATAATCTTTTTCTTTAAACCTGCAACTGTGCTTCTGCAGGGGGGTTGGAACTAGATGATCTTTAAGGTCCCTTCCAACCCGAACCATTCTAGGATTCTGTATAGACTATAGTAAAAGCTTGCCTTTGATCTGTCTAAACTGATCCCCATCCTGAGATCCCATATCCCATTTGAACCTAGGAACAGAACTCTTGAGTTCAGTCATGAAATCTTACAGAGAATATTGCTAAAGCTCTCATTGTGAACATGAGCCTGTTCTGCTTTGAAGTTTTGGGATAGTTCCTGTAACACTAGAGAGGTTCTTACTAATAAAACAATCAGGAAGAGATAGACTTTACCCCTTAGAAGCCCAAAAGAATTGCTTTCTGTGGGCTTTTATTCTCCTCCTTTCCCTCTTGTCAGGTGGGGTTATTCCATCAGCCGGGGTAAGTATCTGTCCCTTGGCTTCTGTGTGGTTTCTTTTCACCTGAGAGCACAGAGTGAGCCTGTTCTTGGCAAGTGCTGTGCAGTGACTGCCACTTTTCCCCCCAGTTGTGGGAAAAAACTCTGCTTTTGATGCCCACTGGTCTGCTCCCTTCACCTGGCAAAGCAGAGAGCCTGGAGAGCCATCTTCTTCCCACATTGCTGATTCTAAACCTGTTCAGGATCTGGCCTGCATGTGCAGCACACTGGTTTTTTTTCAATGCTTTCCATTTCCAGATCCCTGAAATCTCTTTAAGTGCATACCATGTAATGAATATAACCCCACTGATTTTTTATTCTTCTTATTTTGGGAATCCCTAGGGCAATCTCAGTGCACAGATCAAGCATCCCACAGCCCCATGGGTGTTAAAGCTGCATGCTGTGAAATGACAGAAGTGATTCAAATCATATCTCATTGCCAGGAGTACCACCTGCTAACTCTTTTAAATGTTTCTGGGATGCCAATACATGCCACCAATATGCTTTGTTAGTGCTAGTGGGTAAAATCCAGGGAAATTAGTTTATCCAGCCTGTAGGACTGGGGCTTCTTGGTCTGGCTACAAAGAAGTTCAGACTCAAGCAGAGTATGTGCAAGGAAACTGTCTCGCTCAGATAATTATTTCTAACACAGAAAATTCAATTAATTCGTGCTTCTCTAAGCTTGAACTCCTATTTAAACTCATGGAGACCAAGTGGTGGGTAACTGGGTGTCCTGTATTGTGTTGCCACTAGAGGGAAATAGTCAGCCACTTCAGTAAAAGTAGATCAGTCAGCTGTTTCAGGTTTCCCACACTGTCTCCATGAGTGGGTAGTTTTTACCTTTTGTTTCCTTAGTTTGTTTTTTTCCAATATGAAAAAATGTTTCATTGTTAGCCCAGCATTGCTATGGTGTAAATATTTCATTTTACTTATTCTTGATTTTCAGCTGAAGGAAAGGAGAGGGTCTGGATGGATGTGAGGGAGAATGGTGTCTTTAATTGGATACCATGGAATGATTAGAACCCCACTAATTTCCAGAGGGTCTGGATGGATGTGAGGTAGAGCGGTGTCATTATGTGGATACCATGGAATGAATATAACCCCATTGATTTTCACAAGGTCTGGATGGATGTGAGGGAGAATGGTGTCTTTACATGGAAACCATGTAATAAATATAACCCCACTGATTTTCAGAGGATCTGGCTGGATGGATGTGAGGGAGACTGGTGTCTTTACGTGAATACCATGGAATGAATATAACCCCACAGATTTTCAGAAGGGTCTGGATGGATGTGAGGGAGAATGGTGTCCAAGCTGAAACAATGCAGGACTCAAAAATCCTCCTCTAACATAATGCTTGGACGCAAGTGATTCTCACCAAGCTGAGACACCTTTTGCTGTCAAGTGTAAAGAGATCTGAATCTAGGAATCCTGCTGCACCATCCAAGCATTTTAGTTCAAATCAGAAGCAGGGTTTTTGATTAAAATTTTGATTAAAATAATCTGGTCTGGAAGCATCACTGGAAGGGCTGGAGCAACTGCTTTATGAAGACAGGCTGAAGGAGTTGGGGTTGTTCAACTTGGTGAAGAGAAGGATCAGGGGGGACCTCTTAGTAACTTCTCAATACCTGAAAGGGGCTCCAGAAAGGCTGGGGTAGGACTTTTTAATAGGATATGTGAAGGAAGGACTAGAAATAATGGATGTAAATTGGAAGAGGGGAAATTCAGGCTAGATATAAGAAAGAAATTCTTTATGGTGAGGGTAGCGAAACACTGAAAGAGGTTGTGGATGCCCCCTCTCTGGAGGTATTTAAGGCCAGGCTGGACAAGGCACTGAGGTGTCCTTGCCTATAGCAGGGGGGTTGGAACTTGATGATCTTTAAGGTCCCTTCCAATCCAAACTATTCTATGATTCTATGGTCTGGAAGCATCACTTTCTCTTTGCTGTGTGCTCTTGCCACTGGCTGCAGCCTCTCTGCCAGCTCAGAGTGGGGTTGTGAACAGGAGTGCAGAGATTCCATCCCTGTCACAGCCAGTGGAGTGACATCTTGAGTCTGTTTTCTTCTTCTGCTGCCAGTAAATGGGGTTTTATGTGTTCTTGGTGCACAGGCTCGTCAGCTGATCCTGCAGAGTGGCTTAACACTAAGTGACTTGGACCGACATCCAGAGGTAAGTGGGACTGCAGAGGTGAGCCCTCACCTGACCTTCCTTTAACCTGCTGCTTCATAAAGCTTCAAGCTCCTTTATCCTTCCCTTGAGGATGACTTCAGGCAGCTAAACTGCATAATGTAAGCAAGAACTAGATTAGTTTATTTCTTTCCACCAACCCTTAGTCTTGGTGCTTGTCCCTGCAGTAGCCTGCAGAGTTGTTTCCTCCAGGTGTTTGACATGTCTTCCAGGCTGGAACATCAAGGCAGGGATCTTGTGTTGCTGAAGTGTCACTGGAATTTTCCTGTGCCAAAGGGTGTTGTCCCTTCTATGGGGACCCAAGCTGTTCAAGGAAATGTTTAAGGCCAGGCTGATGAGGCGTTGAGCAACCTGGTCTGGTGGGAGGTGTCCATGTACATGGCATGAGGTTGGAACTAGATGATCTTTAAGGTCCCTTCCAACCAAAACCATTATATGATTCTGTTTTCATTCTGGTCCTTAAATGACAACATTAGAGGCTAAAGTGATGTTTCTTGCTAGCCAGCAGTTTAGTTTGTTTTTTTCTTTCTCCTGCTCTCACGTGCTTGTGGTTTAGCAGGGGCTGGTGTCCTTGGGTGGCTGACCAGACGGTCATCTCTGGTCAGGCTGGCATCTGGCTGCTTGAGACCTGACACCCTCCCAAGCTGCACCAAGAGCAGCGCCTGGATGGGAGAAGTTTCCACACCAAGTTTCTCCTCTTCCTACAGCTTGACGTTGCCATTGATGGAGCAGATGAAGTGGACTCTGACCTCAACCTTATCAAAGGTGGCGGGTGAGCCTTGCTGTCTGTCTGTGGTGCACATGGTATTGGCTTTCCTGCACCTGGGTCAGGGCAACCCCAAGCACAGATACAGGCTGGGTGGAGAGTGGCTTGAGTGCAGCCCTGAAGAGAGGGATTTGGAGGTGTCAGTGGATGACAAACTCAACATGAGCAACCAGTGTGTGCTTGCAGCCAAGAAGGCCAACCAAACCCTGGGTTGCATCAAGAGAAGTGTGACCAGCAGGTCAAGAGAGGTGATTTTGCCCCTCTACTGGGCTCTGGTGAGGCCCCATCTGGAGTTACTGTGTCCAGTTCTGGTGTCCTTAACATAAGAAGGACATTGAGCTGTTGGAGCAGGTCCAGAAGAGGCCACAAAGACGTCCAAGGGCTGGAGCAACTGCCTTATGAAGACAGGCTGAAGGAGTTGGGGTTGTTCAGCATGGTGAAGAGAAAGGTCTGAGGTGACCTCATAGCAGCTTCTCAATACCTGAAGGGGGCTACAGAAAGGCAGGGGTAGGACTTTTTAATATATGTGATGGGAGGACTAGAAATAATGGATGTAAATTGGAAGAGGGGAGATTCAGGCTAGATATAAGAAAGAAGTTCTTCCTGGTGAGGGTGGTGAAACTGGAAGAGGTTGCCCAGAGAGGCTGTGGATGCCCCTTCAATCTCTGGACAAGTCCAGGCTGGACAAGTCACTGAACAGCCTGATGTAGTGGGAGTTGTCCCTACCCATGGCAGGGGTGTTGGAACTTGATGATCTTTAAGGTCCCTTCCAACCCAAACTATTCTATGATTCTGAGCATCTTTTTTTGGCTGCAGATGTCTTGGATGGGCTGTAGAGGTTGGTGGGATCCTGTGCAGCAGGACATAGCTCCTGCCCAAGAATGTGTGGGTGGCAAAGAGGATAAACTCATGGGGAGGGGGAAAATAGCCTGACGTGGGACAACAGTAGCACCAAAAGTAGCAAGAAGATGATGGAGGGGACTGGGTTTGTAAGACCATCAGGCATACTGAGGAGCAGTCTATTTTCTGATATTTATATTACATTTTTCCCCCCTTGCAGTGGTTGCTTGACACAGGAAAAAATAGTTGCAGGATATGCAAAATGCTTCATCGTTATTGCTGATTACAGGTAAAAGTCCTAATTGTACCTCTCTTTGCCATGGGAGGATTTAGATGGTCCTGTGTTAGGCCTTCCTGCCCTGAGGGATGTGAGGAGGAACAGTCTTAACTCACAGCCTTTCAGCAAGTCAATTTAGCTGCTTGCTTTCTTAATTTTCAACCCAGCAGGCCTGCTTAGGACTCAGCAGGGCTTGTGGGAAATGGCTGCTCTGCTCTTTGTGACCTCACTGATTGTCACCACAGAATAAATTTCCCCTTCTGTACATAGAGCCGCAGGGCTATGGAGAAAACAACTCTTGTCCTGGTTGACCAAAACCATGTTAAAAACAGGGCTTGGGAGTGAACAGAGCATCATGCTTGCTGGAGCAGCTGTTGGAATGGGTGCACTTCCGAGGTGCAGGTTATGACCACTCATCAAAATGCCTATTTCAAAGGGTTTCTCTGAGGTAGTTACTCTTTCTGAGAATTACATCTTCAGATGAAGAAGCAATTAATTTTCTGTTCCTTGGTCCTTGAAGACATTTTCTAGAGCTAACCTTCACCTGTGTATTCCAGTCCTTTAACAAATGTGACTTGCCCATTTCAATGTAACACTGCTAGATTTGAAAACTAATCCTGATGGATGTATTTCAGTGTTTCTTCAAGTCTCAGTCTTGACTTCTTTCTCATCCTTTCTTATAACTCATTTTTAAATTGTGCAACATAATGAAAACCCTCTCTGGATGTGTTTAAGGCCAGGCTGGACAAGGCACTGAGCAGCCTTGTAGTGGGAGGTATCCCTGCCTATGGCAGTGGGGTTGGAACTAGATAATCTTTAAGGTCCCTTCCAACCTGAACTATTCTATGATTCTATGCATTAAACTATTTTTATCCTACATGTGTTGCACATCTGATCTGACTTCTGTGCCCTCCAGAACCTTACACCTGAGTGGGGTTAGCAAGAGGCCAAAGCATTATGTGCCTTGTGTTAATGGTATTGGCAACACAGAGTTGGAAGCTAATCCCACTCTTAAACTGCATCCTCAGGAAAAAATCCCAGAGCCTGGGAGAGCAGTGGAAGAAGGGAATCCCCATTGAAGTCATCCCCATGGCTTACGTCCCTGTCACCAGAGCCCTGACCAAAAAGTTTGGAGGAGCCGTGGAGCTGCGCATGGCTGTCAGCAAAGCGGTACGTGTCGCTGCTCAGTTCCCAGAGGAGCCACTTTGATGTGGGCAGGCAGAGGACATGAGGTCTAGCTTTTCATTTAATCTGGGTTTTTCACTCCCACGACTGCCATCTTGGGTCATTCTGTCTAATTATACTTCGTTAATGAACTTTGTGTGCCTCTCTGGTTTGTGTCCCCTAAAGCGAGCATCCCTCTGCAGGGAGAGGGAGGGATTGCCAGCCTGAGTCTCACTTGCTGCTCTCTAGGGGATATTGGCATAGTTTGCACTCCTAAAGGAGGTCTCAAGTTGGGTGATCCACCCCAGGCTCCTCTGTAGCACAGGCAGCCAGATTTGGGCTGAATTAAAGATGGAAATACCATCTGTCCCTCCTGTTCTGACCTGTGCAGTGGGGTTTTGCCACCTTGTGTTGCCTAACAGGGCAAAAAGAGAGCTGCTGCACTAATGGCTGGAGTAAATACTTAAAGGCTGAATACTCCTTTTTAATGCATGAAGGAATTCAGTGGGAGAAGCAAATCTGCTCATAAAAACACACTGAGAGCACAACAATTCTTGAGCAGAGAGTGAGAACCCACCAGGCAACAGGTAAAACTGCTTCTCATGCTCAGCCTGTTCCCAGTAAAGTCCAAATAATCCCAGTGTCATCTATTCCCTCCTGCTTTTCCCATTGAAAATGATTCAGCCTTCATTTTGCTCACTTTTGCTGTTTCCTATAAGGAAAACAAGTTCTAAATGTGGGAATTTTAAAGTTATCTCATTTTCAGAAGAAATACTCATCATTCTCTTGGCTTTACACACAAATCTCTCCTCAAGCTGGGCAGAAAAAAGTACAAAAAGAGGTTTTCCCTCCTCTCAGAGAGTCCTGTAAAAGCACAATGAAGCAAATATCCTTTTATTCCATGGCAGGCTTTTTTTCCTGGTGCCTTTTACCTCTGTCACCACTGTAAAAATCTCATTCCCTGCCCATGGCATAGGGGGTTGGAACTAGATGATCTTGAAGGTCCCTTCCAACCCAAACCATTCTATGATTCTGTGATTCTAAGACTGCATTTGGGTGCCTGAGAAGAGCAAGCCAGTCATTATCTGTGTAGCTGAGACCACCTTCACTCAGGGAGTCCATATCAGTGATTCATCTGAGGATGCTGGTCCCTGCTGCCACCATCCTGCTTAGTGGCACTGAAACACCTTGTGCTCAGTCCCCCAGTTGACCTTAACCTGTGAAAGGACCCAGTTCCCCCTCAAGTGAGTGCTGGGCATGTCCTGGATGCTGAAAGCCAGCAATTCTTCAACTCTGAAATCCCCCCATGGCATCTGGCAGCACACTGCTATCACTGGGATGGACTGGGGATTTATTTGGGCTTGAATTGCCCTATAGAGCTTTGCTCTAGTGTAAAAGATCCCCTGTTGCATTGATAAAATCTCATTGTTTCCACCTTCTGCAGGATTATCACTATGCAGGAGGATGAGGAACAAGAAATTGCCTTGGGTGGTGGTTTTACTTGCAGGTTTATTGTGGACTGCCCTGATTTACTTGGATGATGACTCTCTAAAGCATTGCAATAGGGATACCTGGTCTCTAGGTGAGGGCTGTGACAGTCCTTGGCGTGACAAGGAGCTGACAAATGTCTTTGCTTCCCAGGGCCCTGTGGTGACAGACAATGGGAACTTCATCCTGGACTGGAAGTTTGACAAGGTTCATGAATGGGCTGAAGTGAACACTGCTATAAAAATGATACCAGGTAATGTCTGACTTAAAAAAGAAAAATACAAAATGTGGCTGAGACTTGGGCCCCTACTAAATAATCCTGTCTGGGGGAGGTGAATAGAAGGAAGCATGGTGTATTTGTGAATAGAAGGAGGTATGATGTGTTTACTGCCTTTCTGAGGTCTTTGAAGTGAAAACAAATGTAGTTGACACTCAGCAGCTGAATAAATGAGTTGTACCAAATTTCACCCCGTCTGGTGGTGAAAAAATGCGGGTGCAGGTTGACTTCTGAAATGCTCTGCCATGCCAATCCCTTACTCTCCTTGTACCCAGTTAGAGAGGGCTTTTAAATGGAAACACTGGTGGGTTCTGGAGCAAAGGGTTTGCACTGAGTTACCCAGTTGTACCCAGTTAGAGAGGGCTTTTAAATTGAAACACTGGTGGTCTCTGGAGCAAAGGGTTTGCACTGAGTTAGAGCTCTGCATCCCTTTACCACCTGCTTGTGTCATCCTACTGGCCTCCTTGCTGTGAGGGTGCAGTGTAAGGCCTGGTCACTCTGTTTGAAAGTGAAATAGTCTCTCCAGACAGATCTCATTGACCTCCCAGTAGCTTAAGGGGCTACAGGAAGGCTGTGGAGGGACTGTTTGGCAGGGAATGGAGAGATAAGACAAGGGGCAAGGGTTTTAAACTAGAGCAGGGCATTAGATTTAGATTAGACATTAGATTCAGAATAGACATTAGATTTAGATTTAGACATTAGATTTTAGATCAATACCTGAAGGAAGGGAGCTACAGAAAGGCAGGGGTAGGACTTTTTAATATATGTGATGGGAGGACTAGAAATAATGGATGTAAATTGGAAGAGGGGAGATTCAGGCTAGATATAAGAAAGAAATTCTTCCTGGTGANTTAGATTTAGGTTGGACATTAAGAAAAAATTCTTAACCATGAGAGTGGTGAAGCACTGAAACAGGCTTCCCAGAGAAGTGGTGGATGCCCCATCCCTGGAGACATTCCAGGCCATGCTTGATGAAGCTCTGAGCAACCCAATCTTAAGTGCAAGATGGTCCCTGCTCACTGCAGAGACTCCCCGATTGGAATCGTGGAGTGACTCTGGTGTTAACTCTTCTTCCTCAGGTGTGGTGGAGACAGGGCTCTTCATCAACATGGCAGAGGTGGTGTACTTTGGCATGGAGGACGGCTCGGTCAGCGTGCGTGAGAAGCAGCCTCGCTGATGCCATCCTGCTGCCTGCTCTGTTTCACCTTCAGCCACTTTGTTTCAGCTGTTGCAATGGTGCCAACCTGATGTTCTTTGCCTTAAAGAGAGCAGCGGTTATCAAAGAAGACCGATGGGAAGTTGATCAGAACCCGCTGATGTGATACTGAATGTCTTTTTTTTAAAAAAAAAAAAACAAAACGATGACGAAAAACTATATTCTATTTCTATATATTTATATATTTTTACTTTACAGGAATATTGCCTTTTTTAAAGGATCATTTAAACAGATTGCTTTAATGTTTTTATTTTCTTTTCTAAGAAATACTTACCAAAAAAAGAATAATCCTTGATTTGTGTTTCTTGTTTTTTTGTTGTGGGTTGGTTTTTTTTTTCTTGGTTTGTTTTTTTTTTTCCCTTTTTTTATTTTCTAACAGAACTTGAACCCTTCTGGTTGCTCATAGTGCTTAGTGATTGGGGTCAGAAATACAATCCTAATGCATTGTTCCTAACCACTCTGGCTGGAAGGGTGATGCACATCCAGTGGGGACCTGCTGATGCCTTATTTTGGAACCTTTTTGGTTCAGTGTTCTATGCCTTTTTATTTTTCTACACCACTGTTTTTTAATAGTTCAGGATGTCTGGTTGTCTTCTGCACACGAAAATTCCCTGAGCCAAGGGTGATCTCTGTCTGGGACATTCATAAAGGCCTTTGTATGGGAGAGCTGCTCATCCTTTGAGCCAAATCCTGCTCTCCATGAATTCAGTACCTCTGATTAAAGTCTGGAGATGCTTGTTTGGGGACTTTGTCCTTGAAAACTGAAGTTTACAGAAGCTTACCTGCACAGCTTTTACAGCAGCATGGAACACTCTTCAGTGGCAAATTGTTTTGTGATGAAGGTTCATTATCACCCCTTGCAGCTGGTTGATTTGGGGAAGGAAAGAACAGAACGCACAGGAGAAAACGAGTCTTCCTGCCTAAATTCTCCACATGTAGCAGGAGAGAGAGAGACATTTGTTAAGTATCTTGTTCTTGTGTATAGGTGCTTTGCATGGTTCTGGTTTCAAAATGCAAGCCCTTTCTTTGTGTTGTAGACACTGAAATAAAGAGATGTTATACCAGATTTGGTGGTAATTTGGGTTTTTTAATAATTTTTTCTCTTTTTTTTTGGACAATGGGGCAGATCACTGTCATACTGATCTAGTGGGAAGTGTGTCTCCCTATGGCAGGGGGGTTGGAACTCAATGATCTTTAAGGTCCCTTCCAACCTGAACTATTCTATGATTCTGTGATTTCCAGTGCAGTAGGAAGGGTCCTTATGAGGAGCCTCAAATTTGATAGTTATTCTGAAAGGTTCAACATTATTCATCTCACAAAAAAAAAATCAAAAGACACTGTCCTGCTGGTGTGTCTAAATTTTAACTGCAAAACAAAGGAGTTAAAAGCAATGATAGTGTAAAATGAAAGTGTATACTGGCATGAGATGATACTTAACATCCACAAGAGTTTTGACAATGCCAAAATATTTGGAATACTGGATCAAAACATGCTGAGATTGCAGTGATGAACATCTATAGATTTCTCTTCTGCATCTTTATGATGCCAAAGTCTGTGTGATGAGGCACTGAGAAACTTGGTCTAGTGGGAGGTGTCCCTGCCTATGGCAGGGGAGTTGGAACTAGATGATCTTGAAGGTCCCTTCCAACCCAAACCATTTTATCATTCTATGATTTGCTTTCTTTTTTTGCTTAAGGTAAATATGTTACATCATTTGAATTTAAAGCCATTATCCAATGAATGCTTATTAGCTGCAATTCTTGCCTCGAGACTGTCTTAAATTTGTATCTCTAAAACGTGCATCTGAACATGACTCTTTTTTTTATTTTTTCTCAACTAAGAGGAGCTATTTTTGCATCTTCAAATCTTTCCCTTCCTCCACAACTATTCTGCTAATTTCTGCAGCACTTGAACTGAGCAAACCAGCTGCCATCCAGCCAAAAACTTGTTGGAAAATGCTGGAATTGCTCTTCCTGCAAACTTGATGCTGCAGAAACTCTTTGCAAAAAAAACCCCAAAAAACCCCCCAAAAACAAACAAACAAACAAAACAAAACAAAAAAAACCCACACAAAACCAAAACCCTCTGGAGCCATGGTGCTGTTTTCAGATGAGTAATGTAATCCTAGATAAACAGAGAGTAATCGAGCAAAGCTTTGTGCTCGAGCACCTTCTCACTCAGCATGCTTCTGGAAATGAGATTAGCAGGAGAAAACGTTGCTGTTGACTCTCCTCTCTCCCTGAAATCAAACAGCTCCTTCTCAAAAAGCCAATAAAAACCCATTACTGCCCCATTACTTTCTGGCCCTGGCCCAGAGGTGATCTCACTCAGCTTTGTGCTTAGCAGGGTCTTGTTAAAGCATGAAGGTGGCAGGTCTGGCTCTTGAGCTTCTCTGGGTGCTTTTGGGATGAAGGTAGCACTGGTGGGTGGGTGCTTTTGCAGGGGTGAAGCTTTGAGTGGGTTGTGGGTTAACGGGTGCTGAGTTTACTGCAGAGATGAGAGGAAAATCACAGAATGGGTTGGAAGGGACCTCAAAGATCATCTAGTTCCAACACCCCTGCCATGGGCAGGGACACCTCCCACTAGATCAGGTTGTTCAATGCCTCATCCAGCCTGGTCTTAAACACCTCCAGAGATTGAGGGGGCATCCCCAACCTCTCTGGGCAACCTCTTCCAGTGTTTCACTACCTTCACTGTCAAGAATTTCTTTCTTAAATCTAGCCTGAATCTCCCCTCTTCCAATTTACATCGGAGCAGTAACACTAGAGGTCTTCAAGGAGAGAAGTTGGAGGCCATTCCCTGTAGGATGCTCAACTGATTTACCATTAGCCCTGAATTATGGATTAACTCGACCCTGGAGAAACATGAACATTGTAAAATAAGAGTAACAGCACCTCTAAAATTAATGAGCAAGAGAGGTAATGAAACACTGGTCCCACTCCCCCAAAAAAATCACCCCCAAACAATATAATATGGCAGGGGGGTTAGAACTCGATGATCTTTAAGGTCCCTTCCAACCCTAACTATTCTATTATTCTATGATTCTATAATAAGAGAGTGCTTCATATTCAATTTCATTAACCTCTGGTTAATAAGTTAAATAATTAAGCTGAATTAATTACACTAAGTAGAAATAAATTGTTGTTTTAAACAGAATCGCCTCATTCCACCTTATAAAGCAAGTGTTACTGCCTGTCAGGTTTTTATCAAGGCCCCTGTAGGATGGCAGTTACGATCTGACATTATAATTATTCTGAGAAATGTGACATAAAAAGAGATTAAAATAATTAAGCAGACAGCACGGACCAAACTAGATGATAATAGCCAGTGACAGGGAGAAAATGAGCACATTATAACTAGTAAGAAAAATTATCTGCAATGAATACTAGTAAGCTGGAACAAGTATTTATTTCTTCTAAAGATAAAGCCAGATCCATCTTGTAACCAGGGAGAACCTTTGCATTGCTTTTCTGAGTAAAGTTTTCTGGATAAACTTTTAATTCAGGTGGTTTTTAACAAAAAATCGGGTTGACTTTAATCCAACTGCACCAGGAAAGGAAGTGGAAAAAAAAAAAAAGAAAGGGAAAAGGAAAAGGAAAAAAAGGAAAAAAAGGAAAAAAAGGAAAAAACGGAAAAGGGAAAAGGAAAAAAGGAAAGGGGGAAAAGGAAAAAGAAAAGAAGGGAAAGGAAATGGGAAAAAAATCCTCATTTTGAAAGGCATTTTTCAAATTTATCAAACCTTGTGAGGATGCCAGAATTCCTTTGCAATTTTATTTTACGCAGTACATTAGAAAAAGATCAGGCATTTCAACTTGAAAACCTATAAACTGCTATTTTTTTGGTACCAGAAGTTCTAAAGTTCATTCAATTCAGCTGCAATGAGCTGTATCATCCCTATTTCTCATCAAGATCTGAACTGTTAAGAAGTCCCGATATAACTACAGAACTCAACACATCAGTTATTTAGATGCTCGACTCTCATGTGGAAATTATCTCCTAAGCAGGGCACTATAAATTACCATGGATTTTCCCTAATGAAATTTTTTTCCTGTAGAAGAGTATTTGTAGCAACATCATCTCTGTATTTACTGTTTTCAGATATTTACTGTCCTCAGTTTTCCTGACTGTACTTTTACAGCTACTGACACAGGCATTTTTTAAGCCCCCTTAATTACACTCGTGAAAATAATGTCACATCCTTGAGGTTGAGCAAAACAGAGAAGGAAAGATTATTGACTTGGCTTTGACTACAAGAAATCACATAGTATTTTTTTAATAAAAAAAGACTTTTTTACAAGCATGTCTCAGTGTAAGGTAAGTTTTCTAATACAGATCATCAATCATGCAGGAAAGTTAAATGCTGCTGATAATATATGTTGTGTCTTCAAGTCAACAGCAGGAAGATGAGATTCAGTGGATGAAAAATTGCCTTTAAAGCAAACCACCTCATATCTGTAAATCTCCCTGCAGTTAACTTGGGATGTTGAATTAGGAATATTCTTGATCACATTCATCTCGTGCTGTATTGTTAAAAATATGTGCACACAAATATGATCATGAAAAAAAAAAGGCAAATGGTGAAGAGTCCACTAACCTAGAATGGGCCTTTTATTGCACACCAAACTCTAAATGGTGACCCCTTGATGCAGGATTAATTTCTTAAAAATGCTAACAAGTTTCCTTTCTACTTAGGTATGCTTCACAGGTTTGCATACTCTCTTCTTGAAGCTATTACTGGAATGCCTGGTGGAACATAGGCATTAATTAAGTATTAATTTCCTGAAAACATTTTCAAAGCCCTAATTTCAGTAATTTATTTGCCTGCCACGGTGCACTGCCTTCTTGTAATCAGTGTTTAATAACCCCTGCAGTTTAATCCCAACAGAATAAATTTGGCAATGACAAATCCCATTGTCATCTGCTGTAAATACAGAGTGTGATGCTTCTTTTACTATCTTAACTCCTTGCACAAAATAAAAATACAGCTCTGCCTTCCTCTAATCCTTACATGAATTAGTTTCTGAAGGGGAGACTGCCATTCTCCACTTCACATTTCAAAATAATTAGTGAGGGCTGGGCAAAGTCAAACGCAGCAGCTCACACCAATGTACCAAAATCTTGTAAAACTGAAGAGCAAACAGCTACTAATAATTTCTGCCTACTGAGATGGTCAGGTGGCTTCAGGATATGATCCACAAAATAACTGAGGTTATGATTATTAAGTTTATTCCATCCTTGTTTGAGAGCTTGAGTAACCCATTTTGACTCTGACCAGGGTTTTGAGATCTGCAGTGTATGTTTTCTTGCTAAGGCTCTTCATTTTTACTTGTGCACTTGTTGATGGGACAAGCCCTAGCAATCTACAGCCTTCTCAAAAACAGAATCAGATAATAGTTTGGGATGGAAAGGACC
>VZTY01008894.1:0-14726 GCA_013400935.1 Turnix velox
TATTATTATTTTATTATTATTATAATAACCAATTATTATTTTATTATTATAATAAACAATTATTACTGGTTATTATGAAAAAATAACCAAATTCCTTCTACTGAAGGACAATTTTTAACCAATTTTTCTGTCAAATTCTGTGACTTCTCATGAGTTAGTATCAAATGCTTGAATTTAAGTACTGCCCAATGACAACAACCCTCTATATGAAAAAATAGAACTGTGAAGATATAATTCATGAGAAGTTTTTTATTAGCTCAATAGTTTGTTAAATAATTTTTTTGTTCAATAATTTTTGTTAAATAATTTTTGTTAAACAATTTTTTAAAAGAAAATATATTAAAATCACCCCAAGTTTTGACCATTAAGTTTCCTTTCTCCTCTATTAAATTGGTAAATTTTGGAAATTCAGAAGTGTTGAGCATCCAGAAGATGGTGCTGCAGCACTTCAGCTGCTCACTGCCTTCTCCTTGTGATGTGTGTTCAGGTTTCCAACTCAGATGAAAATTTTCTTTTCCAGTATGAATGCAGGACCTCCCAGCCCCAAGATATGCATATTTTTTCTCCCCTCTCAAGAAATCCTTAGTTTTTTTTTGAAGTCAGAAAAATCCAAATCAAAACAGAGGACAAATTCTGCCTTTCCATTAATGTGGGGATGAACAAAGATGTATCAAATAATGAGAAATAAGATCAAGCTGCTTACTTTGGACCTGGCTCAAACCAGGTTTCAGCTTGTGTCTGCTGCTGTGGTTGGGATACTTGTGCAACAATTGGTCTGAATCTGAAGATTTTGCCTGAGCTGTTCACAGTTTAGCAATATTTAAAGCCAGATTTTCACTTCAGAATATCTTTTCTTCTGGAGTATCCTCCACAAGTTGTTAATTTAAAGATTTGTTTAGGAAGGAACATTATTCTTCTTCCAGCACTGCCTGTTTCAGCTTCTTCCATTGAGCAAACCCATCTCTTACTTCATAAAAATTATAAGCAAGAGGGGAAAAGGGCAATGTGGCCACCCAACAAAAACTTCTGATTGATTGGAATAGCACTTTTATAGAGTTCTAGGCTTGATCTCTCTCTCCTTACAGCCATCAATGACTTCAGAGGGATGATGTCTATCCAGGAGGAGGCAAATGGTGGCTGCTGCCCTTCCCCACTGGTGTTAAATAGGAGAGAGAGGTGGAGGAGGCTGATTTGGAAGTGCTGGGGAGGGAAGAAGTCTCCAGTGGAGCCCAGGGGTGTGGGACTTGGGGGAAAATGGGCTGGAAAAGGGTTGGTGTGGGGCAGAAGTAGAAGATGAGGAAAAAAGAGGGGCATGTGGAACCTGCCTAGAGGCAAACTGAGGGGAAAAATGGATTTGATGTTCACCATGAGGGTGGTGAAACACTGGAACAGGTTGCACAGAGAGGTGGTGGAGACCCCATCCCTGGAGACATCCAAGGTCAGGCTGAATGAGACACTGAGCAGCCTTCTCTGTCCCTGCCCATGGCAGGGGGTTGGAACTAGATGATCTTTAAGGTCCCTTCCAACCCAAATCATTCTATGATTAATTGGGTGCAGAGGAGATCTCTAATTGAGCCACCATGGGGGAAGGGATTGGGGAGGGAGGTTGTGTGTGGGGTTGAGGCTGTGCCCAGCTTTTCCTTCCCCATCTCTGGAGGACAGCCTTGATTTATGGCCTCCCAAAGCCTGACAGAACAGCCTGTGGTGGAGATAATGTGGGTCTGACAGTTAATTCTATAGCTGTGGCATTGCAGACAGGGGAAGTCTATCAGTGCTGGAAAGGCTTGGTATCTTTTTGCAACATGCTGCCCTAACTTTTGTCTTCTAAGTGTAGCAGGAAACCAGGAGTCCTGGATACAGTCCAGTATCTACATTTCTGTTGCTTTATGTAGATAGTTTGGAGCTGCATTTTGGGAGTTTTAATTTTTTTTTCCCTTTTCTTCTTTTTTTTTCCCCTTTTCTTCTTTTTTTTCCCCTTTTCTTCTTTTTTTTCCCCTTTTCTTCTTTTTTTTCCCCTTTTCTTCTTTTTTTTCCCTTTTCTTCTTTTTTTTCTCTCCCCTTTTCTTCTTTTTTTTTTTCATTTGAACAGAATGTTTCTGAAATGCTGTAGAATAAAATGAAATACTGGAAGTGCAAGGGGTCTGGAAATCAGCACTTCCAGATTCCACCACTGGCACTGACTAAGGCAGAGAGGGAAGCAGCATTGTCCACACAAAACACTGGAAAGACATGAAAAATACAGGGCCTTAAAAAAAAAATCACAAGTAAAAATCAAACATTGGTTCGTGCTTTTATGTAAGAAAACTGGAAAAAAAAAAAAAGAGGAACTGTTCTCTGAGAAAATTTGCATTTTGAAAAGGCAAAAAAAAAAAGAGCCTCTTTCCCTCTTTCTTCATTTTCTGTAGGAGGCTTTCAGTGTACTTTTTTTTTTGTTTTCCACTGGGTTTAGCAATGACTTTGACAGACTCTCCTTGACCTTGAAGAGACCCTTCTGCTAGTTACCTAAGTGAATCCCACCTGTATTAGAAAATTGTCTATAGAAAGATAATGAAGCTTATCTCAAGTGCTTTTCTGCAGACATGTTTAGTGAAAAGAGAATAGCTGTATCCCCTACAGCTACATTGGCAATATTTATTCCTGCTGCTTCCTTTTCTTGTCTCTTCCAATGCAGAGTTGCCTTGAATTTCATGTTTTGCTGCCTTTGACAAAGGCAATACTTGGTGGAATGTGCAAGCAGGAGGCATCAGGGTGTTTCTTCAGGATAGCAATAAATGTTTTGCAAGTCATGTTCCTTTTCCTATAGGTCAGGCAGAAGCTTTCTGAGAAATAGATCACTGTCATGTTAGATGCATCCATCAATGTCATGAGACTCACAGCCTGAGAAGAAATACTGCTGAATGCTCTCAGTCTTTCTGGAGTGCTGGTAAAAGCTGTAAAATGTCAAAGAAAAAGCTGGATGTGTGCATGTAAATACATGAATGCAGCTGTTTATGGAAGTGCTTTATAGGGTGCCACTGCTCAGGGCTGTAAATCTTTTCTCAAGCTTGTGGAAAAGAAGAGCAGTTCCATTTCATGGATAACTACTAGGGTCACAGAATAATAATAAAAAAAAAGAATTCAGGATCTTCACAAAAGCTGCGGGCAGAGAAAGGCCAGGTCTTCCCTATGCCTGGCTGCTCTGATTCAATGGAAGTATCTAATTCCAGGATAGTAATATTATTTTTTTCACTAGGATGAGAAAATTGGGCTAAGATAAGTATCACAAGTGACTTATCTACATAGTAGTAAAAATCAGTTGTGTTGTCTTCCTGGAATGATCTTAAACCTATGAGGTTTGTCTTTTTAGTAGGTCAAAAGAAAAAGTATTCTTAGTAACATAAAAGCATTTTTAAAAAAAGTTTTTTTGGACTTTTCCCCCTCTACATATAATTTCTTCTTCCTTTGTGATGATTCTTCAGGGTAAACTCATGACTGGAAGTACAATCCATCATTCTGGAGCTTTTTACCTTGTATTTTTGCAACCCAAACACAAAGAATTATGGACTCCAGCATGTGGTGTAGATAAAATAAGGTTATAAAATGTATTCTTTGCTTGAGCCAGGGACATTTTGTTGTAACCATCACTAAGAAATTAGTATTTCTGTCACTACTGCACAGTAACCAGTCTTAATCAAACCCTTCCATAGATGCTTCTTTATTCACAAAGAAAAACTTGATCTTAGCCACTCCCTTTCAACAATTTGGCCTGAGTGACTATGTTTTGGCTTGGGTTTTGATGTGCTAGATAATGCAAAAAACAATAAAGCTGAATGTGCTTGTAGCTGGTAAGTAGTTTAACCAGGAGATTAATCCCAAGGATTACAAAAAAATTAAAGAACAAAGGAGAATCTGACATTGACTGTGTGTTTGTGAAATTTGTGAGTTTTTAGTTCAGCAGAGACAATGTGCTTTTAGCTGAGCTACTACCCATATTGCAATGCATGAGAGAGTAATTGTGGGAGCAATAATAAGCTCTCTTCCCAGCATGGATGCTGAATGGCAGAGAAAAGTGACAATTTAGACCCTTTCTTATATAGCTATATCAACACAACTAAATCTTTCTCTTCCATTTGCCCCAAATTGTTCCAAACCATCCATACATTGTGCTTAAATGATGAGAAATATTGATTCTTCACTGATTTATCCATTTTGGTTGAGCCCACTTCCCTCCCTGGCAATAGGATGGAGAGAGAGAAGACTGTTCCAATCTACAAGAGACTTTGAAGAAAAAAAATTAGAATAATTTTTAAAACATGCTTCTTTTTATTTATCTCTCTGAGTTTGTAGTTTGGAGAGATTACCTAGTCCTGTGTGGAGTTATACACATTTTTTCCAGGGCTAGAAGTGGTCCAGCACTCTGTTTTGCTCTGTGCTGCTAATACTGGCAGGAACAAATAATCATAGAACAAATAAATCATAGTTTGGGCTGGAAGGGACCTTAAAGATCATCTAGTTCCAACTCCCCTGCCATAGGAGGGACATCTCCCACTAGATAAGGTTTCTCAATATATATATATATTTATATAAACACATATCATTGTATTGCTGTGCAACTCAAAGTAGTGTTGCTCTGAACTGCCCCTCAGTAGTTTCTTTCAAAATAAACTCAGTATTAAACTTAATAAACCAAGAAATTTATGCCCAAAGAGGAAGGGGAGAAAGCTCGTGTAAGGTTAATACAAACTTCAGTATTAATCTGTCCCTCAGTAGTTTCTTTCAAAATAAAACCAGCATGAAACTTAATAAACCAAGAAATTAGTTGATGCCCAAAGAGGAGGAGGAAAAAGCTTGTGTAAGATTAATGCAGGCTTCAGTATTGATCTGTCTGGGTTTATCTGTGGTGCAATCTTTGCTCACAACTTTTTAATCAACTTGGCTCACAGTGTGTCAAGAGCCATGTTAAAACTTGTGTTTTTAACATTCTGCCAAGAGTCTGAAGGGTGATCTCATTCAAGTTTATAAATATGTAAAAGTAGAGTGTCAAGAGGATGGAGTCAGGTTCTTCTTATTGACCTCACATGATAGGACAAGGGGCAGTGGGTGCAAGCTGGACACAGGAGGTTCCACAGGAAAATGAGAACTTTTTCACAGTGAGGGTGACAGAATACAGGCACAGGCTGCCCAGAGAGGGTGTAGAGTCTCCTTCTCAGGAGACATTCAGACCCCATGAGGATGCCTTCTGATGTGACCTGATCTGGGTGCTCCTGCTCCCAGCAGGAGGATTGGACTAGATGATTTTTTGAGGTCCCTTCAAATCCTTGACATCCTGTGATTTCTGTGTAAATTCTTGAAACTGTGTTAAGTAAAACATCTACTCAGGACTGAGTTCCACAGACAAATACTTCATTCCATGCTTTTCACAGTCTCTGAAACATTTAACTGAGCCAAGAAATGAAATGTTAACTGTAGCATCATGAATGTGCAGCTAGCACTACAGCTGACTTTATCCAAAATACACAGCAGCGTGCTGCTGCACATCTGAGAACTGTGACATGCAACCCAAAAACCTCCTTTAACTAGAAATGACCCTTAGATACCTCAGTCTTTATCTTCCTCGATGACAAATAATTAATTTGTTCTCACTCTTCTCTCTCCCCAAGAAAAAAATTGAGGCCAAATTTAGCAGAACCATGTGTCCTGGTGTGCATTTAAGCCACTATTCAGTNAGGCCAAATTTAGCAGAACCATGTGTCCTGGTGCGCATTTAAGCCACTATTCAGTGACAAAGGCAGGTTACACACTTCTGCTGAGTGATTTTTCCTATCTCATAATTTGCTTGTAAGAGTAATTTTCCTATCTCATAATTTACTTGCAGAGTAATTTGCTTGTTTCTCTAGCAGCAGCACACAGGTAATGTAAAATAATGTGTAAATGGATAAAAATTTATTCCTTACTTATTTTTGATGTCTTTTTATGTTGCTAGTCTTGGTAAAAAAGATTCTGTGGTAAAGGAGAGTGGAGTGCATCCTACCTGGGAGATCAAAGCAATGCCACAAGCAGGAAAATAAACTGAATAAACTACTAACTAGTTATCTAGCAAGCATTTCTTTAACTTAGTATGAACACTTCTGTGCTGAAAATAGTTTAGTCATTATTCTCTTATTTCTCCTTTTCATTTTGGCCAGAAAAGCTACCCTGACTTAAGAAACTTCTTGCTAAAGATTTGTCAAGACTAGAATGTTCCTGGAAAACTACTAAGTTTCTACAAACTGACATTTCCAAGAATAAATATTTTTATGAAATATTCTTGACTATGAATCTCAGATAATATACCAGTAACTCCTCCTTCTCACCTCTGTTAGAAGAGGGGCTGGAACTTGGATTCTTTATTTGGAAAAGGGAATGTGGTAAGGTGTTAAAAATCATGGATTGTTTGAGTAAAGCATCTAGAGTGTATTCATCATTTTATCATTAAAAGACATGTAGATATAGCACTTAGAGATATAATTTAGATTAGTGATGAGTTAATGATCTAAAAGGTCCCTTCCAATCTGGGCAATTCTATATTTCTGTGAAGCAAGAACTAGAAAGAGGCAGTGGTGAGCCAAGCTTTTCAGGAAGAGAGACTTTTAATCAGACCATCTTTGTATTTGTGGACCGTAGTTTTACAAAATAGAGTGAGGTAAAGCAGTGAAATAAACTGGAAACAGATTAAAATCACACAAGCAAACAAAAAATGGAAAATATTAGGCATCAATTTGCAGTGAATATTGAATATGAGAAACTAGAAGTGAGGAAGAGGGAAAGGAGAGCTCTACACATGATCTACTCTTAATCTTCTTGCCTTTGTAAGTGTTGCTGCTCACTGTAAGAGACAAGTTAATTCATGAACCTTTGATCTGTCTGAATACAAGGGCCAAAATCAAGTAGATAAACTTCCCCTAGAGGAAAGGTGGTGGTTTCCTATGGGACAATAAGTGAGAGGGTGGAGGCATGTTTCTTTAGTACAATTTTGATAGCAATGGCACTAATTTTGGCATATCTGTGTGACTTTTATACTTACCCCTCCAAATTATAGCAGGTTCCCTCCTGAGATACTTCTGCATTAGTGTAGCTGCTGCCTTCAGTGCTGAGGTGAGGTGATTTTTGCTATTTTTGCCTCTTTGCTTTGTTACCCTTCCTCTCTGGTGATGACTGGGACAGACAGAGAAATGTGCCCTTGCAGGAGCTTAATAACCATGTGAGAATCAATTAATTCAGTTTTAAATAAAAATCCCCTGGCTTAATTACCTGAGTTATACCAATAAATGTGCTCCAATGCCTTCAAAGCCTTGCAACTGGCTTTATCCCCATGTTAGTGCTGACTCTCAGGTGAATTGCCCTGTCTGGAAACAATTTTAATTTGTGTTTCCCATTTGTGTAGTGATCACCCCAACATTTCACATCTATATTAGCCACATGGGTTAAGTATTTATTCCATCAAGAGCTGCCATTCATTCTGGAGGTGTCAGAAATGCTCCCTATCTGGAAAATTGTTGAAATTTTAGCTCTTTTCTCCTCCCAACACAGAGTGAAATACTTGAAGTGCACTGGTGATGGGGTGATATTTATTCCTCCTCACTTTGCTGTGAAGTTTTGAAGTCAGCTGTCTAGTTAGCTCCAAGTTCTAGCTTCTAGTTAAGTCTAAAACTTTTCATTTGCCTCCAAGGGACAAAAAAACTTGTGAACAGTTGCACTGGGGGATCTGCAACTCCTGTGTTCATGTGCTCAGAGGTTATCCTCACTGACACATTTGCCAAGGGCTGTTGTTTTGCTTTTTCCCCAGTGCATTCTGGGTAATTCTCTAAACTGCTGCACATCTGAGAACTGTGACATGCAACCCAAAAACTTCCTTTAACTAGAAAGGACCCTTAGATACCTCAGTCTTTAGCTTCCTCAATGACAAATAATTAATTTGTTCTCACTCTTCTCTCTCCCCAAGAAAAAAATTGAGGCCAAATTTACCAGAACCATGTGTCCTGGTGTGCATTTAAGCCACTATTCAGTGACAAAGGCAGGTTACACACTTCTGCTGAGTGATTTTTCCTATCTCTCATAATTTCAGAGTATTTTGCTTGTTTCTTCAGCAGCAGCACACAGGTAATGTAAAATAATGTGTAAATGGGTAAAAATTTATCCTTACCTTACATTTTGCAGTCCTTTTATGTTGCTAGTCTTGGTAAAAAATATTCTGTGGTAAAGGAGAGTGGAGTGCATCCTACCTGGGAGATCAAAGCAATGCCACAAGCAGGAAAATAAACTGAATAAACTACTAACTAGTTATCTAGCAAGCATTTCTTTAACTTAGTATGAACACTTCTGTGCTGAAAATAGTTTAGTCATTATTCTCTTATTTCTCCTTTTTATTTTGGCCAGAAAAGCTACCCTGACTTAAGAAACTTCTTGCTAAAGATTTGTCAAGACTGGACTGTTCCTGGAAAACTACCTGGATTATTTGGTAAATACTTTTCTCTAGTACATAAGGTCTAAACCTGAGGAAGGTCAGACAGCAGGCTATGAGGATGCATAAGCCTATTTCATTAAACAGAAAAAAACCAACATCTGTTTTTCCTTATTTCAGTTTTACTTGAACAGACATTGCTTGGTTAATGAGTGCGCAGCAATTTACCACTATTAAGCAGGTGAGCCACTAACAGCACAAAAAAGGCATTCTTTGGAGCCAGTGGAAAATGACAGAGCACCACAAAAAGCCCAGCACACATGCTGCTTGGGAGCTGCAGGAATGCAGGCTCAGAAATGCTACAACACCAGCAAGCTCTCCTCTGGGGCCATTTGCTATTCACATGCCACTAAAATAAACCCAGGTCCAAAAATGCTCCACAGAAAGTGATGCTAATAATCAACATTGTAGCTCTGAGAGCATCCCAGATGCCAACAAACACCAAAAATGCAGGGAAAATTCAGAGTTTGAACCCACAGTTTAGAAAACAAAGAGAAAAACTCATTGTGTTTGTGGACATTTGGGTGTTTCACATTGAGCAGCAAACTCTGAATTTGTGTTCATGTTTTATGTTTTGTCCATAACCTCAGAGTTGAAACATCTATTACAAATACACACTTTGCCTAGCAACTGTTCTTGGAAATAAAATTCAACTTCCCAGCAAGGGAGATTTTCTGGATTTGTAAGCATTTTAAAAACCTCTGTGGCCATATTGAACTATTAATGGTTCTTCACTGATATCAAAACCCATATTTATGTTTTTCATAAAATAGTCTTTTCTAGCTGCTTCCTCCTCTAAAATTAACTCACTTGTGCTCTTACATGGAGCAGGGGGGATATATTGAACCTAATGGGTTGAAGGAGATAACTCCTTATGAAAATAGGTGCCTTCTGCCTAAATATGAGTAGCCTGGCTGAGATTGTCTTAAACCCCTTCTTTTGTTGCCCGTGTTATTGCACAGATAGAGCTCACTGTGATAAAATGTTAATGGATTGAGAAAATTCAATGGATCCTGTGGGAGTAGGCAAAGATTCAATGAGAATTTCACTCTGGGCTCCTCTAGGGTGGTGGATTGTCTGGCTTCCTACAGGATGACATGTTAGTACCTGGGAGAGTCACACTTGTCACTTTTGTCCCCAAATCCCTTCAGTCTCTGTGCATGCAAGCTCTGTTGTCTAGGACTTTTTAATAAGATATGTGATGGGAAGACTAGAAATAATGGATGTAAATTGGAAGGGGGTAGATTCAGGCTAGATATAAGAAAAATTCTTTACAGTGAGGGTGTTTCACTAGAAGAGGATGCCCGGAGCTGTTGACATATAGAAGTAAAAACTCATGGTATTTCAAGACCAGGCTGGACAAAGCACTGAGCAGCCTGATGTAGTGGGAGGTGTCCCTGCCTATGGCAGGGGGGTTGTAACTTGATGATCTCTAAGGTCCCTTCCAACCCAAAGTATGCTATGATTCTATAATTGTTTAACTAATCAGCTTATATAAGGACATTTTAATTTCTTGTGGGATCACTTTCATAGAAGTGCTCTCCAAAAAAATAGAACAAAGTCAGTGAGGATAGATGCTGAATAGAAAAAGAAGAGAAAATGCTTATTTGAGAAAGAACTCCCAGATTATGTTATCAAAATCTGAGAGTTCTTTGGCCCAGATTTCATTATTTCCATTATCTTGGCTTTCTGTAAGTATATTAGCCTTGTTACACAGTTCAGTTTTCCATTGGCAGTAATAGGATCTTACAAGATAGGAAGCCTATTAGATAATGCAGACATCTCCTTGCTGAAGCAGGAGAAGTCACTGAATTACTTCTGCTCATTGAAGAGCAGAGACCTAAAGGGCAGAACCTGTCCTTTCAAGGATAATTCCCATCAGATAAAATCAGTCACTTAAAATCATTTTAAGCTTTAAAATCAGGGATTGATTTTCTAAAAGAAATTGGTTGTAAAAAACCATAAATAACACAGGTTAATGTTCCATCTGTAGTAAGAAAAACAGAATACATGAGGCTGAGTTCTACCGAGTATAACTCTTATCAGCACCAAATGATACTAAGCAAGATGATATTTGTCGAAGGTATAGCAGGATACATGGATGCAATATAAAACTTCTTTTGCAATTACATGTTTCATGACTTTAACTCACGGATTCCTGTTCCTAGTTTATGTCCAATGAGTGAGATGCTATTCAATGAACACAGCCAGCAGATCAAACTGGAGAGGATCAACTGGAGACCTGTGTTTTTTTGTCTTCTGGAGACTGTGATAAGTGATGAAAGCAAGCTGCATCTCTCCAGCTACTGAGGTGCACCATAGCTCACCTCTGGGAAATGGAGTGATCAGTTCAAGCCACTCCTTGAATTATATACTCTTCTTTTTCTGTCTTGTACTTGTGTTGTTTTTACATGGAAACTCCAGCAGTAGACATGAGGAGAGAACATCAGCATGATGTCTTCCTGCTATATCAGGATGCCTCTGGAAGCTGTGCTAGTCAGAAACTTGCAAACACCCCAAACACCAGAACCAGGATTCTTAAATGAACAGTTTAAAACTGGAAGCAGAACATCAAGAGGAAAATCATTATAAAACAATAAGTCCTCTTTCCAAACATCTCATGATGTCAAACTGGTGTATCAGATACACCACAGAAGGGGAAACTGTCCAAAAACCTCTCAAGAAATTCTTCTCTCCCCTCTGGAGAGATGACTTCTTCTTAGTCATAAATCTTTGGTGGTCCTCTATTGTCAGGCTGTTCAATAATAATTCTAATTGCCTTGGAATCAGGAGTTTGCATCCTCAAGGGTTATAGGCTGCCTATTATCCCTCCACAGTCTATTATAGAATCATAGAATGGTTTGGGGTGGAAAGGACCTCAAAGATCATCTAGTTCCAGCCCCACTACCACAGGCAAGGACACCTCCCACTAGACCAGGTTGCAGTTCATTTGGTTTCTTTCCCCAGGGTTTCTTTCATCAGAGAGAAATAAGGAGTTTCACAGAGCTTTGGTAAATTCTATGTTTACTTCTCAATGGTTTTTTTGCATTAGTTTTTTGATTGTCAGGTAGCAAAAGTAAATTCAGGAGGACTTGAATGATGTGAGGAAAGAAAATGTGTATTTCCACATGATACAATGTAGAGTGCACAGACACGAGTTGAACATCAACTCATGGAGAAGATGCTTCAGCCCCCTCAGAGGTTGAGGCTTCATTCCAAGGGCACATTCCCAGCCAAGCTTTTATTTCTAGAAAAAACCTTCAACCCAGTGAGAGAACAACTCAATAGGAGGCCAAAAACAGAGAGATGAAGCCACCTCCTTTCCCCAGACACCTCTCATGGTGACCCCACAGCCATACTCCTCTCCTTCCTTCCTCCTCCTCTTCTTCTCTTCTTCCTTTCTTCTCTTCTTTTTTCCCCACTACTACTGAGATAACATTGAAGTGAGAAAATGCACTTCATCTTCTGTTTTGTAATGTAATTGTTTATTATTGAAAAGTCTTTTATATTTCTTCTCTTGTCCCCTTACCCCCCTCACCTCTCCCTCACTTAGGAAACTCCAGAGAATTTGAGAAAACCTCTTTGAAAACCAGGGACAAGAGAACGGACAAGGAATTCTTTACTACAGGTCCCATATCTTATCTCACACCATTCTTTGCTCTTCCTGCTTGTTTCTCTTCTAACTGCAGTCAGGATAAGCTGGCATATTCACATGAAATATTCATATATCATTGCAGAACAGCCCCATCAGCCATCACATGTATGTTAAAAAATAATTCATCCTGAAAAATAATTACAAATTTTTTATATTGATGTCTCCCTACATAAATATACCTCTTGTTCTGCTGTACTTTAACAAGTCATGTAAAAAAGTTTCAGCAATTCATCTGGTGGCTGAGCTGCAGTTATTTATAATTGTGGAATATTCTTTGGTGTTTGTTTAGAGTGTGCTGGGGAGCTGGTGGGTTTGTTTTTTTTTTCGGGTAGGCGGCTCATTACTTCATAAATCTGTGGCTGAATGGGAATTGTGGCTGGGGAGCAACTGTGCTGCTTCATGCATCATGACCAAGTGTGTGTGGGAGTCAGGAACAGCACCTCACTGGACCAGCTGCTCCATCCATCTGCAGCTGGGTCTAGGTACAGTGATCTACGGTCAAGATCTGCACTGGGAGTATTTTTATAGCTGCTTTATAGCAGCTGGTGTGAATGGCAGCAGAAAAATGAACCATCCACTTCCCAACCATCAGCAACAAACTAAGAAAGAAAAATAAGCCTAAAAATTAGCAGGTTTTTGTGAGTATTATAAAGCCACTCTCTCTCTCTCTGAAGTTCAGCTCCTCAGAAGAGCTATTGTGAGCCTACATATTTAAGGGTTTGTCACTCAGCTGAAAATTTACTTTATTACCCAAAGTCTTGGCACAAAAATGGATCTGAGTGGCAAGTGATGTTTGTAATTTCAGATGTTTTTATGTGCTCTTAAAACTGAAAAATAACTACTTAAAAAGGGGACATAACTTGAAGCCAGTCTGGTTTCACCATTCTCATGGAGAAAAATCAGGGAACATTATCAAATTATTTCAAAAATCCAGGTAGAGTGGGGTTACTTGTCAAATATTGAGTTCATACTATCAATCCATCTTGAATCCAGCCTAAATTAGCAACAGCTAAAGTTGTACTAATAAAAGGGCTTAATTCAACTTGCTATACATTTAATAACATGAATGATTTTTTCTTTTTTATCCTCATTTGTGCAAAATATAAGGAGAAACCTTTTTGTATAACTCTGTCTTTTAATTTTTGGATTTAAATAATCATGAAGGATCTCAGCACATTTTAGATTCTATCTACAGCTTTCCTAGAGGAGGAAAACTCTGCATGATGTGGTTCTACAGCTCCTGCCCGGGGAAGTATTCCCATCACATATAAATCTCTCTTGTAATACATTCACACACCATGCCACAAAAAGCAAGACTGGTAACTTTTTGTCTGAATTCTTTTCAAAATTATGTCACTGATTATTTAGACTTTCTTTACAGAAAACAGAGAGAGTGGACCAAGAAGTGAGAAGCTGGTGCTTCCATGTTTGAAAAGACAATCCTTGACATCTCCTGATTAGAGTTCCATTCCATAGAGGGAGGAAAGAGCATTTTTATGTCTTTCAGAGCCTAGATTCTCTTCAGAAATGCTCATTAAATTTCATCAGAAAAATAACATATAATACAGCTTGCACTCAATTCTCAATATGTATTTGTCAAGAAGATAATACCTAGAGAGCAAAATCTCTTCAGTTGGTGTTTTCCTTGAGGTGACATGTGCTGCACAGAGTGCAGAGCTCCATTGCTGTTGCCCAGTTTGTCTTTCAGAAAAGAAAAATCCTCTGCCCATGAACAATAAGTCATGTAATTGCCAAGTCCTGATGTGCCCAGTCTCAGTTGTGCATTGTGTCAAAGGAGAATTAAAATTCTCCCAGCATTTGGCAATCCCCCACATTGTCACAGCATGGCTTCCTACCACACTGGATTTAAGCACAGGCCATTTCATGGAATGACCTTCCTAAAATATTGACAACAAAATAATATTTCTAAACCTCCCATGTAGACGTGCTTACCCCTTTTCTCATTCCTCTGCTTTGGTTTAGAGAAACAAAGAAGTATTTGGGGGGCTGCTCAAGAGCCAGAGGGACAATTTTTTTTCAAAGAAAAATTTCAAAATTCCTATTTAATTTCTTGGACAGATTTTTTTTCCTGAATGTGGCTGGATAAAGGTAATATACAGAGTTTGATCAGAAACAGGGATAAGATGGAGATACCAAAGAGGTTTCCTGGACTCTCTCAGAATCTGACTTACCTGACCTTTTCACAGCTTTCTGGTTTTCATCTTTCAGCTTCTAAACTGACGTGAAATTTAAATGTCCTTTAATAGGATGTACATTTGGGTAACATTTATAGTGCTTGTACCTTTTCTATTCCTTCAGGAAAATTTTTATCCATAGTATAACTTTTCCCCTCCCCTCTAATTTAAAAAAAAATTCTTTAAATTCCCCTGATCTTATTTAAAAATAAAATATTAGTTATATTCATACTAAGTATTTTGTATCAGACTATTGAAACAATGCTGTAACTAAAGAGGAGAACAATAGAACATTTAGAAAAGCTAAATGTTTCAGGAAACATTTCTTCAGGAAAATCTTTATCCATAGTATAACTTTTCCCCTCCCCTTCAGGAAAACAATAATTTAAATTCTCCT
>VZTY01008895.1:12505-24846 GCA_013400935.1 Turnix velox
GAGTGCACACTGCTGGCTCATGTTGAGTTTGTCATCAACTGACACCCCCAAGTCTTTCTCTTCAGAGCTGCACTCAAGCCACTCTCCACCCAGCCTGTGTCTGTGCTTGGGATTGCTTCCACCCAGGTGCAGGACCTTGCACTTGGCCTTGTTGAACTTGATGAGGTTGGCTTGGGCCCACCTCTCAAGCCTGTCAAGGTCCCTCTGGATGCCATCCCTTCCTTCAGGTGTATCAACTGCACCACACAGCTTGGTGTCATCTGCAAACTTGCTGAGGGTGCACTCCATCCCACTGTCCATATCTCCTACAAAGATGTTCAATAGCACTGGTCCCAGTACTGATCCTTGGGGAACACCACTCCTCACTGGTTTCCACAAGATGGATGACTTTCAGTCATCTGTTGTTAAATACAAGCATAGAGCTAGTAAAACTCATGCAGTGAGAGAAGATATCTCTAGGAGTTTAGCTTGCATTTGACGTCAGAAAGAAGCAGGCTGGTGGGGAGCAATCTGCAGGATGGTAGCATCAACTTCTTTCCACTTGAGGAGAAAAAGGAAATGCTGCCAGGTGGACATGGCTTGAGGAATCATATGTGGCATCTGTTCCTTCATTCTTGTAGTCACCCTCTACTCATGGTCCATGCAAAGAAGTCCTGTCTTTACCAAATGTGTGAAGTATTAGCTAACTTTGTCTTGACTTTTAACCATCTTATTCCAGTTGGATCGCGCTCCTTTATCTCTTTGTTAAAAAAATAATAGCTTTTGTCATAGTTAGCAATTTCTCTCAGGCAAATGCAATTCTGTAGTGTTGGCACGGTTCCATTCATCATATAGAGTAATCCCTTTGTGCCAAAAACCTATCAAGTTGAGCTGCCTTTTTGAGAGCTGGTGGGAATGTGTACCCAGTGGTGTGTTCTTGCCGGCATATGGACTTCCCGTGTGTGCAAGAATGGCTGGGGCATTGGAGGGGGGGTGGATCCCCCAAAGCTGTGCTCAGGGTACACAACTCGAGCAGCCTGTCAAGTCTTAGGACTCAGAGTGATAGGGACAGATCTTAAGAAAGTTTTATATTTATGGGCACATGGCCTTAGCAGCACTTTTGCATTCCCTTCCCTGAAATTTTCAGCAGCAAGAAGAAGAACTGAAGTCTCCTTGATGTACACACACAGGAGTTCTTTGAGACTTGAGGTTCATCAGCATTCTAATGTGCATCAGATGGGGACATTTACCCCCAATGCCAGATCAACTGTGGAAAGTTTCAAGGCACTGAAGCAGAGCGTGGGAAGTGACTGAAGAGGCAGATAGAGGAGCAGAGCTTGGCAATGGGAAAAGTGAGGAACAAGTGGAAAGCTGAAGGAGGGGGCTCTCTCTGAAATCAGGAGAGGTGAAAGGGGATTAGGCTTGTCTGCTTTGATGCATCCTATTTTACTAAAGGATCTATCTCAGTGCTACCACAAGGCACTAGCTAGCCATTGGGGTAGAAAGATGATGTGGATGAGGTGAGATCATGTTTAATGGTTCTTTCAGGTTGGAAAGAAATATAGAATCATAGAATAGTTCAGGTTGGGAGGGACCTTAAAGATCATCAAGTTCTGAGCCCCTGTCATAGGCAGGGACACCTCCCACTAGATCAGGCTGCTCAGTACCTTAAACACTTCCAGAGAGGGGGCATCCACAATCTCTCTGGGCAACCTGTTCCAGTGTTTCACCACCCTCACCGTAAAGAATTTCTTTCTTATATTCATCCTGAATCTACTCTCTTCCAATTTACATCCATTATTTCTAGTCCTTCCATCACATATGCTATTAAAAAGTCCTACCCCTGCCTTTCTGTAGGCCCCCTTCAGGTATTGAGAAGCCACTATGACATCCCCTTCTCTTCACCAAGCTGAACAACCCCAACTCCCTCAGCCTGTCCTCATAAGGCAATTGCACCAGCCCTTTGATCATCTCTGTGGCCCTCCTTTGGACCTGCTCCAACAGCTCAATGTCCTTCTTATGTTGAGGACTCCAGAACTGGACACAGCAACTCCAGTTAGGGTCTCACCAGAGCCAAGCAGAGGGGTAAAATCACCTCTCTTGACCTGCTGATCACACTTCTCTTGATGCAACCCAGGACTTGGTTGGTGTTCTTGGCTGCAAGGTCACACTGGTGGCTCGTGTTGAGTTTGTCATCCACTGACATCCCCAAGTCCTTCTCTTCAGGGCTGCACATACAGCATACTATAAAATGTATATGTGTAACATGAAATCCTATGGTGATTCAAGGAGACTCCTGTGTTTTGGAAACCTGAGTTCCAGAGCTGCAACCTTGCAAGGACATGGTTTCCTTCAATTATTAACTTGTCTCCACGTGGTGTTTGAGTTGTTCAGTTAAGTGTTTCTGGCATGGTGAACTACAGCAAGTGTGTGGGACTTGTGTTTTCTTGGTTAGATCCCAGACGTTTCACAGCTACTTGGAGGACATCATCAATTATCGCTGGGAGCTGGAGGAAGGGAAACCCAACCCCCTTCGGGAGTGCACCTTCCAGGAGCTGCCCCTGCGCACCCGGGTGGAGATCCTGCACCGCCTCTGTGACTACCGCCTGGATGCTGACGATGTCTTCGACCTCCTCAAGGTGCTCTGAGTAGGAGCAAGGGAGGCAAATGCTGCAGGAGCTGAGCCACAGATCTTAGAATCATAGAACAGTTGGAAGGGACCTTAAAGATCACCTAGTTCCAACCCCCCTGCCATAGATCATGTTTAATGGTTCTTTCAGGCTGGAAAGAAATATAGAATCATAGAATAGTTCAGGTTGGGAGGGACCTTAAAGAGCAGTCACTCCAGTGCCCTGTCATAAGCAGGGACACCTCCCACTAGACCAGGCTGCCCAGTGCCCTGTCCAGCCTAGTCTTGAACACCTCCAGAGATGGGGCATCCACAACCTCCCTGGGCAATCTGTTTCATTACCTGGGAAGAGAAGTGTTGCAGCTATTTTAGTGTATTTTAGGGACAGGTGTTGGTGCAGGGAGCCAAGGGTTCCTCATCTCCTCCCCTACTTTGTAGAGAGAACTCAATCATAGAATCATAGAATAGTTTGGGTTGGAAGGGACCTTAAAGATCATCGAGTTCCAACCCCCCTGCCATAGGCAGGGACACCTCCCACTAGACCAGGCTGCCCAGTGCCCTGTCCAGCCTAGTCTTGAACATCTCCAGAGATGGGGCATCCACAACCTCCCTGGGCAACCTGTTCCAGTGTTTCACCACCCTCACTGTAAAGAATTTCTTTCTTATGTCTAGTCTAAATCTATCCCCCTCTAATTTATATCCATTGTTTCTAGTCCCCCCATCCCATATTATGTTAAAAATTCCTTCCCCTGCCTTTCTGTAGGACCCGAGCTCAGGACTTGCTGTTGGGGCCCATGTCCCAGGCAGATGTATGTGTGACATGGGAGTTGCTAAGTAAATTGGCCTCATTGGCTACTCTTCCTGCGAAGAGTGAATTTGGAGGTGCTCCAAGTGTAATGGCAGGGTTGTGAGAGCTGAGGCTGCCTTGGTGAGGGCGAGATGAAAGGATGGGGGCTGAAATGTACTGGGGGAGCTGGGGGAAGGGTGGTGTTGGTGGTGGTGGGGAGGAGGGAGAGAGCTTCACAGGGCTGTGTGTGACTGTCGTCAGCACTAATTAGACCTTCCCTGTCAGGAGCACCAGAGATGAAATGTTAAAACGTGAGAGGCCATTCAAATTAGAGATGCCAATCTAAATCCTTCCCTGGACAGAGAGAGAACATTGCCTTCCCTCTGGAGTAACATTTTCCCAGCTCAGCCAGGAGGAGCAGCTGTACTGCTGTGGGAGAGGAGGGAGGGAGGTGTTTGTGGATGGGTGTCATCATGTTTTGTGTGACAATGTGGCTGCTTTTCAACTTGTCACCGTCTGGCTGGGTGGGTGCAGGGCTTGGACGCCGACAGCCTCCGTGTGGAGCCACTGGGTGAGGACAGCAGCGGTGCCCTGTATTGGTACTTCTATGGCACACGGATGTACAAGGAGGACCCGGTGCAAGGGAAAACCAATGGAGAGCTGGCTCCAGACAGGTAACAAACACCTCCCCAGCCCTTTCATCCCCTGTGTCTGGGTGCCGGGAGTGAGAGAGGGGGGCACGACACAGCCATCCCGGCTGTAGGGGACTCCGCCTGACTGCTGTTGTGTCAGGGGGTGGCAGGGAGGGGTAGCCTGGGAGAAGTCCAAGGCTTTGCGGGGTGAGGCTGGAGTTGCCAAGCAGACTGTGAGCTGCCCCATGTCACGCATTGTGTGGGAGCCAGCCTGCAGCCTTTGTGGCACCAGGAGAGCCTGCTGTGGGAGCGATGCTGCCTGCCCCACTGCATTCCTCCCAGTCTGCCCCGCACGCTGCCGGCGGCTCCCGGATCATTCTCCCAGAGAGTGGGAATCCCTCCTCTCCTCCCTTCCCTGTCCCATTGCTGCTCTGATTTAATCCCTCCTTTGGTTGGGTTCCTAGCAGCTGTTCCCATTTCCCTGCCCTTCTCTCATTCCCCCCCAGACGCTGTTCCCTTGCTCAGCAGATATTTCATGGTGGTTCTGCTGTTTTGCAGGGGATGTGGGGGGCAAACCAACACCCCAAACCATCCCACGAAAACAGGCAAGAGACGAGGGCGACCCCCAAAGCGGAAAAAACTATTGGAAGAAAACTTGCTGAGGTATGGAAAGGTGGTTGCTGCAATAGATGCAAAATGCATATGTTCCCATAGGTAGGTATAATGTACATCTGGGGTTCCCCCAGTAAGTATGTATATACCATGCAGCCATAATTTCAATGCATCTATGAAGCAAAGCAAGCTCAGACTTGGTGGGTGCTTTGATCACTCTCCAAAGAAAATTCCAACTGAGCTGGAAGCCAAGTTTGGGGAAACAGTGGGTATCACTCTTCCAACCACCTCACTTTGGCTGCAGTTCCCCTGTGCGGTGCTAGGGGATATGCTCCTGATAAAGAGTGCTTTCACTGCACACAACCCTTGAAGCCAAAATCTTGGCCATTTAAGTCAGTACAGATTTTGGGATGCTTCCCATAAGAAATGAAATGCCATCCTTGCCAAACTCCAGCCTGCACCCTTCTCTTCATAAAACTGCATGAAGCTATGATAAATATATGTGAATGTATGTATCAGGTGTGTGTTCTGCCCTCTGATTTTTCATGGTTTTGCTGTGCATTACATAATTGTCACGTCCTCCATTCTTGTCTGAAGCAGATGCATTTTAGTGATGTGAAGTAATCTATCTATTGTATGACTCTACCTTTTTTTTTGTTGTTAGGGAGAAGGCAGAAGAGAACTTGCTAATCCGCGAGACTCAGATAAGAAATGGTAAAGAGATTTTGCAGGGTCAGGGTTGATATGATCAGCTAACACAGCTCTTGAATTATCAAAGCCTGGAGAGAGATGCCTTTTTCAGGAAAGGGAGACTTTCTGCCAGTTGTTGGGGCCGAGTTTGGAAAGAGGAGTTGGAGTTCCAGGCTGCCTTGCAGCTGGGAGCCTGGGCACCTGTGGGCTTCCTATCTTATCTGGATTAGTTTGGGATGAAGAAATAAAAGGTATTGGGTTACACTAGGCCTTGGGGGCCCACCTACTCACTGAAGTTGGTGGAAATGGGCTGCAAATGGCCCTTGCTCCTCTAGGGATAAGGTGAACATAAGCCCCTTGTTCAAAGCATATTTTCTCAGACTGGGAAGAGAATCAAAGAATCATAGAATCATAGAATAGTTTGGGTTGGAAGGGACCTTAAAGATCATCGAGTTCCAACCCCCCTGCCATAGGCAGGGACACCTCCCACTAGACCAGGCTGCCCAGTGCCTTGTCCAGCCTGGTCTTGAACACCTCCAGAGATGGGGCATCCACAACCTCCCTGGGCAACCTGTTCCAGTATTTCACCACCCTCACTGTAAAGAATTTCTTCCTTATATCTAGTCTAAATCTATCCCCCTCTAATTTATATCCATTGTTTCTAGTCCTCCCATCCGATATTATGTTAAAAATTCCTTCCCCTGCCTTTCTGTAGGACCCCCTCAGGTACTGAGAAGTTACTCTGAGGTCCCCTCTGAGCCTTCTCTTCTCCAGGCTGAACAACCCCAACTCCTTCAGCCTGTCCTCATAGGGCAGTTGCTCCAACCCTTTGAATGGGATCAGTGATGCCAAGACAGGGAAGGAAGAACCTTTTTTGTTGTCTTCACCACTCTTTGATGATGGCTGTTGGATAGCTGAACTCCATAAATGACATCTTGGAGGTAGCCACTTAAGAGTTAACAAAGCAAGCAGTAAAAGCCAGTTGGCTACACAATGTGAAACAGAGTCTGAGTGGGCTGGGACTCACTTGTCACACATAGAGATCCATTGGCTTCCACAGAACACAGGGGTGCAGCCTGCTTGTTGCCCCACAATAAAAAGCAAGGGCGGTGTTGTCTTCCCTGTGTCTCCTTCCTTTCACCCTTTGTCTTCTGATTTCCTGGTGGCCACTCTGGAGCTGGGCAGCAGGGCCAGAGGAAATGCATTAGGTGCTGGAGGTTTTACAAGATCATTGTATTTGGGTACATTGTGTCATTTCAGCCGCAGAGTGAAATCTAGTGGCACAAAGCTGTGCCTTATTCAGTGCCTTATTCCTGGTTGCTTTGAGGGGAAAGCAGGGGACTGGCTGTGGGGGCAACGTGCAGGTAAGGTTCCTGCTGCAAGTGGACAGGGGACAGCTTTGCATGACAGGGTGGCAGAAACCAGCACATGGTTGGTCCTTTGCTATTTCAGTTCCCAGTCCCCCAATGTGTTAACTTGAGCTGAAGCTGAGGGCAGGTTAAGCTGCAGGCTGGCCTGTGACCTGGAGCTGTCACATGCTCTTTGTGCTGCCAACACAGCATGGAGGTTTCCAACAGAGGGCATGTGGTTGGAGGGAGGCTGAAGCTCTCTGTCCAGTCTCACTGGGCAACCTGATAGCTCACGTGTTGGCAGCTCAAATCTACAAAGGGTCCAAGGTCAGGTTTAGAGTGAAAAGGGCTCTGTTTTATGCTTCTTGATATTTTTTTGTAGTTCATTTTTTTGAAAATGTGGTGAGAAGCCACATGACATGTGCCAGTGGGAGTGGTGACCATCGCTTTCTTTCTAGTAGCCTGTGGTTATCTCCAGAAAAGACTCCAGGCAATTGAGAACCCCTTATCATGAAGGGATTCGACTCAGCATTCTCCCTCTCCCCAAAAATGAGTGACAGTCTTTTTGCTTAGAAAGCATCCTAAGGGAAAGACGTGCAAGTTGCAACCCATGAGGCTTCTCTGCTCTATGTAAACATTTGTGGAACAGAAACCACATTCCCCTTCTCTCCAGGTGGGTGTTCCAACCACCACGCAAGAAGAGTCCTTCCTTGGCAATTAATATTCAAATGTTTCACACAAGGAGGAACAGTTCAGAGTGTCTTGGTAGTTTGGACATGCTTCACAACAGTGGGAGCTCTGCTTCACATCCCACTCTGGATAGAGCAGGGATGGAGTGTTGAACTTTTGGAACTTCCCCCTCATCTGGCAGCCTGATGAAGCCCATCCTTCACTTCCTCTTCTGTTCTTTCAAGTGTCTGCAAACAAAATGTTTCATTGGGGGGGGGATAATTCACTGCAGCAAAGGTTTGCACTGCTTTAAAAAAAAAAAAGTTGGCTTATTTCAAATAACATTAATTTTCAATGTTTTTCTTCTGCTGCCAGACTAAATCAGACATTTGCATTACCTTATGTCCTGCTCTGGCTGAAAGCTTCCATTAAAAGAAATAAATTAAATACTTTGCTACACCATAAGTGGAATAGAGGCTTGCTTACAGGGATGTCACGCTACCCATGTGTTGCAGAGTGCCACCATTACTTCTTCTCTGTCCTTCTGTGTCTTGGCATCACTTGAAGTGTCCCCAGGGGAGGTAACAGTGCTTCTGGAGGCTCAAGAGAGATCTAGGTCTATATAGCAATGAGCTGTAGCCATTGGCAGTATCTTTTGCTCTTTCTGAGCCCCGAGGATAGGAGAAGGGATAAAGAAAAATTGTTATTCATATCTGCTGTGGAGATAACATCCTTTTATGTTGTTGAAGGGTCCCAAGGGCCTGGCCGTGGGACATGGTGGCTGCTGTGTCAGACGGAAGAGGAGTGGAGGCAGGTCACAGAGAGCTTCAGAGAGAGGACTTCCCTTCGAGAGAGGCAGCTCTACAAACTCCTGAGTGAAGACTTCCTGCCGGAGATATGCAACATGATTGCACAGAAGGTGAGGAGGAGACATGACATCCTGTTTACCACTCGATGACTGCTTCCAAGAGCATGGATGTTTGCTGATTGAAGGAGAGCTAAATCCAAGCAGCTTCTCATCACCAGTCTGCAAGTGGTGCTGATGTGGGGGCTGTTTAGCTCGTCTGTAGGGAGGAAGACTCTCCCCTATGGAGTCGATAATAGGGAACTGGTTTGTGATTGTGATGGCTGAAAAGGGTTACTGTCTTCAGCCATCTTCTGTGTCCTTTTTCTGCAAGCAGGGAATCTCTGCTTTTGAACTGCTTCGATTTACAGCCTATTTTTTCTATGCAAACTGCTTCTGATTTCCCTTCTACTGCCATCTCTCAGCTGGCTCTGCTGAAGAGGCAGTGGCTGCTTTAGCCATCCTCTCTAAATCTGCTCGAACCTGGTATATCAGAGCCCCGAAACTCCGAAGGGTGTTATCTGTCAACTGAATGCTTTCAGGTGGGACAGATTTGCAACAGGATCCTTCAGCTGGATGGCATTCCGCGCGGTGTTCTTGGATTGAGTTCAGTTTGCTTGTTTGCTACCCCTTGTTAAAAAGCTAATAAGGGATTTCATGGTCACTTCTAGCCCCCGAGAGTTTCTCCTTGCCGCTATCAACGATGTGCCCTAATTTCCTCCACTTTCTTTTTCCTTCCCCTCAATTCTCAACCCCATTTCAGGAGAAGCGCCTACAGCGGACAGAGTTTTCTCCCAGGTGGATGTCTGACCATCAGCCCATCAAAGCAATCAAGCAGGAGGAGGTGAGGGGGGGTGGTGGTGGTGCAAGGGGGAGGACGCCGGAGGGAGGCGAAGAGAGCAGATGCCTCCTGGGGGAAAAAAATAAACCGCAGCATCGCTATTCACTGGGAAGGAGTCGTTTGAAAGTGCTTGTGCTGAAAGAGAGATGGGTGGTAATGCCCGTCAAAGGAAGGCTGACATTCGGGGTTTCTATGGCGAGCAGGGAGGTGCTGCCCTCTGGATCGCAGAGGTAACTCGCTGCAGACTCCTCTCGCTGCAGCTGCATATGGAAATCTGCGCTCGGTCTGGGGAATTCCACTTCAATGAAAGTGCTGGCACATTCGAGGCAGTTCAAAGAAAAAGTTGAAGAAGGATGAGAGGGCTAGAAGAACCGGCTTACAAAGGGAAATGACAGAAATTCAGCCAAGGGGAAAACGTGAGGCTGCAAACGCATGAGAGTGTGTGTAGATAGTGCGGAGAGAGGGAAGAATGAGTGATGGAGCACAGAGCTAGCTGGGGTTGGAGGAGCGAGGGGAGGGGGGGTCAGCTGGAAATGGAAGTCACAATATAGACTGCTTAAAGAAATGCTTATCGAACTGCAGCCTTGTCAGCTGAAACAGCTCTTTCCGTGCCTCTTCACCCCCATCTCTTCTCCACCCCAGCACTGCTGCTTGCGGGTCTGTGCAGTGAACCAGACCCAGAAAAAATGACTGGAGTTAAATATAACCTTTTTTTCTTTGGTCGGGGTTATTTTTAATGTGGATCAGCTTTCCCATCCAGTTTGCCACACAGTCTGCAAAGTGTCACGTTGGCACAGCCAGGGGGCATGGTAGGGTGGAGATATGGGGGGTCTTTGAACAGGCAACTGCAACCCTTTGGTCAGGCAACACAGGATTAGCTTTTGGAGGAAAAAATTGGCTTGATTGTATCAGGCCGTGGCATAATCTCTTGCTGTAAATGTAATGAAAACACAGTTACCTGATGTTTTGTCAAACCCTGGGAAATAAAACTGCAGGGAATATTCCACATGAGCCAGGGATTGCTACAAAACAAAGGAGAAACTACAGTTCCCTACAATAAATATAATTACTTGGAACAGACAAATAAAAGGAAGGAAGAACCTCTCTGCTTGGTGAGAGGAAAATAAGACCCCAGTACTGGTTAGTTTGGGGCCAGAATTGCTCTCTGCAAAGCCCCCAGTGCAGGAAGAGCAGGGACACGTGTTTGTTCACAGGCAGCAGAAATCCCAGAGGAGGAGGGGAGTGGGAAACACATGGAGCCTGAATGATGCTAATCAGTACCGCAGGTGCTCCAGGTCTGTGGCTGCAGAGGGCTGTTAATTGCTGCCTGTGGGCCAGTGAAACGTTTCCAGCATGCAGGGGGGGCCCTCCCAGCACCCACTGAGCTGAGACCTGGGGAGCCAACTAGCACAAGGGTGGTGTGATGTTGCTCTCCAGCAAGACATGGCAGTCATCCCTGCTGTGGAGAAACCAAAGAAAGTGCCAGCGTGTCCCGTGGCTTGTTTGCCAAGGGTGAGCAGTGGGCAAGTCTCTGTCCACTGCAGGGGTCACCCCTTTCTTTCCTGGCTCTGTGAGCTGGACAACACTTCGGTTTGAGATGTAACTTGCTCTGTAGACTCCTAATCCTGTGGGGGATTTCTCAACAGGTGGTTCAGATTAGCTCCTCATTGAAGAGCCGCCTGAGCAGCACCCTCATTAGGGCAGAAACCGGAGCAGGGAAGGTTTGGAGGTTGAGGGGCACTCGTGCCTCCTGGCCTTCTGCTCCTGAAGCTTGATACCCACCACCGGGAGAGCAAAGCAAAAGGCAGAAGTTTGCCCCTTGTAGGGTCCTGGGGGAATCAGGCAGCGATGTTGTGTCCTGGAGTGCTCTCTGGCGGAGGGAAGGAGGTGCTGATGTCATGCTCGCAGATGAGAGGGGTGGTTTTTTTTGTCCTCCAGGCAGGGAGGAAACGGGAGAAACAGTTCTTTGCCTCCTCTTCGTTCAGAAAGGAAGTTCAACACGCGTTGGATTCTTGCTCTTATCATTCTAATAGGTGTCTGCTTCCATCACATTCAATAGCAGATTAGTTGTTTGTGTTTGCTTGTTTTTTTTTAACCCTGAGTTGAGCACCCTCATCCCCAAATGGCTTAAGTGGGACACCAGGCAGTAGACCCCTCTGAAAATCGGGCAGTTTCAGCGTCTGAAGTGTGTCAGCACTGCCGCTACCCTGCAAGCGTTGCAGGGAGCAAATGCATCTTGTCAGATGCATCTGCTGCAGCCCTTGGCACTCACTAGACTGTGCTTGTGGTTGTGCTTTTCGTAGAATCATAGGGTTGAGAGAGAGAGAGCCTCGAAGGCCATCTAGTCCGACCCTACTGCAGTGATCAGGTTTCTCAGAGCCTTGTCAAGCCCTGTCTCCAGGGATGGAACAAACAACTTCTCACTGGGCAAGCTTTTCCCTTCTCTTCCTAGACCTGGTAGGATGAAACTCTCTCCTTTAATTGAGATTGTTGCTTTGTTGATTTGTGGTGGGTTGCTGTGGAACATGCTGTAAGTTCTGTGTTTCACCATTACAGTAGAGGGTGCTGAATGCACTCTGCAGCTTAGAAAGTCCCCAGTGTGAGCACTGAGGCTTGGATGGGGTGTTCTCATTTGCATAGGATGTGTATGATGGAAACTAAGAATGCATCAGGGAAAGGGAAGGACTGACCTGTGCACCAACTGCTGAATAAATCAGAGTGTCATGACAGGCTGGCTTAGGAAAATCTAGAGGCTGATGGTCACATCCTCAATACAGTATCTTGGTATATGGACTTCTGGTGGCTGATTCCTTAGATCTTTCTTCTTCTAATTGCAGCAGAAGATGATGTTTTTTGGGTTGCTATTGCAATTTGGGAAGTCAAGGGAAAATTAATTGATGATAGTCATGATAGAATTCATAGTCATGATAGAATTCTATGATTCTATGATCAGTTGTTTGAAGTTTATGCATAGAAAATAGGATGGTTGAGATATTGGTATGAAGATGCTTAGAAATGTAAGCATGGAATATGATTCTGTAGGCCCTGAACATGTGGCAGTTTCAGTCCTGGGGCATCCTGGTGTTTGGATATTGATGAATTGCAGAAAAGATCTGAGAGAGAGAGAACTGGAAGGATCACTTTATAAGGAAACATTTAATCTAATTAGAAAAACATAGGAGTGTCTGAGGAATCCCATAAATGTGGCAGAAGAAGAGAATTTGTGTTTGCCCAGAAGAGTGTGGCTAGGACTTGGATGGAATAAAGGAATTAACTTTGGATTGAATGTGAAGAGAACCTGGCTAACCC
>VZTY01008895.1:41864-52662 GCA_013400935.1 Turnix velox
CTGGTCTAGTGGGAGGTGTCCCTGCCTATGGCAGGGGGGTTGGAACTCGATGATCTTTGAGGTCCCTTCCAACCCAAACTATTCTAGGATTCTATGATTCTATCTTTAAGGTCCCTTCCAAACTATTCTATGATTCTAAATGTTGGAAGTGAGAAGCACTGGTGGAAGCTCTCCTCTGCAGAGTTTGGGATGTCTTAGCTGAATGTCAGAACAAAGGGGATCAATAGTTTTAGCTTTGGTTGCATGGAATCTCTAAAGGTCCCAGTAAAAGATTCCAACTCTTTTGTTCTTCCTCTTCCAGAGCTAGTCCAGGGAAGGAAGGACCTCACAATGACGAAAGCCACACATGATTTGGACAAGGGGAAGGAGGGGCAGACCTTCCTCCCACCCTCCTCTCCCAAGCAGCATGTAGCTTCCTGGGTCCATGGAACATGGTGCCACAATGGCTTTTGTGTTGGAAACGTGGAGTGGAACTGGGTCCCAGCCAGTGGAGCAGCTGGCTCACCACCAAAAGGCCAGCATCAAGAACTGGTGGCTTTCTGTGACCGGAGACTGTGTCTCATTCAGGGTTTGAGGGATTTTTTTTATTTTTTTTTTAATTTTTTTTTTTGGGGTGGGGTGGGAGCAGGAACTTTCATTGACTGCTAAACTCAGGTATATATTTTTCAGGGTGGAAGAGGATGGTGGTGATGATGATGGAATTTTACTTGTAGTATTAACGTTGTGTGTTTTGGAGCTGGATCCAGTTTACAGAATTTAACCTGTTGCCTTTTAAAATAAATTTCTGTTGTTGGTGAATGTATTGTACATAATGGGGGAGGTGGTGGGCCCAGCTTGTAGTGGGCTTAGCACTGGAGGAATCCTTAACTGTTTACAATCATATCACACTGAAATCTTTCAGGATAGGGTGAGGGTTTAGGGGAAGCAAAGAGAAGTGAAGGAACGTTTGGTGGATAACTTGCTGTCCACCTTCCTATCCTCTGTAACCAAGACAAAACCCTGACAGTTAGTTGGCTCAGGAGCATACCATGTCCTCCTCTTTCTCTTGTCTTCTTCCTCCTTCTTCCCTTGCCCCCCATCTCTGCCCTCTCTGGATCCAGGGCCTGAGTCCACTTCCAGCTCCTGTCATCACAGGGAAACAAGGAAACCAGGACCAGAAATTTAAACTAGGTCAGAATACTAGTGGCATTGTCCCTTCTGCTTGTATAGTAACCTTCTCTTTCCTTTTTGATAGGAGAAATATAAGCTCTAGAAAGCTTAACTGGTCTTCTTGGACTTCTTTAGGTGAAACTGGTGCAGCCGGAGGTGGAGCAGGATGTATCCAGTAGAGCAAATACTGAACAAATTTGTACTATCCTGCAGCACAGGGAAAGAAGCAGAATCCCCACCTTTTTTTTTTCTCTGTCCCTTGTCTGTATTCATTTCTCAGCAGCAGAGAAGCAGAAGGTACTGCAGGCTTCCTGACCACTCTCAGTTGCCTGAGGAGGACCATAAGTGCCAACACTGACTATCACATCTAGGTTTGACAAATGAGCTTGGTGGGCATCTCATCTGCAAAAATCTGATTATTCTTGGGGCAGGTAGGATAAAACAAGGTAGAACTGGCATATTGCAAAGGCTGGACAGAAGGATCTGCTGGACACCACAGCCTAAATTCAGGCTGTCATTCCTCAATTACAGACTCAGGCGAATTACAGACACTGGGGGCACAGTGGTGTGATTTAAGGGGAGCATGTTCCAGTGTGTTGGACAAAATGTGCTAGCAACAATACAGGTGGAAGCAGAAGTGAGGACAGAGCAGTTAGGGGAAGGTCTTTATCTCCAGGTTTCATGAGAATTCTTTTGACAGCTTGGTTATCTTGGATGGTACCATCGCCTGTATCTTTGCTGTATTGCACTAGCATGCATGACTGCACTGCTTTTGTCCTCAGTATAAATCTCCCCCATGCTGGCAAAGCTGAGCAAATGCTAGGTAGCATCTGCCTGAGCCCTTACTTCTTCTGTCTGAAGCTTTTGGAAGGTCTAAAAGATGAGGACTATTCTTTCTTGGAATAATTGGAACAAGAAAAGACTGCCCCCTTATCAATAAGAGTCTTGCTTCTCTGTTGCTACAGTGCTTTTGCATGATGAGCTGTCAAGTGGCTGTGGCATTTTCCAAGCCTAACAGGAGTTAAATTTCTTCACAAGTGAGTTTACAAACACAGTTCTTCTTCCTCACTGCTGCAGCTAGCCTGTGAAGTACAGCTGCTGCCTGCTTAGTCAGCAGTGAGTTGCCTGGGACAGCTGCCTCTGCAAAGGAAGACTTCAATACCATGTGACTTTCTTATATTACATTACAAAAAGGAGGTTTTCTTTTGTGTTGCTGTGATGGGGTTTGTTTTTTGGGGTTTTTTTTCCAAGTTTTATCTGTCAGGGAGCATTTTTCTCTGGTGGACTAATATAGACTATAGTAGATGATGCTGAAGGCTGTCCACTGACTGCAAAGCCTGTATCTTCTGTATCACAGATAGTTACCTAGATATTTGAAGTGCCTTTCTTTCAGCTTACTGTGAACTTTGTGGAGCAAAAAAGTGTGACAAGAAGATATTGTCACAAAGGAAAATCTGGGAGAAGATCTGCAGGGAGACCTGCAGATGGTAGACAAAACAGTCTTGAAGCTGACTCCTCCTGAGAGAGTTTCTAGCTAAATGGTTTCTGATGTAGTTAGTAATTCTTATTAAAGAATTCTTATTAAAGAATTACTAACAAGCTGCTGTTGTGAGGACACATGGTTTATATTAGAAAAGTACTAATGCTACAGGGATAGGGCTGTTCTGGGTACAGGGCACACTAGATAAAGAGCTTCTCAAGAGTTTCCAGACTTCCAAATGCTTTGTTCATAAATGTTTGTGGGTTGGTTTTGGGGTTTTTTGTTTGTTTTTTTTATGATGTCTAGGGATGCCCATAAAAATCAGAGCTCTAATCTCAGGTACAATCTGAGCAAACCACAGAAATTTGGGGCTGTGAGCAGATTGTTGTGTTGGAACACCAGTGGAAACAGTGTGCAGGGAGGAACAGAAAATGTGAATTTTATAGTTTATCATTTCCCAACCCATTGTATTGCCATTGTATAAACTGGACTCTGGAAGCTTCTCAGGCATCTTAAGCACCACAAGCCCTGGCTATTCAACTTAAATATTTTAAGAAGGCCAGTCACTTGAGGCTTCACAGTAATTTTTAGCTGCATCCAGCCTAAGTTTGCAGTCTATAAATTCCATGGTGTAACCCACCAAACCAATCCAAAGCACCAGCCTGCAATGAAGAGGACAAAAGAGGAAAGTAAATTTGAAGCTTCAAGACCAGGCTGTGGTTTGATTTGTGACTTTTAAAGTACATGGGGACACTTTTTCTTGGAAGAGCTTCTGATTCTTCCTTGTCTGCCAAATGTCTTTCCCATGCAGGCTTTGTGAAACCAATCTCCTGTGTATATTTTTGTAAGTGATGTTTCTTGGGGTCTTGGAGCACTATCAGCTTCTTCATGTCTTATCAGAAAGCCAGTCACAGAGACTTGTCTTTCATTCTGTTGACTTGAGTGAGTTATCCTGCAGCTTCTCACACCAACACTTCTCCATTTAAGATGAAAATGTAATTGGAGAATGACCTTCTTTTTTTTTTCCTCTCCTCATGTATCTGACAATCTTCTGAGCATCTCTTTGTTCAGCCAGGGCTCTTGATGGCTTTGTTCTGATTTCCTTTTCTGAGGATATAGCACTGGGGAGTTTTGGAGAAGGTACTCAACTGAGTGATGGGGAAGTGATAGCTTGGGGAAGACTAACAGGAGAATTGGTGGTGGTGCAGTTGCTCCTGGTGTTCCCCATTGCAGAGCAGCCATGCAATTGGCTCTACACTTAACCCTTGGAAGAGTTTTACTGAAGTGGGTTGGTGGTAGAGGGCTTTGCCCTTGCAGTGGTGGTGAAAGAGCAGGTGTGTAAGTGTCATATCCCTTCTGTAAGGCTGAGATGGAGATAGCAGGCCATGAAAGTAGCATTGCAGCTGCAGGCCATGTGACAGGCTTTTAAAGAGCATGTGCTTATTTAGCCCAGAAAGCAGCTCAAACCTTGACCTTCCAGCCTTTTCCCATCTGTACCTGTTTAACATACAGATGGGGGTAAAGCACATTGGGGCTTGGCAGGACCCCTGTGGAAGGAAAACACTTTTAACCAGCACATAATGAGCTGCTCATTCTGATTTTCACTCTTTGCTGCCCGCCTCCCTCTCTGAAAAAAGTGCTGGGGTGGGGGTTCCCATTTCCAGCTGTCTCCAAATAAATAAAAGTTTCTGGGAAGTTCGGGTCACTCCACTCTTAGGTAAGGAAGTTCAGCTCAAGCTGGTATGTATTTCAAACTAAAACAACCCAGTGTAGGTTGGAAGAACAGGTGTTGTGAGCTACGTGATGTCCTTTTTGATTCCTCTCCTGCCTTGGCTCACATGCAGTCTTGGAGGGGGACCATGGAGCATTTTGTAGTCCCATCAGTTTAAATTTTGGGGCTTTTTTCCTTAATCTGCAGCAGTGGCCTAGATTTCTTTTGGCAAAGGTCTTCTTCCTTTTGAAATGTGAAGGTCAGAAGCGAGGAAGAGCTACATCCACCAGTGGAAGAAAGGATGATGGATTAATATTAGGGCTGAGGATTAATTTGGATTGTCACCAGCAAGCCCCTCTGTCCTTTGCCTTTATTATTTGGAAGCACGTGGTTTGCTGGCAGAAGTCCTTGAAGTGGAATGTCTTCTTAAATGAAAGTGGAATTGACTTAATATGCAAAAAATGCCCTTGCTGTGGACAGACTTAGATCTCACGGCCACTAGGGACCCCTTTACCCTTCAAGAAGCAAGCTGATGTCCAGTGTGTGCTGTTGAGTCCATCAGAGGAGCACCTTCTCTTTCTGAAGACAGGAGCTTGGGCCTCAGCTTTCAGTCTGGCAAGTCCTCTGATCCCCTTTTGTGCCATGAGCACAAACATTTCCCCTGTCTGTCCTTCCTTCCTTCCTTCCTTGCTTTCAAGATTTTCCTCCCTCTGCTCACTTTGCTGTCAAGTGCAGAGATGAAAGCTCAGTGCCCACGTGAGTAGAAGGGCAGAAGGTTGAACTTGCCAACTGTCTCCTCTGCACATGCATATAAAAAGCAGGTGGGGGGGATACACATTTACTCTCCTCATGAATTTCAGGTGTCCTCAGAGGCTCACTAGGTTCTCCCTGGAGTTTGCCACACTGGCAAGGTGATGCCTGTCCCTCTGACAGCACAGGGATTTGCTCCTCACCCTTGTGCATGATCCTACCATGTCTGCCTCCTTAAAAAGATAACACTGTGTACAACTGTGAAAGCTGTTGCCTCTCTTCCTTGCTATAGATCAATGGACACCGCAGCCTGGTTTTTCCTGAGCAATAATAACATGCAGCAGTGCATCTTTCACCTTCTCAGATTGTTTCAGGGCAAATGGCCATGCAACACTGGGGTCTTCATAATCTGAGCAGGAAGCAAGGTGCTTTCTGTGGCCCTGAATTTCATCTGTACCAGGTTCCTTCTTTCCCAGTGAGCTTTAGGTAGCAGGGGCAGAGCTGGTTGCATCCTCTGTGATGAGAAAGGGAGCAGATGGTGAAGGTGGGCTTTGTCCATGAAGCAGGGGACATGAAAGAGTCCACAGAGCAAAGGGGTGGATGCACCATTGATTTGATGCCTCTAGATAAGGAGAGACACCAGCTGCTGCTTCACTGAGCATTGATGGGAGAGCCTATGTCACTATGTCCATTTTTCTGAAGCTGGGTGATACTGGGTTGGGTTCACTGTTTTGGGTTTTTTTTTTTGTTTTGTTTTATTTTTGTATTATTGTAAGTTTGTAAAGAATGTAATCTGTCTGTTGGGGGCCTTTCTCTTTTTGAGGTGAGGCTGTTCTTTCGTTGCTGTGTTTTTTATTGTTGGGCAGGGAGGGGGGGTCTAGAGGCCATAGGGGCAAAAGCCTGGTCTGTGTCAACTATGAAATGGGGCAGTTGGTTACAGCCCTCCCAGCAGAGAGGTGTTTGTCAACTGATTGTAACCATCCCAGGAGATAAGGTGAGGGTGAGCTGATGCTGTGGCAGAAACCTCCCACACCAAGCTGTGAAAACAACACCTACTTACATCCTTGAGTGGGAGAATTTGAGTACTGGGGTCTTTTGCTGGGTGACAGGACCTTACATTTGGTCCTGCTTATTTTGAAACTGACCCAGGTTGGATTTGATTTGGTAGCCTGAATTTCAGTGGAAGGAGTTTGTGCTGGAGCTGCTCACTCAGGTGCTGCTCTCCCCACTCAGATCCTGCACCTCTACATTGCCTGGTACCCAGGAGCCCCATCTCTTGCCCCCCATCTCCCTCCCCATCCTGTAGAGCACAGTGTCAGGGATCCTCTTCTCTCTCCTGCTGCTGCAAAGTTGTGTGAACTTTCCTGGTCAATACTGGAAAGGGGAATGCTATTTATTTTTATATTGTGTATATTTTGTCTTGGTCTGCTGATTACCTTTGTTCCCCACGAGCGACAGTTACCTCAATAGTTAGTTGAATACTGTGTGTTGGGTAATTTTTTTAAAGAACTTTTTTAAAAGCTTGATCCTTGGAGGTCTGTAGATTTTATTTCCATATGAATTGGTTATTTTGTATAAAGTACGTTCTTAAAATAGCAACTGACGGTGCTGTATGTGTGTTTTCTTGTCTCCTGGATGTTCTCCCTTTTCCTCTGGGGGTGGGAGAGGAGCACAGAGGGTTTTTTGTTTTTTTTTTCACAGAGACAAAGGCCTGGACTGCAGTCAGACTGGATTGTACCCAGGAAATCACCTGGAAAGCTGATTTGGGATCATTTCCCCTTCCAAAACACAGCTGTCTCCCTATTGAACAACCCAGTTGTGGAAGTGAGATGGTGTCACTACTTTTTTCCTGAATCTCTGGTAGACTGCTGCTTTTTCTTCTTTCCAAAACACATCCCTTCCCAAAACACCACCTGATCTTGGGTCACAGGTAGCACATTCCCTTAAATATGCACAAAACCTCTCTTTGCTCTAGTGTAAATCCAAAGGTGTGATGCTGCTATGGAGGAGAAACTACTTGACCCTACATGATTCCCTCTTGTGCTCCTTCAGTGTTAAGCAGCCTAGGGTAAGGTAACCCTCGGGGGATGTTAGAAGGATGGGAAGCCTTTCAAGCTCATATGCAATGATCCAAATCCATATTGGACCCAAAATGATGCTTATTATTCAATCTCCCATGAAATGGGGCAGTGGTTACAGCCCTCCCAGCAGAGAGGTGTTTGTCAACTGATTGTAACCATCCCAGGTTCCCCTTCCCTTTCCTCCCCAGCTGTAGCTGCTGAAAGCTCCCCCCTGTCTCCTCCAGGGCTGGTGACAGATGTTCTAACTCACATCATCTTCTCCTTCTGCCAAAACAGCTTCAGAGAGCAGCCTGCTTCTGCCATTGGCTCCATCTGCCTCTCCTGTGGGAGCCTCAGTGCACTGCCCAGCTCACAGCACCAAAGCTGCCCCTGCAAAACATTCATTCCTTCATAGCATAAGACCCAACACTTGTTGGACCTCATCCTGTCCCTGTAGGTCTTTGTCTCCCCTAAGGAGAGAGTTCATCCCCTGAAGCTGCCAACCTGTTACACAGATGCACNCACATTATCACAATTGTATGCATTTACCTGGGAACCTCATGAAATTCAACAAGAGGAAGTGCAATGGGTGGAGGAAATCCCAAATGCAAATGCAGGCTGGGCAGAGAATGGGCTGAGAGCAGACCTGAGGAGAAGGATTTTGAGTGTTGGTTGGCAATCCACTCTTGCAAGAAAGCCAACTACATCAAAAGAAGTGTGGCCAGCAGGTTGAGGGAGGTGATTNAAGAGAAGCCCCAGAGCTGGCAATCCACTCTTGCAAGAAAGCCAACTACATCAAAAGAAGTGTGGCCAGCAGGTTGAGGGAGGTGATTCTGCTCCTCTGCTCTGCTCTGCTCTTACAAGGTCCCATTTGGAGCACTTCATCCAACTCTGGGACCCTCAATAGATGAAAGACATAAACTTGTTGGAGTGCCTCTAGCAGAGGAACACTGAGATGGCTGAAGCACCACTTCTGTAAAGACAGGCTGAGAGAGTTGGAGCTGTTCAGTCCAGAGAAGAGAAGAAAGCTCTTGGGGAGACCTTATGGCCCCTCCTGAAGGCAGGATAGATGGAAGGGGGACTTTTTACCAGGGAGTGCAATGATAGGACAAGGGGTAAGAGTTTTAAATTGGATGAGGTAGATTTAGATTACACGTTAGGAAGTAATTCTTTACTTTCATAGTGGCAAAACACTGAACAGGTTGCCCAGAGAAGTTGAGGATGCTTCCCTCCTGGGCAGCCTGGTCTAGTGGGAGGTGTCCCTGCCTATGGCAGGGGGGTTGGAACTCGATGATCTTTAAGGTCCCTTCCAACCCAAACTATTCTATGATTCTATGATTCTATGGCTCAAGATCCTGCAGAAGCTCTTTGAGGATGTTGACTCTTCTGAGCTGGGGTGAAGGAAGTTGCTCCTCAGGGCAGTCAAAAGCCTGCTCTCTGTCACATGTCCCTCTTCTCCCAGCAGGCAGGGGCCAGAGTTCAGAGTGACAAGAGCAAGCTGTCCAATTTAGGAAGGGGGGGATAAAAAATTTGGTCGGTCCATCAGTCCCAGGAAGCCTTTGGGTCAGAGGGAATTGGTAGGAGGAGATTTCTAATCCTGGGGCTAAGGCAGCACTGAGTGGAGCCAGTGCTAATTGGAACCAGTCCTCGGGAAGGGGTGGAAAGTTGCTGTTTCTGGAGGTTCCTCACAGCCCAAGCAAAGACAAAGCTCATTTGTGCTATCAGAAACTCTGCATCCTAACCTTGATGAGATGCTATCAGAAGTGTAACAGGCTGTATCCAGCTAAGCCACATGCTCCCCCTTAGTTTTTTTATACTTTCTTCTGTACACAGTGTACATTTCCCCCCCTCCGTGGGTTAGCAAAGCTATCCCATGACATCAAGAGTGTGTTTTCCNTCCCCCTCCATGGGTTAGCATGACATCAAGAGTGTGTTTTCCTCGGATCTTAGGCTTTAAATTCTCACCTTCATACAATCATTGAATGGTTTGAATTGGAAGGGATGCTAAAGATCATCCAGTTCCAGCTCCCCTGCCATGGGCAGGGACCCCTCCCACTAGACCAGGCTGCTCAATGCCTCATTCAGCCTCCAGGGAAAGGTGGGGGCATCCACAACCTCTCTGGGCAACCTGTTCTAGTGTCATCCTGAATCCATGATAAATAATTTCTTTCTTATCTTCATCCTGAATCTTCCCTCTTCCAACTTGTATCCATTACTCCCAGTCCTGCCATCCTGGATCCCACCAAATAGTCCTACCCCAGCCTTTCTGCAGCCCCCCCCTCAAGCATTGATAGGCTCCTGTGAGGATCCTCTAGCTTGTTCCCATAATAAATTTTCCTATTAATCACATTTTCATATGGGGAGACATTGCCTTGCCCAGAAAGGCAGGACTAAGGCATTTAGGGTAGGTATGGAGGGCTCTGTTTTAGGCTAAAATGAATAGGGATTACTCACAGAAATATTTTGTTTAGTTAGAAAAATAAGATTCTGATTTTGTTCCACATTGAGGCATAAAAAAAACAAGCAGTTGGGGATCTCTTGAGGGATGGGACCCTCTTATTATCACCTCCAGCCCTTGAAGCTGCAATTTTTGTTCAGAGAAGGGTGCAATAAGCAGAAGAAGGTGAAGCAAAGCCACTCACTAAAACTTAGCCCCTAAACAAGGAGCCCTGAGTGCCCTGTGCTTGCCCAGCTGAGAGGTGTCTGAGTATCTACACTGAAGGAGAAGAAGATGGGAACAGGACAGGAGCTCACCATGGGCCTGGAGCAGCATTTTAGAGCTGTCCCCTCCTCCTCCTCTATCAGCACTGGGAGGCCACTTACTCCCTGCCCTGGTTTTGGGTTGGTTTTTTTTTTCTTTTTATAAATTTCTTTCCCAGAGAGGCTCTGCCAGGGCAAAGGGATCATAAAAAGTTCACCCCCTTGTCACAAATGCACCCATTCTTCCTGGCTGGTGGGCAAAAGTTGTTTGCAATTTCCTCAGGCCATGACCTTTGTTTTGACCATGGTGGAGGAGAACTGCAATCCATCAAACCCTGGCCTGGCCCATGCCAGAGGGAGAGGAGAGGTCTGCCTTCAGCTGGCGGAGGGGGAATTGCCTCTCTAAGGGCTGTGAGGTTACTCCTTTGCCTCTCAGGTTTGGTCAGGATACAGATTGGGGACTCACCTCAGCTTATTCAAGCTCCCCAGTGGGGAATCATAGAATCATAGAATAGTTTGGGTTGGAAGGGACCTTAAAGATCATCGAGTTCCAACCCCCCTGCCATAGGCAGGGACACCTCCCACTAGACCAGGCTGCCCAGTGCCCTGTCCAGCCTAGTCTTGAACACCTCCAGAGAGGGGGCATCCACAACCTCCCTGGGCAACCTGTTCCAGTGTTTCACCACCCTCACTGTAAAGAATTTCTTTCTTATGTCTAGTCTAAATCTATCCCCCTCTAATTTATATCCATTGTTTCTAGAATCTGGAGAGGGAAGTGACTATGTGTGTCTGCTGGAGAGATTTGGCTTCATTTTTTTCTCTTGAGACAGATGATGGATCACAATTTGCTGCATCAGCAGAGTAGGGAAAGATGTCTTGCAGGGTTTGTGCCTAGAGCCAGTCATGGAGGGCAGCCAGCTGCAGTGATTTACCCCTCTACTCAGCACT
>VZTY01008896.1:346-12459 GCA_013400935.1 Turnix velox
AGTCCGATACACCGGGTGTGAATTCCGGTATTGTACCGGGGTCGGAGGGGAGTGAGTGGTGGTTGGAATCCCGCACTGACCCCTTGCGTAACTGGGAGCCGTTTCACCGGTACCCGGGTGTACTGGGCACCTCAGACGTCTGTATTTAATATATTTAAATCATTTTATTTCTAATTATCTTTAGCAAACACATTTCCTCTCTCTTATCCCCTTTCTGCTCTTTATTGGGAAACCACTTCTCAAGATCGCAGGTGTTTTTTTTTTCCTCTTCTTTGTCTGGATTTTTTACTCAAAGCGCTTTGGGACTATATTTTTTTTTGTTTGTTTTATTTTTCCTTATTTTTTCCCCTGTTAATTTCACAGCCCCATATCCTATGGCCGCCTTCACTTTGCTGTTTGCTTTCACCTTGTCAAGCATCACCCTGGGAAAAAAAAAAAAAAGAAGTAAATTTTAAGTAGTAGTGATGAATTCTGAGTGTTTTCTGCTTCATCTTTTATTAATCTTTTGGATGCTTCCAAATTCATTAGTTCCATCCTTCTTGTTCTTCTCTCCTTCATATTGAAGTAAACAATTAATTCCTCTGATGAGGAAAATTCTAACTGGTGACCAGGCGTGTAAGTGAGGAGAGAAATGGTGTTTGACTGGAGTTGTGGCTCCAACTGTGAAGTTTTTTGGGTCTTTAGTGGTTGAAAGTGGTGGCACCAAACCCCTTGGGGCTTCATTCTGATGCACAATGACATTTTTCCTACGTAAAGCCCAGGTTTCTGGGTTCTTGTTTTCCCCTGAGGTTGTTGGAAATCCTCACTGCTTACCTTGGAAGGTGATTTGGCCTTTCCACTTATTATTTATCTCAACTTTCATCACATTTTTGTGTCAGGAGCTGAGTTTTGTGGGCCATGGAGGTGTGTTCTTGATGAAGGGATGGGTCATTGTGGATGCTGTGTGTCACCAGCTGGTCCCTCTCCACACCAAGCAGGGCACTGGTGTCCTCTGCTTAGAACTGGCTTGTTGTGGTAGTAAGCTGGGAGCTGCTGACCTACTTCTGGGGTATATTTTCAAGGAGGCAAGAGAAAAAAACCATTCATTCCTTAAAACCTAAACTCTGCCTGTCGGGAACTGGAACACGGGGATGGTTTCAAAGCAGGATTGGAGCTTGGTGTTCCTCTAGACGCCAGAGGAGAGAGAAGGCAGAGTTGCTTTAGCCTTTTTGTTATTTTAATATTTAAAAGCCAAAGTTAAATGACTGGTAGGAATTCACTGCATGGAGAAACCCTGCTTTTTTTTTTTTTTGTGGCATGGGAGAATCCAGCCCATGGATGGCCACCAGCAGCTGGGCTTGGAGCTTCTCCATCAGGCTTTGAGGGGCTGCTGATGCTCAGCTGGCAGCAGAACAACGTTGAGGATTGAGGGGTTGAATTTGGGCTGGTATCATTGTTCCCTGTCTGCAGGAGAGACTTGGACATCCTGGAGAACTTGGGTGAGTTCCCTCTTTTATGGTTTCCTTGGCCAAAACAGAGCTGAGCTTGATGACTCTCTCTGGGGCATCCTGAGGGTTTGTGGCTCTTGTGGTTTTGCCATATTTTGTGTAAAATGGCGTTGCTTGGTACCACCTTGGCAGCTGGGATGGGCTGTGAACTTGGTTGATGAGGTGTGGGGTCACCTTTAAATTAAAAAAAAAAAAAAAAGAGAGAAGTTTATTAAAATATTGAGAATAGAAAGAATGAGCAGAGAGAAACTTCTCTGTGTGTTTCTTTCTGCATATTCTCTTGGATAGGAAACTGAAACCAGTGGTTTTACAGCAGAGTAGTGCCTGTAATTTTTAATAGTGAAAAAATTGGGCACTTCATTAGTGTCCCCCTCTAAGGTTCACATTCAGGGCTTGAATTTTACACAGGGTGGGAAAAGAGGAGATGAAACTTCTCCCTGTAACTCTCAGCTTGGCTGTGGGGGGGATTCACTGCCTCTGAAGTTAGAGCTTTGGTGCTGAGAGACCGTTTGGGTAACACACCTCAGAAAAAAACAAACCTTTCTCCCTTTGCTTGTTAAAACAGCAAATATTTACTTCCCTCTGCGGAAGCGTTGCGTAACCTTTTATTACTTCCACAGAGCTGTGGGCTTATGGGGAGCTTGTGATGGATTTGGGGGGGTTGTGCTGTCCATCCTGGCACCAGCAGGCATCACGGTGAGGAGGCAGGGTTTGACATGGGCAATTTCTGCTGAATTTCAGCAGTTGGGATCTCACCAAAAAATTCCTGTTGTCAGAGGGAGATGCAAACTGCTTTGACTGACATTTCTGGACCCACTAAAGGCAGCAGGACAGGTTCAGAGACTGGACCTGAGCTGCTTTTTTTCCAAACTCCACGTCGTGAGGTCAATTTTTTTTCAAGTCTTTTTGGCATTCTAACTATTTCACATGCAGGTCTCCTGATGTAAAGCAAGAAGCTTTAGTTTTTCAACCCAATTCCCCATGTCTTGTTGTTATTGGTTTTCCAAAAACCCTTTGATTCAAAAGGTTTATTTGTGTGGGGTTTTTAAAGCTCCTTCCCTAGGAAGGTTTCCTGCAGATGCTGTAGCTCAGATTTCATTTCGTGTGTCAAGAAACAGTGGAAGGATTGTGTCTGAGTAAAATTTAATCTTTTAAGACTTGATGCTAACTTTAATAATGTTTCTAAATGCATCTTCTTAAATATATATATATTTTTTAATCCCTTAGAAAGGTGTTCAGGATGAGCAGAAGGGGCAGAAGCTCCTGCTTTCAGAAGCAGCCTTCAGAAAGCTGGAGCCCGGAATGTGACCTTCCTTTTTTTAGTGTCCCTTCTGTCTCTGCTTCAATAAACCAAATATATCTGCAGGGGAAAAGGAAAAAAAAAAAAGAAACAAAACCCAAACAACAAACCCAAACCTTTCCATGAAGTGGAATGAAGCTGGGAAGAGTGCTGTGGAATACAGTGCTGCTTAATTAACATGCAGTGCTTCCAGCAGCTTCTTGCATCTTCGGTGCTTCCTGCTTTCCTCTTCCACACCTTGCTGAGCTTTGCCTTTTTACTTTCCTTCCTCCCTTCCCTTCGTGGCCTGTTTTCACCTCCCGTGGCTTCCTGCCTCCCTTTCAGCCCCGTGGTGTGTTCACCCTCTGGGTTTAGGAAGGTGAGGATGCCTGTGGGGTATCTACACCCCTTTTTGGGGTGAAACACCCTCTTTCTGAGGGTAAGAGCAAGGAAAGCTCCCATTATTACTGGGGGGCAGAGAGCTCAGTGTCCTCCTCTTGTTTCTTCTTCAGGTCGAGGGGTTTTGGGTTTTTTCCAATCTCTCTGTGTAGGTTTCCAAACTCCCAACTTCATATTTTTTATTTTAAACTCTTTATGACTGGTAGCTACTGGAATATAGACGCAGAGTGAACAATTTCACTAACCTTAGCTGATACTTTGGGTCTTCTGCAAAGAAAATTTGCAGAAGTATTTAAAACTATGAATTGGAGGGTTTGTTTCTGCTGGGCTTGGTTAATAATACCCAATATTAGTTTATTAACAGTTTATTTATGGGGGGATTTTCTTTTAGCTTCATGGCAGTTGGATTTGATTGATGGATTTTTAGTGAAAACCAAGGGAATTGAAGGATGGGTCTAGAAGAAATGAGCTGGTGGCAACCATGAGCTTTGGTCTGATCATCCTGTTGCATTTGTTGCTAAAGGCAGGAGATGAAAGAGCTGTAGAAGGAAGCTGAAGTGTTGTATTAGTGCTCTTGATGATTGCATTTAAAATTGTTATTTCTCTGAATTTAACAAATCTCCAGCCTTACCTGGTTTTCCACAAGCGTGATGTTGAGATGGGACGTGGTTATAGGATGCCAAGAAAGTTTCTACTGCATGAAAAAAAGGCACAAGAACTTACAAATGATGCCATGTTGGTTGAGAACTGGGAGGACAATACACACAGCAGTGGAGTTTGAGCTGTATTTGTATTTCTTACAGCTCCAGAGTGGTTTGTGAAGCTTGTCATAGCAACAACGTATTTATCAGAAAATATTCCAAGAAACTAGGCTAGAATCAGTAATTGACTGGGGGAAAATCATTCTGTTGATGATCCTTGATAACTCAATCCTTTCTGCTTTGCCTTCTTCCTCCAGGACAGCAGCCACAGCTCTGCCTGTGCTTGCTTTGTGTCTCATCCCTTCTTGTTCCCATTTCACCTTTATTTTGCCCTTTTTTTGGTCAAATATTTACCCCTTTCTTGCATCCCTCCCCCCTGCTGCCCACCTCTTTCCTGGCGCAGGATGGGGAATGCCTTTGCTCGCCCCGCGGCTGGACCTGCTTATCTTATCTCAACCGCCCTCTATTGATATTTAGAAATCTGCTTTTGTTGCCAAGAGATTTACAACCGTAATCGTCCAAATATTTCTAGAAAACAGAGCAAAAGCTGTTGGTTTTGCTTATATTGCTCCTTGTTTACTGATTGAAAATGCCAGCAAGGAAGTTTTAACTATGAGAAATAGCGGTCGCGGCTCAACGAGTACTGCTTTGTCTCATCTCCCCCCTCTCGCTCCTATTTCACCTTTTTTTTTTTTCCTTTTTCTGAATATTTACCCTTTTCTGGCTTCTCCCTTCAGCTGCCGACGTCCTTCAGAGGATTGGATCAGGGATAATTCTTGGTGTTTCATATTACCAGATAGAATTGGTGGGTTTTGCCTGGGTTTAGAGGTCAGCAAGTGGAAGGATGTAGGACTTCAAAGGGGATTTGGTACCCTCACCCACAGCTCAGGACCCATTAGGGCTGAATCAATGTGTGGGGAATAAAAATATATTAAAAAAACCCCAAGAAACTAGATTTGTTTTAGCTGCATCTATTTATCTTTCATTTTTGTCTATGTATTTGAATATTGTCTTCAGACAAGAAGAGCAGCTTATTGCCAAGGATAAGAGTTTGAGAAAAACCAAATGGGTTGAGAACCACAATTAGGATTGAAGGAAGGACAGCACAGCTTGTATTAGAGTCCCTTAAAATAGGGTACAGGGTTGTTATTTCCCTTCCTTATCCCTCTGGTGTTGGAGGGGACACCCTCTAGTCCCACTGAAGCATCTTCTAATTCCATTATGATTTTGGCTGTTGTAAACCAAGGGCCCCTGTTAGAAACATTTAAACACCTTTTCAATCTCTGGCGAGGTAGTTAAGAAGATGGCCAACCCTAAGTTATTACTTCATCATAATGGCTTTATAAAACTTGTGATTTGCAGATTTTTATAGGCTTATTCTTTACATTTATTTCCAGTTCCAGAGCTGTCTGCAAATCAGCAGTTGATCAACACCCCTCCAGCCATTTCTCTAGTCTCCAGTGATACCTTATATTGATAAAGTGTGGTAGTTAAATGCTCTCAACATCTAAAGTCACCTGCTGGATCCCAGAAGATTTAAGAACCAGCTGAAAAATTAAAAAAAAAACCCAAACCCCCAGGAGGGGAGGGGGGTTGTTTGGAGAGTGGGGGGTAGAGGCAGAGACTCACTGTGTGATTTGCTGTTGTGGGCTTTAAAGTTTTATGGCCCATGTTGCATCCCTTGGGAGGATAAAGCGCAAGGAGCATGAAGAAACCCATAAAATCACGAAGGCTTTATGGGATATAATTAATATGGAACTTTCTGTGAACTTTATAAATAGTTGTACTTTCTTAATTTTACATGAGTTCCTGCTTTTGCTAATAAGGAGGCATGAAGATGGCTAATGGCACCTAAATTTTCACCCAAAATAACACCCAAGACACGTTGCAGCCTGGTGGTTTTTTAGGACGTTGCTTCCTTTTGGAAATGGGTTCTGCCTGCTTTGGGAAGTGTTTTTGAGCCCTGGCCAGCTTTGCACTAAAAAAAACCCACCCCCAGCCCCACGTTGAAAGAGCTTTACTGGCAAATCCTGCTCGTGCCAGTGCAGCTTTGCTTGCAGAGGCACTTTTTATTGACACTGGATGGGGTTTGTGGATCACAATGTCATAAGTCTCACCCGTAGCAGAAATAATATGTGGTGGTGGGGGGGAGAGTTCAAGTGCAGATCTGGCCTGGATTAGCAGGGAGAAATGAAATAAGCATTGTGAAATTGTGGATTCTTTGTAAAATCCCATCTTCTCTTTTTTTTTTCCCTTTAAGTACTGAAGAAGAAATTTTAGTGCTAAATAAGTGTGAATGTGCTCGAATGCTGGGTCTTACTCCTCTGTATCTGTGATGGGTTGACTGGAAATGAGGGATTTGATTCAAAAAGAAGGAGAATCACTTATTTTTTGTTGTTTGCTTCACCTCCCTAATGGTTTAGGTGTTGGAAGGATTGTGATTGTGAAGAGTGTGAGCTGTGTGTAGCCAGGCTGTAGGTGGGGTTGGCAGGAACTGGATGATGTTGGAGCTCTGCTGATGGCAAAGCTTTCCCAGAGAGTCCAATCCTGGTGGAAGTTCTGGGTGACCAAGATCCACCAGCCCCTCTCCTGTTATTCCTCCTTGTTCTCATCACATTAACTCCCCTTTGTTGGGGAATGAGTCCTGAATGATTCCTTGTGTGTTGTCAGGGGACAGGCACCTTCTCTTTATTAATCATGACTGGCCAAATTTGTCCTTTCCCAAGGTCAAACCTGCTTTAGAAGTCACCAAAGTCAGGATTTGCTTCCCATAACGTGATCATGACCAGAAAAACTGTGGTTTTCCCAGTCCTTGAGGGCTTCAAGACCAGGTTGGATGGATTTTGGGGCAACCTGGGCTGGTGGGAGGTGTCCCTGCACAAAACAGGTTCTTTCCAACCCAAAAAAATTATTATTATGTGTCATTCTGACCCTTCAGATAGAGATTTATTTAAGGAAAAGCAAGTCAGATCAAGGCACTTATTGTTTTTCCACGTTGAGGATTTTATTTTGGAGTGAAGAAATGTTGCTGAAGGCAGAGAAGTGGAATGTTATATGAGATGTGGTCACATTAGAGGTGATGATAAAAATGACCTTCTGTGGTTATAATAACACTGAGATGCCAGCAACAGGATCTGTAAGGTTTAGAGTCAGCAAGTTCTGAGAACTTTTCCCCCCCACAAAAAAACATTTTGAAGGGATCCTATTATCCATCGGGTGCTTTCTGGATTAATAAGACTGATAATTGATGACAGTGGAAGAAAGTTAATAAAACTGAGCTGAATAATTAGAGCTCTGCCAGCCCTGTAAAATAATGGAATGAATGATAGAGGACTTGACTGATACGGAGGTAAGGGAAAGTAATACAATTAATGTCAATTAAAATGTGCCCATGGAAAATAAGCTGATGAGATGTAACTGGGGATGTAGTTTGGCTGATAAAAGCAATAATGTGTGTGCTGTGAAATACTTTGCTGCCTTAATGAATTGAATGTAGAGCCATGTGATATTTTGAATGAGAAAAAAAACGGTGTTAAAATTAAATGGGGAAGGGAACGTTAAGGGAATGCTAAGGAGTGTAACCAGCCTTGAGGTGCAAAGATGATGGCCTATGGCAGGCTGTTGTCCTTGTGGATAACCCTAAATGTGATGATGGTGGTGAGTTTTTGGGAAGATTTGAGGGGAAAAATAACAAAAGGTCCAGAATATCAACTGGGGAAAAAGATGTGGCCACGTGGAGGGTCTGAGACACTGCAAATCCCAGCATGGTGTGAAAAAATTCATGAGTTGGGCAGAAATGGGTGATGCCCAAGCTTTCTCTTTGCCTGGGAAGGGTCCAAAGATGCCAACCCTGTTGGTTTAACCCAAGGATGGAGTTCCCAATAAGTCAGGGAACGGCCAGGGCTCATAAATTATAGAGCAGCTCCCGATTATCATACACATCGCTGCTTATCTTGTAAACTCATCTGCTGTGCTTGCACGAGCAGTTGATTTAACAGCGTGTATATTGTTGAACTTGACACATCCAAGAGTATAATCAAGCATTTTTTTTTTTTAAAGAAAAACAAAACAAGACTGGGGGGATGTCTGGCTGCTGGTTTTGAGCTCTGCTCAGGGGAAAAAAATCTCTGTGCCCTCTGTCATTGCTGAGGAGCTTGGTGGTGATGCTGGCATCTGTGTAAAAGACTTCAAATGATGAGATGTGTGAGAGGGAAAGAACTTAATATTCTTTTTCTCTATATATCCAAATGGGAAATGGCTATAAATTAAATTTCCCAGGGTGAAAACCCAATGAATAAGGTGGAAGGAGATTGGGGAGGGGAGGGTTGGAAAGAGAAGTGGAAGGTCTGTGCTGTAGCTGGGTTTCTAATCCTTCCCAATTTGGTCCAGGGTTTGTGGATGTTCTGATTCTTTAGGTGGGGATAGACATAATCATCTTAATGCTTTTTGGGTCTTTTGTAGGCTATTGTTGGATTTCCTGGCTTTTTGGATCTCTCTGGTCTTCTTTTAAGGGGGAATCGGATTTCCTGGCTTTCTGGATCTCTCTGGTCTATTTTTTTTTAAGGGGAATCAATGAGCCTTCTACATTTTTAGCTACAAAAAGAAGGAGTAATTTGGTGTTCTTCAGTATTTCTGCCTTTGAGCCCCCCCGGGGATGGCAAGATAGGAAAGTTTCCATCCCTCTGCTTGCTCCTGGTGAGGTTTTTGAGCTGCCCATGGAAAGAAAAGAAACCTGTTTTTTAATCGCTGCGGTGCGTTTGGGTTTTAAATGAACTAATAGACCTTGAGTTGCATTTCTGCTGCAGCTTGGCAAAAAATTATAGCAGGTGCTGGGCTTCTGGGCCTATTTACTTGCAAATCCTGTTGAGTGTGAGCTTCATTTACGACTTTTCCTGGCAGGTCATAGCGCCGTGGGCTCAGCTTCTATAACGTTTTGTCGCTATTGCTTGTAAAATTTGTCACTGAGGGAAATAATAAGCTAAAATAGGTCCAGGTAAGCACCCACACATGGCTCCTCCTGCACAAATCCATCAAAAGATCTCCTCAAAACTTTTGCAACCTCAAGGAGTCAAACTGTATTTATTATATCCCTGAAATAAAAGTGTGGTTTCAATACTGAACTGCTGGGTTGCCTGTCGTAGACAAGAGGGGGGGGGGGGGGCCCCCTGGGGGAAACAACCNGGAGGAGGGGGGGGGGGGGGGGGGGGGTGTCTCCTGGTGGAAACAACCCATTTTCTTGGGTGTAAATCACATTTTTCTCTCTCTTTTCTTTCCAGATGATCATGGGAACAGCAATGGCAGTCATGTAAAAATCTTTTTACCGAAGAAGCTGCTCGAATGTCTACCAAAATGTTCAAGTTTACCTAAAGAGAGGCACCGCTGGAACACTAACGAGGTAGTTAAAGTTCTTTTATTATTCTTAAACCTTCCATTTGATGGATTTAGTTTTTGAGAGAATGCCTTGAAGTTACAGAATGTGAATGCCCTGGCTCTGTATCTTGTTGTTTGAGTCATAAAGTCGTATTAAGTGTTGGAAGTGAGATTTAAAACTAGGCTTTGAAGGTCGGTGTGGAAGCTTGAGTTGCTGGTCTGGCAGGAGTCTATGGCTCGTGTGTATGGCACTTGTTTTGGAGTCAAATCTTCTATAATCTCATTGATGTGTGTCAAAAGTGGAGAGAATTAGGTGGATGAGATGAAAGTCTGGGTTATTTTAAGCAAAGGGGAAAGCAAAGAAGAGCTTTGTGAGGTGAATGAGGCCAGAAGAAAACTGGGGAGCATCACCTTCCTCCTGGGGACACCTTGATGGTGTTTGCTGGTGTAGGTTTGTCTGGGTGGATTGTTCACTAATAATCACAAATCAGCTGGTGTGTTTAAAAAAAACCCTCCCAAACCAACCTATTTTTGGCTTTTTGAATGTCAAGATGATCCCATTCCTGCAAACCCAGTGGGGACAGGAGCTGATTCTGCCCATGGGTTATATACTGGTGCTGTCTCTTCCTGCTTATGTGGTGTGTTGGTTCCAGCTTCCCTTCTGCATTATTTAAAAGGAAGAGCTTTTCTTGTGGCCTGAGATTTTTGGCCTCGTTAGCTCAGAGGGAGGGAAAAAAAAAATAGAGAAAAAAGGCAGAATTTTATGCCTGGATGGAAAATTTGTGTTAATTACGGGGGAGGAGGGAGCTTAGCTTACAGATTTTATTTCCCTCCCCAGCCTGCAAGTTTAATTTTGTTCACTGTTATAAAACTTGAATTTTTTCTTAGGGTATAATTGAATAATAATGTTGGACTACATTTCAGAGTCATTCCTAAGGGAATATATTTTTTTTTCATCTGAGTACACAGGTGTTCTGTCTACGTTGGTGGAAGCAGGAGTTGTAAAATATAAGAAGAAAAAAAAAAGATGAATTTTATAAGGTGCTACTTCCAGAATCTTTCTGCTAATTCCAGAAATCACTTGGTTACTGTTTGCAGGGTGTCACTGTAAGAAAGCTGGGAAAGGAGGACATGGGGTGATAGGACAAGGGACAATGGTTTGAAATTGGAGCTGGGTTTTTATGAGACATGAGGGGGAAGTTCTTCCACTGGGTTTATATGAGGCATAAGGGGGAAATTCTGCTTGAGGATGGTGAGACACTGGTCCAGGTTGCCCAGAGAGGTGGTGGAGGCTCCCTAAAGCCTAAAGACATCCAAGGCAAGGCTTGCTGAGGCTCTGAGCATCCTCATCTAGTGTAGGATGTCCCTGTCACTGCAGGAGGTTGGGCTTGATGGCCTTGGAAAAGATTTCTTCCATCTCCATGGTTCTGTGACAGAAGAGGCCAAGGTTGATGCATCCTCAGCACTGATACTGGGCAGCAGGAGACCATTGTCTGGTGGAATCATGTCCTCCTTGCTCTGTTGGTGACCCAGCTGTTTGAGGAGCAGGAGCTTTTGGAGGTCTTGGGGTTGAAAGGTGGTGGAATAACCTTGTCTGTGCCCGCTGACAGTGGCTGGGAGTGGAGATGCTTCTGGTTAATGGAGTTGGCAGCTGCAGTCATTAATCATCCTGGTAAACACTTAATGACATGCTATGAGAAAGAAGAAAATAAAAAATAAAAGAAGTTCAACGTGGGAAAAATAAAGTCTTACCCAGGGCTTTTGTTTCTGACAGGATTCTGTGTTTACCTTCTCTGCTGGGAAAAACCCAGAATTTTCACAGTGGGAAAAAAAAAAACCAACCCGTCGTAATTGCTTTGTGTTCTGGAGAGTTTGGGCAGAAATGCCCAGGTTTTGGGTGTGATATCAAGCCTCAAATTGATTAAAAAGTTTGAGATAAGGTGTTGCAAAGAAGTGCAATCACCAAACTCTCTATTTGAGTATTTTTTAGTGTAGGAAGATGCTTCTGAGTGATGCTGAGTTGGGGACCTTGAGTCCCACGCTCACTGAGGTGGATTTTGCTTTGCTTGCACAACAGTGACATTCTCCTCTCCTGCTTGACATCAGGTTATTTCCTGTCTTTCCTCTTAAAACGCCAAGAAAATCTCTATAAAGATTTGGAGAATTGTCTGGTGGGGAGAGGGGGGGGGAGAGGAGACAGGGAGGGAGAGAAACTTCCCTGGAACAGAGGCGCTTGGCGATGGGTTTATTCTGTGAAATTAATGAAATGCTGTGCTTTGCCTGATGTACAAAGCAGAAAATCTGCTGCTGGCTTTGCTTTTGCAGTTCCTCACTCGTGTTTACATAATTAGTGACTGTTGTGAATGGGCTCCCTGATTGAGCAGAAATGGAAAGGTTTTCAGCTCCCCGGCAGCTCCAGACAAAAAGCAGCGATACCTGCCACGCTCTTCAGGCTTCTGATAGAAGGAGATTCCTCATTTTCCTCTGGGGAGAATCGTAACTTTCCTTCCTTTTCCTTTTTGTTACCAACCAGAACCAACATTGTAACCCTATAACGGCAAGTCTTTAAAAATGGCTGATGTTGTAGTTCTGAACAGTTTATGTGTCAGGTTACTGGGACCAGGCTGCATCCTGTAGAGCCACAGCCAGCAGATGAAAAAGGTTGGGTTGGATCATGCAGTGCCCTCCTGAGTTGATGAAAAAGGGTTTGGTTGGCTCATGCAGTGCTTTCCTTAGTTGTTTTTTTTTTTTCTTTTTTTCCCCCAAGACAATTATCAAAACACCTCTGAATATTTACAAGGGTGGGAGGTGCCGCCGTATCACGCCTTGGGGGTCTCCCAGCACAGGGAGGAGGGAGGGGGGGGAATATTGCAAGTT
>VZTY01008900.1:0-65169 GCA_013400935.1 Turnix velox
CAACTAGACCTCAGCCCCAAAAGAAACATGAATTTTTTTGGATGCATATTGAATTTCTTTCCATCCTGTACAAGTTTGCTGAGGCCTTACCAAGCAGTTCAAATTGGTTTCCCTGGCTTGACTGACACATAGGACAACTAGAAGTGCCATTGTCTGACGCAAACCATTTGTCTCAAGGGAAAGTAAGGGAGAGTTGCACTGTAATGGTGACCAGTACATGAAGGGGACCTACAGGAGAGCTGGAGGGGACACTGTCAGAACGTTGTGATAGAACAAGAGGCAATGGTTTCAAATTAGAGCAGGGCAGGTCTAGACTAGACATTAGAAAGAAATTGTTCACCATGAGGGTGGTGAGGCACTGGAACAGGTTGCCCAAAGAAGTGGTGGAGGCCCCATCCCTGGCGGCATTTAAGGCCAGGCTTGATGAGGCTCTGAGATATCTGGTGCAGGATGTCCCTGCCTGCTGCAGGGGGGCTGGACTAGCTGACCATGGGGGACAGCGCTATGGTTGACCACCAGGCTGCCGAGAGGGTCAGTACAACTCATACCTCCTGCAGCGGCTGCCAAAACTGGCCCTGTGGCCATCCCACTCAGGAACTGTGTGATTCAGCTGCTCCTCCCGACTCTAGCCACACTGCTGGCTCAGCTTGGCCACCCCAGGACTGAAGCAGTGATGCTCGGGGGTGAATCCCAGGAAAAAAATCCCCACATAAATGGGAACAAAGGTGGCAGAAAGCAGGCATAAGACAAAGAGGGCTTGTTTCTGAAAGAGGTAAAATTCTCCAATCTGCTCTAAAATATCATCCAGGGTTGGCATCTTTGTATGCTGCCACTCATTAAAACACCTCACTTAGATGCCTTGCAAGGCGTTGCCCTTCAATGCATGCATAAGTAACAGCTGAAGTGTTTGATCAAATAAACAAATAATTAACTTTGTCCATTGCTTGTGATGGGAAACCCTGAGCAGGCTGCTGTCACTCAGTTTTCCCCTGGTGAGGAAATTAGTGACCTCCCTGTGTTTTATAAAGCACAAACATGATAAGTTACATGGTATTTTTAAGACCTACTATTAACAAACCCTGTTGAGTTACAATAACTGGCATACCTAGGAACTGTCACAAATCACTAATGGGACTGCTACTTTGCAATAATCATCTTTTACAGCCAAGAAAAGAGCAGACCTTTGACCATTTACAACTAAACTGTTCACCTATCTCTCTTCAGGTCTGGTTTGCATCAGAAGGAGTAGGATGAGCTATCTCCCCTGTTAATAATCCCTAATCTCACTTCACTAGCAGCTTTTAAACCTTGCACCCACCTGCACACAGACTTCTCAGCAGTGTACATATTTCAAGCATTTGTTAACTGCTACTCTGTAAACTGTAGTTTCATGCCAGGGAAAGAGAGAGGAAGACTGGTGCAAGTATTATGTTGATATACCAGATATGCTGGTTTGTATCTCTGCTTTTGAGGTAGTTTTGTTTCTCTTGGAAATACTCCATGGTTGCTTACATGTTCTCTTTTATTGACAAAAAGTGAAGTATTGTCCTGCAGTGGCGGTGACCACTGAGTAGCTTTGGATATTGTATGACTCCCACCAGTATGTGATGACACCAGTCTTTAGGGAACTAGGCGGTCCATCCCACCAACATAAGAGTGCATGACTCTTGTTACCTGGACACCTCTGAGTGTGTTCATGTGGTTCCTAACAGGGTCTTTTTACATTTTCGGTTAGACAGAGCAGGGAGTAAGGATGTGTACAGTGCTGCTGGTGGATGTGAGCACATGTCAACAGAGTGTGACAGTTTGCCAGGTTGACATCAATACTGAGAAACTGAACAGGACAGTGCGTGTGTGGGCTCAAGCACTCAAGTCTCATATTCAGCCTACTTAACTTTTGCCACTCTCCCTAGGACTGTTCTTCTCTATACTTTTTTTGCCAAACCTCACAATGCCCTGGCAGGCTTGGGGTGGTGACATCAGACAGTTTGTTTCTTGTGGGCAGAAGAGGAAAAACCACTCTGACTGGGAATGGTGTAAGCCATGCCCTGTGTCTCCATCAATAAAAAATTGGCCTGCCTGTTACATTTATCAGCACAGATGCAGCAGGACATCAATCAGTGTATCATATGAGAGAACCAAAATAAACAAAACCAAAGTGCCTCTGCTAGCAGAGGACATTTGTGCCACCGGCAGAAGACCCATATTGTCTTGCAGTGGCAAGCTCATGAAACAGTATCAGCTGTGACAGATTTACTTCACATACTCAATAACCCCTTGGTTTACAGTAGTGAAGCATTACCATGTCTGCTTGAAAACATGCCAGTCTTCCAAGAGCTGGGGTAAGCATTCCTGTACTCTGACCTTCCTGAGCTTTAGATGTACTCTCACAGGTCTGGGTATGAACAAAGTGAAGCATAAAATACTGCTGGAAAAAAGTTACAGATACAAGACAGATCTAATCCATATGTAAAACCAATGCATACTGATAGTGATGGTATATATAACTCTTTGCTGTCAAACAATAACTCTGATTCAAAAATATGAAAGTATCTTCTAAGAAAAACACTCCTGAAGACAGAGAAACTGATGCAGAGACCAAATAGACTAGTTCTTCAGAAATACTGGTTTTGAAGTCTTTGAGAGTCTAGGCTAAAATGATTTAATGGAGATGCCTCAGACAGACAATTTTATTCAGGTTCTTACTAAGGTTATCTACAAGTCTTCCTGTATGAGTAAGCATTTCTACATTGAATTCCTTCTAATGAGCCACTCTTTCACCTGCACCATTTAGTAATTTTTTTCGGTTAGGTGCTTACCAATGTGTACAGAGCTTATCACAGCTCTATTTCCTGTGATTACAAAAAAGGCATAATGTTTGACATTTGCTGTCTGCCATAATCATATGCTACCATGGACCCGAGGAGGATGTACTACATTCAGAGGAATGCAGTGGAGAATGACTGGAAACATCCAAGCAGTCATTCTTCCACTGGAGTTCACTGTGTGTACATCAGGATACAAAATGATCCAGTCAGATTTCTTTGTATTAATGTCCCATTCTCTATTTCCTTTCCTGAAGCCCATTCTGACTCTTGTTGGTCCCATACTCAACTCACTAAGTAGGCAGAGGCTGATCCTAGCAGTTATCTGAATAGATTTATCTTGCAGTGGTCAGTCCTGGGGACTCAGTGAAGTAATGAGGAAGAAACAGAACAAGGGAAGGGAAAGAAACACGAGAATGGGAGATCCTGAAAAAGGGAATTTGGAAAGCAGAGGGAAGGTGCAGGACGTACTCCATGTAGCTACAGGGAGACCAGCTGTCTTGAACCCTTTAGTAAGGCTTCATCTAAACTAATAATGTCAGCCATGTGAAAGCTGAGCATCTAGACAGAGCTAGTTGTGTCTGTCTGCTGTCCAGTCAGTAGAGAAGGATAGATACCTCCAGATACACATCCAGACACATAGCAAGAGCCTGCACTAGTGACTACTAGGAGATCTGTGCACCCAGAGCACCACATTGTACACAGCTTGTATGGATGAAATGTTGACACATGGGGACATTGCTAACAAATTAACCAGAGCATAAAGTGCTGAGCACAAAAAAGGGTCAACTCTTGGTGGCCAGTTAACACCTGACTTCACATGAAACCTACTGGAAAGAAAAAGCCTGTTGAAAAGTGCGTAAGCAAATCTGAGCTGCCAAGAGGTCTGCAATATGTTAGTATTTTCTGTCAATAGACAGTTCTGAGAGCTAAAAATCTAAGGGTTGACTATAGGTGGAGCCTACATACCTTGTTTTTGCACTGCTCAAATTATTTCAAAGAACATGTGTTTACACTTGGTATTTATTTGCACCATGAGAACATATTTTATAACTGAGAAAAACAAAGTGTACTTTATGGTTGGGTCACAATACTACTAACACATATTTCCTAGATGATAATCACACTATGTTTGGCAAAAAGCCTCTAGTTTTTGATTATTTGTGTCTAGATCCAGAAGTCACAGCTTGAGCAAATTTCCTCATTGAACACTAATTACAACTTAGTATTGAGCAACCTAGGAATATCTCCTTTGATGACAATGACATATGAGTGCACAGTCCTCACTCCATGGCTTTTGCTGTAGCATGGAGCATGACATGTTGCTGGACTTTGAACATTTCCTTCCTGCAGACATGGGGTGGCATGGCTTTTGCCAAGGGCAGGAGTGTTACTGAGCCTCTGTGCCACCAGTACTTGTGGCACCAGTAGCACCAGACTATGAGCTGCCTGGGTGCTGCATGAGTAGTTGCTTAGGCTGGAACAAGGGATGCTTGAGCTGCCTGGAGAAAAGAAATCGTCCCAGGGGCAGCTTGGCTTGTTGAGAACTTGGTTTGCTCTGACTTCTCAAGGAGACATCAAAGTCACCCCACAATGTGCATGAGACTTGCACAGTTGCTCTTATCAGCTGGGGCAGTGATAACAGGAGTTCAGGCTGCCCTGGAACTACTGTCACAGAGACTGGAGGTTGTGCTAGGCACTTTAGGAAAAACACACAGGTTTTGTTAAACGCTGATGAGAGCTGTATCCTGAGCCCACCTGTCCAGTCCATAAAACTCCTCCCAGAGCTGCCTAGAGTGGGTACAGAACTGAGAGTAGACCCTGTCACGCCAACCTTTCCAGTTCTGTGGCAGTACCACACCAGCTATCCAGTTATCCTTGTGTCTCAACTCAGCCTGTTGTCACAAACGCACAAGTGATTGGGAAGAACAAGAGTCCCAAGGCTTCCTGGTAAGCAGGCATGTGTGGCTGGAAAGAAGCCCCATGCCCAAGACTTGTAGTTGAAAGCCTAGGTTTGAGTTGGTGAACTGCCTGATGCCCACTTTGAGGGTAGTAGGACTTGACATGAGATGATCAGTGCAAATAGTACTAGTATTTCCAAACCAAATGTTACATGAGGGACTTGATAAACAAGTGAGGGTGAAGCAAACCTGAGGCCTGTGGCTGCAGTAAAAGGTGTATTTCTGCTGTTGGCAAAAGTACATTTTCCAGTTAAGAAATTATGTATTTGGTAACAGCACTTAGCCAGGTCTGAGGCAATGTCTATTTCACTGCTGTCAGCCTGGGCATGGACACTTCTGTGGTGATTAAAGCACATTTATTCCTCCTCCCCCATTTATAGATGCTCATTTTGAACTGGCATGCTTCTAGGAGTGGGAGCAACTCTATGTCTCAAATAAAAGGGAAGAGGTGAATTAAGTAGGCTGCAGGTGAAGCACAGATAAAAGGAAGCCTGTAATTTTGCCAGGGAAGAAGAAAAAACATGAAAAAGTGAACTGGCAAATAACAAGAGGATTTGCTGTCAGGACAGTCAAAAGACACTGACTTTTCTACAAAGGCTGGGAACTGGCTCTGTTCAGCAAGACTTTACTACATAATTAATCAGAAGCATTTGATTTTCTATAAAGGTCAATGCTTATAGTTTGCACACATTTTCCATGTTCTTGTGGTTGTGCTGAAACAGGGTATCACAGCTACCCAGAGCTACCTCACCCCAGCTAAGAGGCTGCCCCTGCCTGTGGGGATTAAGCAGGGGATGACCCCTTCCCACCTCGGGGGAGGTCTGCTCCCAGTGTTCTGACCTGGGCAATGTGAACGGAACAGCAAAGATGACAAGGGATCAGCACATCCTACCACTCTTCCGAGCACCACAGGGCTCTAGGAGCTTTCTGGAGCTCTGCCCTGGCCTGTGCCTTTCTCCCCCTTTACACAGAGGGGATGCTGCCTGCCCAACAGGAAGGATGTCATGGGGAGGAGGAGCAAGAGACCTTTCTCTAAGAGATGGATGCTGTGTGGAGGATAGAAAACCTCCTGCCTTGTCAGACAAACTGCACTGGGTAGTATCCTGACCCCAGGAAGCTGAAAGTAACAGGAAGGCATGGGGAGTGACTGCTCTCGACCTTCAAGACCAATTAGTCCCTCCAAAGAGCCCAAACTCAGCTCTCTGCCCTGCCTCAGCCTGCAGCAAAGCCCCCTGACTCTTCCTGTAGCAGTTGTCCATGACCTGACTCTTGATGAAATCCAAATCAATTCTTGAAGCAGCAAAATACTGTTACCTGGAATGCTGGGCTGTCTCAAGTGAGCCCCAATGGAATAAAAGTCGGTGTAACATTATGAGACACAATTTTCTGAGTTTCTGACAGCCCTGCTCTTTGTGTATCACCATGTTGCTGTTAGGTTTGCTAGTCTAACAAAAATGTGGTCTAATGAGAGACAAGCAATCACAGTATCCCTAACCTATTGCATGCCAGAAGATTTCAGCTTCAGTGTTCTTGGGTTATTCTCGGATTTCTCCTACTATCTTCAGCTAAAGCACCATTTTAGCACTTCTGTGAAACAAGTAAATGAGTAAACCCATCTAGCATGGTTATAGATGTTTTTCACATGACAGAAGGCCTGAAATCAGATATGCAGTACTCATTAAGAAGAGCAGTGCCCTAGAAAAATTATAATTGGGGAACAATAAACAGATTTAGAGAAATATTTTTGCCTCTGAATTTGAGTATATATTTTTTCTGAATGTGAAAGGAGTTTAAATATACTCAGGAAGTTTAATTCTATGGAGAGTTAAGTATCGTGTGCACAGAGCTGTGATGCAGTTTTCCAGTGTTGATTTGCACAATTGCTCCTAGCCTTGATATCTATGCTTCTAAAAGTGCTTCCTGCTCAGAAGGCATGAAACTATTGCTTCTATTCAAATTGCTTGTAAAACCAGCCCTTTTGTAGCTGAGAAACAGCATGTCTGTCTATGAGCTTCTGTTTCCAGGTCTGCTGCCTCTGATACGAAGCAAGGTGCTATCCCAATAAAGAAGGAGGTATCCAATGCTACTTACCATGGTAGATGCCCTTAAGTTTTCTTCTGTAGAAGCTGACAGTGCCTAGTCTTAAGATTCATTTCCATATGGAATCATAGAATAGTTCGGGTTGGAAGGGACCCCAAAGATCATTGAGTTCCAACCCACCTGCCATAGGCAGGGACACCTCCCACTAGATCGGGGAACCATATACAGATCCAACAGATAGCCTTTGGTAGAGAATTGGGGCCAAGTGCTACCTATCATGAAAACGGAAAGCCCTGCGTTGCTTTGTCTCCAGGACTGCACAAATTTCAGCATGACTAGCTAGACTAAAAGAGGCTGGTCAGAGTCAAACCAGCTAGCAAGCAAGATTAAAGACAAACATATACCATGCAGATTAGGATCTAGGAAGTCATAAGGTTTAATTGAATTTTCTTCTGCCATGGTTAATGGTTCAGCTGTGCTGCCCAGAAGGCTTTGGTAATGCCTCCAGTGTATGTAATAAGGCAGTGGGTGGATGTTTGTGGTGGAAGAAGTGACAAAACAGTGATGGTCACAATTAGATATTCTCCTTTGTACTGTGATAGGTGAAAAGAAGTTGCCTGCATACTTCAGCAGGTTCATGGTGTGACCTTTGATCACCCATAGATTTTTTGCCTCTTGAACAAGCAGCTTTTGTAGTGAAATAGCCCTGGGAAAGCACAACCATTTTACAGCTAATGGATGGGGTGTAAAAAGATTGTTGGACTTGACACTTTGTAGAGATGAACCATAAATCTATTGTTGGAGCAGCATCAGGCTTGAGAGGATCTCTTTTCAAATTGGGGAAAACTGGCTAATGGAAGGCAGGGGAACTTCCTGTGGAAGAGCCCTTTGCAGTGGACTGAAACTAAAGCACTGATTCCAGCATGTTAATTGACTGTGGAAGTTCAGCCTCTAAGTCAAATAAAGATAAAAACAAGGACAAAGTGCAGGACGGACTTCATGGAAGGAGTCGCAGATTTAAGTACAGGAACTGCAGTGTCTCCTGCTGTATATGGGTGGGAGGGGGCAGTGTTATGTGTAGGGAGGGTCTTGTGTTATTCAGCAGGAGATGGACAAAGAGCTGTCCCTCATCTTTCATTTCCAGTCATGCAAACAGCACTGGTTCCACCCTGGTCTCCTGGCAGAGCTGGCCACATGGGGACTTTTACAGTGCACAGGCTGTTCTCCAAGAGGATATTTAGTATGAATGACCTTAAAAAATGTATGCAGAGTAAGTTGTCCATCCAGTACAAAAGGTTCCCAGTAAATTCTGAATTACTCAGCTGCTCAAGTAAATCCAAGAGTAAGTGGACTGTGAGAGTACCAGGAAAAGATGAGCCTAAATTATAATGAACTGTATCTCCATGAGTCCATAAGTGTGGAATTAGGTGGGTGGAGTGGGGAACCGTACCCACCCAGGTGATTGATTTTTCTTGGTCATGTGCACAATAAAGTATGTGCTATTACATACAGCTTTGAGCCAGGCCATAGCTACATCACAGCAACATTAATATTTAACTTCATCTGCCACTCAGTTATAACAGAAGATGCAGTGATCTCAGTTTTTCCATCTGATTTCAGGGCACACTTCTACTGCAGCCTGCATCAGAATCATCCCACATCACTAACACCAATGCTGGTTCGAGCACACAGCACACAAAGCTGGCCTGAATCTCCTGAAGACAAACACATATTTCTATTGAATTAGTGTACAGGACATAGAGTCTACACCAGGACATAGAGTTACACCAGTTTCAAGGCCAGCCTCAGGATGACAGATGACATCCAAACCAGCAGACAGTGAAAAACCTCAGTTGGAACAGATACTGGTAGGCAGTCAGTACTTTCTGAACAAACCATAATCAGCTCAATCAATTTATTCCAGCTCAATGTTTTGCATAATTTTTACCTGGCACTAGCTGCTTTACAGCCACACTGACTGGACCCTCCATGCCTGCTACTGCTTCTAGCGGTGCATGGACACTCCTGTGCATTTGGCACATCTAGTGTCTGATATATATGTCGCTTCACTTGTTGAAAATCATTGTTTTCCTGCACTCCACAAGCACAGGAGGAAAAGCAAATAGAAAAACAACTATTGAGAACCATACCTAACGCAAGAAGGGGCTGACAATCATGATCAATGTGATCAGCCAGAATCCGTTTATTGAGAGCATCAGACAAGCTTATATACAGCTATGGTTAACCATGCCCACTAGCCACACTCTGATTGGTTACATGTTACATCATCTATGGACCACGTGCCCCTTATGGTTTCTATCTTTTCTCCTTCCGGCACAGTTGACCACGTGTTCCTTGTTCACTAGTTCTCAGCCCTCCCCCAGGCCACCAAGGACATACACGATCGTCAAGGTCGTCACGCGGCTATGGCTCCAACCTGGCGAGGTCTGCCTCAGGCCTCGATCGATGCCTTTGTCTTGCTCCGAGAACTTGATGGCAGTCGTTAACTCCCTAGCCTGTGCCCATCTCCCAACACATACCCAGCTAGAAAAAGTACCTGCTTCAATCTTCTTGGGCTGGGTAGGTCTGACAGGGTATGTGCCCCTCAGCAGAGACTCCTTTCCAGGCTGTTCCTGTAACAGAGACACTCTGCAGTGGTTCATCTGTGCTGCCAAGACTGCAAACATAAGCTTAACATGAAATGAATCTGACAGTTACCAAGCATGGAAAAAGTACAGTGCAGAATCCAGAACTTTGATCTTATCAAGAACACCCTGTAACGCTTGTGTGCACTTAGGTAATTACAGGAGGCAAATGTTAAGACGAAAGCTTTTAACTAAGTCAGATAACAGCATGCAAAAACTTTGTTTAACTTTGTCTGCACTGTGGATACCTTGGGGTTTCAAGGCACAGCACAGTAAACACCATGAAAAATAAACTTTCCCTGATAGATCTGCTAAACATAACAAGTGATCTGATGCATGACAAGTGAGAAGCGAAAAACGTCTAAAAAGTTTCAGAAGCTCCAAAGAGACAAGCTGAGGTTTTCTAAGCAGGTGCTGGGAGTGACTGGTGACTCATTCTGAGTGCAAGGCCTTGGGAATGCCATGGATGGCCTATGGAAGTAGTGGCAGTATAATTTCTGCACTAACAGTCAACAGTGTCGTTTTTCCACACTGCAATTTGTACTCGAGAATGACAGCCACTGGACCAGCAGCTGTGCTTCCCCTCTTGTGGATGAGATCTCCATGCTCCCATACCATGGTAGCCAGCAAGCAGCTCATATCTGGGGGGAGACATACAGCACTGTGATGACACCTGGTGATGTGTACTCCTGTTCTCATTCACACAGCTTCCTGTGAGTTTGGACTGTGATGTGGTGCTAGAAAGATGCAATTAATTGACAGAGAGTTTGATGCTGGTGCATGTAGGATCCTATAAAGGGCTTGCTTTTCAGCCACCCTTGTTTGTCCTCATTTTGATCCTTGATCGTGGGGTCACCCTGTCCATGTGTTATGTTCTCGCTCAAGTTCAATGCCTTGATTTCCTGCTGCTTCTGCAAACACTCATGATGGAGTTTTTCTAGCCAGGATCCTCTGCCTCATGCCTCATGGCTCAGGCCACTGTGCACAGACTGTTACCTCATCTGCCCCTCAGGACCAGCTTGTGCCCTCTGGTCACAACTTGGCCTGGTCACTGTCTGCTGACACTGCCAGCCACTGGTGTGACTCCACCAAACCTCACCTGGCTTCAACCTGTCTTACATTTATGCTCACTTATATACACACAAAGTATGTATATACACACAAAGTAAATAAACACAAGGTGTTTGTTCCTATGAGAAAAATGAATGATAAGGAGACCTTTTGCTCCATCAAGATGCATCACCTAGGGCAACTGCTTCCCTGTCACACCTCTCACGACATTTTTACCTGTATGGGAGGCCAGATTTTCTGAAATACTGTCTGAGGAGACAGTGCTGAAAGATACTGTGTACACACATGGTTTTGTGCACAGAGATCATGTCTTGACACCATGTTGCCTGGTAAAGCTGCTCACAGAGAGAACCCACCAGAAGCCCTTCTCATCTCTTTTCCTCTTTCTGGGAGCCTTCAGAGGCGGCTTAAAACTCACTTGGCTTCTCTATAGTTACTCTAAGGCTGCAAAGCGTGGGAGAACTTCAAGGCTGCAGCATCATGGGAAAGGACCCCTGGACACAAACATGAGCTGTGTTGATGAGGATGGAGCCACCTGTGGCTGCCATTACTCTGGGCTTTGTGGTACAGTAATGCTCATGGCCTTGCTCACTTGCACATCCTCACAGCAGGAGGTGGAAGTGATGGCAAATGCACAGTCAGGCTGACCCTCAGTGGCCCTTGACTGATCCCAGCTCTTCCATGTCTCTTCGGGGCCAGCAGAGGTGTGCGGCCACCAGAGGAGCTCAGCAGCTCTCCCTCAGTGACCTGACCCTGCACAGTGACTGCAATAGCTAACCTATTTCTTCTTCCTCTGTACTTCCTTTGTGGACCTTCCAATTTGCCAAACTCACATGGGTTCATGGTGTTTTAAACAGATCTTTGGTCTGACTGCCAGCTGCTCTTTGCTCCTAGCAAGGCTTCTAAAGGTGAAACACACCTGCATGCAGGGAGAGAGGCAGAGGCAGCAGAAAATACCATCCTGGGACAAGAATTAGCTGAGGAAATCTGCCAAGAGACACCATCACACCAAACTAGCAGTAGGCATTAACATTCTCCTCCCAAGATCTTTCCCATTACCATCTTCATCCCCTCCCAGACAGCTCTATTTGCTGCTAACCCTATGACCAGTTTTGCTGGTTTTACAGTGGAATCTGTGGTATGATAGTGTACATTATAACCTCCCTCTGTAATTTCTGCCTGGGTCAGCAGTTCCTTTAAGCTACCGCTTCCCTTTCATCACACACTTCATATTTATCTTTTCTGTTCTTTCTCATATTGTAACCTTATAATTTCCCATGCAGATATTTTGCTTGCACAGGTACAGGTCAGAGTTGGCCTTTTGCCTGTGTCCCTCGACAGAGCAAGACAGCTCTGGCAGCTGTGGGCGTGGCTTAGTCTAGCTCAGATACTGTCAGTGCAACCATCTCTGTGAGCGAGCAGTGGTTTTGGGGAGGAGACCCAATGCCTGGTGAATGAAGCCATCTTGGTACTACCACAGAACACAACTGAGAGGAATAACTTTGCTATTTGGTACTGTAGTCTTTTGTACATACGTGAGTGGCATATTTTGACAAAATAAGAAGGTAGATTTGATGTTAAGCAAATTCAGCTGGACTTTGTTTACTAGCAGCAGTGAAAGGCATAGCTTAGCACAGCTAAGGCAGGCTGCAGTTGTTTGGAGCCTTGCATGGAAAAGGAAAAACAGAATCATCACGGTCTGTTTGATTTTGGAAGGACCCTCTGAAGGACATCTGGTCCTACCCTTTCCCTCTGTAGCTGAAGCAGGGCCACCTACAGCTGGTTGCTAGGTCTGTGTCCAGATGTCTTTTGAGTTTCTCCAAGGGTGGAGATTCCGTAACTTCTCTGCTCATCCTGTGTCTGTGCTAGGTCTCCCTCACAATAAAAATTATTTTCTAATATTCAGAAAGAGCCTCCTATGTTTCAGTCGATGCTCATTGCCTGTTAGAGTATTCTTCATAAGAAAGAGTATACTCACAGTATAAAGAAGGATAGACACAGCCTGAGTCAATAAATTTCTAAAATATCTTTGCACAATATGAACTGACATGGATCACAGCTGTGACTGTAACAATGTCTTAGATTTCCTTATGTAGGTAACAAGGCCAATGTTTCCTCCTGAACTGATGGCTTTATGGAGCAGCAGCAAAACAGGAGAGATTTCTTGTATTACACACTGTGGTTTTTAAGTTTATTGATTTGTCCAGGAAAAGACTGGAATTGCCTAAAAGATGCATTCTCGGAGGAGATAAAATTAAGGTGGAACAGTATAAAATGAGAATAATTCATGATATGATGGGGAGATCAAGGAAAAAACTCCCCCGCATATAGAAAAATCAGCCAAGGTTTAGCTGGGGTGACAATGGACTTCTAGAAGACAAACAAGCTACATCCTTGCTGAAAGCTGACATATTGCTCAGTTAGTGCCATCCCTCTGAACAAAAACCATTCCCAGGAAAAAAGTGAAAGATGTTTTCCTGCTTGTTTAGAATAAATTGACATTTTAGTCATATTGCTGGGAGAAAGGTAGAGAGAGAGCTTCTCTTGTATTAGTTATGCCAAGGCTACTCTGTCTGATACAAATTTGTCCGCCGTCCCTTTGGAAAATAATTGCAAAGAGATTGGAGGATGGTGAAAATACCATTAAGACCTCACCAAGCTGGGATGACAGATGGAAGAGTGACAGACAGGGTCTGTGAAGCATGAGGTGTGAGACCTTCTGGGGTACACAGACCACTCTTATGTGGGCATCACCTCACATCCCTGCTTCATCAGCCTGTGCAAGATGGGCAGTGGGGCTGGAAAGGGGCTTTGTTCCCCCTCACCCATATGGAAAGGCAGTTCTGCTGAAGATGAGGAGAAGATGAGATTCACATTTATGCTGCTCGCTGTGCAGGAAGGTTTTTTTTGGTTCGGCTCCACTGGCCCAGGCATGGTTTGTTGTACACAGTGCTGGAGATGGTAGGAGTTATTAGAGGGAACAGGATGGTGCCAACAGCTGTGCTGGAAATGATATGGTAACACTATTGTGTTCCTTTATTAAACAAACACAAAGAAATTCCCTTTTGCTTTTCTTCATCTATTATTCTGCTAAAAATACCACAATGAACAAATCCTCTAAATAACCTTTCTGTAAGGCTCATCTTTGGATTAGTCTCCTAAATCTAAATTTCAAGGAGCTGCTAGCCTTGTTCACTGAAACTGTCCATTTCCCATCTCCTCATCTCAACTGGAGAAGCAGATAGAGGGAATGGAAGTACTGACTGCCCCAGAGGACTGATAGCAGGTGCGCCCGCAGGGAAGGCCACTCATCATAGTTGCAGATGGCATTGTCCTGGGCTTTCCAACACCACCCCAGTTCCCTATTCTACTGCAGTTGGCTAGCACAGAGCTGGGAAAAAAGAGACAGCTGTGGTCCCATGTGGTTGTTGAAATCCCTTTATCACTCAGTAGCCCCAGATCTTGGCTACTGCACATCTGGAAGGGCTGAGTCAAGGACTGCACACCCTCTGCTATGAAGGGAAGCAACCTCATGGTAGGAAGAACAGGATTTACAGATGATGTCTTCTAGTTCCTAGTGCCCAGGGTTCTCCACTTGCTGATACACTTTGTATCATGGTTACACAACCAGGGTCCAGGTCCACCTTTCTGAGTTTCCTGATCATTGCACTGCCCATACAGAGAGTCCTCTGCTAAGGTATGAGTTATGGCAATTGAAAACCCAACCTGGAAAAACAGCAACTTCCACTGGGACTCCTTCTGCAGTCTGCATTATTTCACCTGGTCCATCTTCACAAAAGGCAGATGTTAGACCTTCTGTACAGTCACTGCAAGATTTTTTTCATGGGAAAATGGATATCATCGATGCAGTCTTTTCAGATACACTCAGCTTGAAATGGCCTTTGCTCCAGCTCCTCTACTTGATCAGGATTTTTGTATTTCAGACCAATATAAATAATTCTTTGATTTCCAAATGTTTATTGAATCATTCTTGCTTTGCATCTCTGCATCAGCTATTTACATCTTTGTTTTTTTTCCTTAAATACACTCAAGAACATTTACCAGGGAAGGGGAAATTATCCCCTTTAATAAGCATACTGACATATAAAAACAAATAAGCTTTAAAACACTGAAAATTCTGAGCACTTAAAATATCCTGTGGTCAGCCCACATATCCAGAAATACCCCTTTTAAGTAGTGTGCTAGATTTTGAATCATGAGAAACAAGGATGTATGCCCAGCTTACCAACCTGAAAAAAGTGGCCCAGTTCTTCTTCCTATTAATAAAATATGATAATCAAGCAAGAGGAAAGAACCCAGCTGTAAAGAATTCCTTTGGGTTGGCATTGTGCAGTCAGGACAAAGGACACAATGTCTTAGCAGAGACAGATAAACTACAAAACCGAGTCAACTATAAATAGATTGTTACCACTAAGGGCTTCCAAAATCAACGACAGAGAGATTAGAGGAAAGCACTGAGGAATTGCTAGTTCCCATCCATGACTCAAACATTTGCTGGTGCAGTTGAAATGTGCTAGGTCCCTGCTACAGCTGTGAATTTACCCCACTCGTGCAGCCTCTTTCTTGGTTCGTCAGTGAAAATTCACAAATGGTAATTTGCTGAGACTAAATAATTTTTCACATAAATATGAGACATATATTAATTGTCCCATCTCATGGCTGAAGTTATTCATTTTAATGAAGTCCTGATGCATGTGCTGTAGGACTATGGTATACTTACATTCATTGGAAAGCAGAGCCAGCTGTAGAGTCTGTTACACCTCCAGAGTGACCAGATTAAGACAAAAGGGTGATGGAAGCCAAATATGGACTTTGAAAACATATTTGTAGGAATCCATTTTCCTCTGTCTGCCCTTCCTTCAGCTGCATTTGGATGAGGCTTTAGCTGATGAAGCTGGTTCCTCCATCCTGATGGCCAGGTGTTCCCATTCATGCTTGAGAAGCCACAGGTTTCTGCTGCTTTCCCTGAGTAGGATTAAAATCAGCAGAGGAGCAGGTACCTGTGGACATCCAAATTTGTCATGTCCAAAAGCTAACAAAGAACAGCAGCAAGTGCAGGTGAAAAAGCACAGACATACCAGGGTCTTATTTCCCTTGCCTCCAAAAAGAATCTGTGCAAAGAAATGTGTAGACCAGGGGGGAGGGAACCCTTGTTGCTAGCTTTGCTGGGGATGAGCCTGTGGGACCCCAGGGATATCTAAAACCTTTGTGCCTCCCAGCCTCCATAATAGCTTAGATAGAGGGAAGCACTGTTACTGTGAGTGAGCGTGGGCTGTAGATGGAGCATGTCTTCCTCCTCCACTGCTTTATGCTACATGTGCTTAAAATGACAGAGATATGGGATGTCTTTGGTGTGGTCACTACTGGTCTGGTTTGGGGTTTTTTATCTTCTTCTGTAAGGAGTGAAACAGGAGCCTCATTCTCAATTTGTTGGGTTTTTTTTGGTTTTACTTGATTTTTTTTTCTTCCCTCCCCCTTCTCTTCCTGTGTCTCCATTTTTCTCTGCTGTTTCAGCTGCTGTCCTTACAATGAGTACAGATCCCTCTAGTTGTACTCTACAGTTCCTAGAACTACATTTGTTTATTCTTGGAACCCAGATGGTATAAATAGCCTAAAGGCCAGGAAAATGGTGAGGGAGGGGAATATAATGTGTTGTACATTTCTTTCATGGATTGCCAAAAGGTGGAAACCCTGTTGATTGAGAGTGACTTTTCCCATGTCTCTGAGACAACCTACAACTCCCTAAGGTGATCTGGAGTGCTGGGAAGGGGCATACTCCATTGAGTAGAGTTGACATCTTTTGGAAACACAAAAAGGAAATCCAGAAGAAAAGAATGGGGAAATAAAAGCAGATGATGAAAGTGGGTGGTGTGAGAAGGAAGAAAGATTAATAAAGTGAAGGGAAAAAAAACAAGAGGAATAAAAACTAAACCAGAAGAAATGTAAGAGAAAAAGCTGTTTGTAATTCAGTGTCCTGACTTGGAATGTGGCTGTTTGCCCCATGAAGATGTCTTGCTCTGATCTCAAAAAAAATCACTATTTATTTTGTCTCCAAAGCTGAACTTCCTATTATCTCCTTTCCAGTCTGGCTTTTTAGCAAGGTATGTTGTAATGCTATGAGCTCTATGAACATGTGGTACTTCTGGGGCTGGTGATAGTCAGGTTTCTGCACTCCACTATGGAAGAGCAATGATTTTTACACAAGAGAGTCAAACCTGTGAGATGAAACTGTAAAGTGTGTGAAAGGTGAACAGAGTGGTGAAGAATGATGAAGGACCCTGCTATCTGCTGTGATCTGAGCTTTGCCATTAATATCTGTGCAGTGTACTTTGAGCTACTCCTGCCCATTTCTTAGTAGCAGTCTCTGCTGCAGGGTCACTGGTTAGTGGAGGTACAGATTCATGTCTGTTCCCACTCCTTCTTCGGGGATGGAGGGTTGTAGACCAGAGAAGACAGTCTCCTAGGACAGTATGATGCTGCCTGGTCTGCATCTCTTCTGCTTAGGGATATCTAGTAGTCTATAGTAAATTTGTTTGGAGGATAAATACGTGATGCAATATGAAGTTGCATCCAGCAATGAGATAACAGAGAGGATGGATACCCAAGCTTGTTCCTAGAGCCTCTTTTATTTTACAAGAGGTACATGTGTGTAGGACATCAAACCTAGGTCATACTTTTCAGCATAACTTTAGCATGGAAACATACATAGGGTGGCCCAGGATCCCAGGTCTCAGGAAACTGGCTGGTGTTACTGCCCCACAGCTTATAGTGTCCCATGTGTATCATGTCAGATAGCCCATATAGAAATCAAAGCCCTCATTGTGCTTTGTCTAGTGTTTTAGGAGCTGTACTTCAAAATTATAGACATTCATGGTTAAAACTGAAGGTAAACAGAGACAAGGATTGCAAGAGACATCTTTGATAGGTGTGGTCCTTGTGCTGTTTCCCACAAGAGGAGAGAGTGGCCATGGACATCATGAACCTGAACAAAGATCAAAACCACTTGCCATTGAATGTCTGATTTGATTCAGGGAGTTTGCACAGGATGTGCACACAAAATGCACTCCAGTCCCTCTTTCCTTCTCCCCCATCACCAACAGCTGAACAGAAAAGTAAAATAACTTATTTTTATTCATTTACAAGAAAGAAAATATGGTCTTTTGAATATTTCGAGGACATTGAGAAATTAAAGTTAATGAAGTCATATAAAAGCCTACTTGAACAGGTAGGTCCAACTTAAAAAAAAGAAATCCTGGTTCTTGGACTGTTGCAGTTTGTGAGCCAGACTTTATTTACATTACAGAAAGGAAAAACTCTTGTAAATTAAATTTGTACAGCTGACAATGTAGTGCTTTGGGGAAGTAACAAAACTTTGCCGCAGTATCCATTTCTATTTGCTGAAGGAAAGACTTCATGGCTCTTTTTGAAACAACTTTTCTTCTGCTCCTTCCATCCCGTGGAGAGGCTGCATCATTCTCCACTGCTTTCTGCAGCAGCTTCTGCACTCTTTCCCATTTAACTCTGCTTTGTCCTTGCTCTTCTCCACATATCACAAGGGTTGTCGGAGAGGGCATCTGTGGCTTGCCCTCCCTGAAGGAGTTAACTAAGTTCATTACATAATCTGTTTAACATTCGGGATGAATAGGAAAAGCACGCCCCTCCTCTGCTATAATATGTTTGTGCACTTTAAATCACGCTCCTCCCGGGTTTTCTGTGTGTGAGCCCGTAGCCACTTGACATGCCCTGGAGCCTCTCTCCCTCTCTGCCTTCACGGCTGCACTGGCACCCCTGACAGTCATACTGGCTCTGCTCATGCTACCAGCCACACATAAGATATACATGTCTGTGCATCCATGTGTGCACACACATGAGAAGAGCGGACCAAGGGAAGACAAGAAAGTCACATTGGTAGGAAGTGCCAGCAATCCTTATAAAGTGTGAAAACAAACTCTGCCATTGCTTGGACAGTCCCGACTGGACAGAGCCCCTTCACACAATGCCGTCTTTCGATGAGGTTTTGAAAGAAGCTGGAGAATTTGGAAGATTTCAAAAGAGAGTCTTTTTCCTCCTTTGCCAGACGGGTGTAACTTTTTCTTTCCTTTTTGCCAGTGTGGTTTTCCTTGGGCAGGCACCGGGCAACTACTGGTGCAGGATCCCTGGGGCAGCTGAATTAAGTGAACAATGTGGCTGGAGTCTGGAAGAGGAACAAAAATTCACGGTCCTGCCCTTGCATCTGGAGAATGGGACCTCCAGTGGGGAGTGTGAGAGGCTGGATGTCGCGTGGGACACCTCTGTCAGCTGCACCAGCCCACTCACCCACCATGGCAATCACAGTGTGGGCAACCTGCCACTTGCCACGTGTCATGATAATTGGGTCTACATACATCCTCACTCATCCATCGTCAGTGAGGTAAGGAAAATCCCCTCTCTAATCAGTGTCTTCTGTCCTGGTATGGGACTGTGGCATCAAAATCTGATTGTCTCTGCAAAGATCATTGCTGTGATGACTGGCTTTCCTTCCTAGATTTGTTTCATTCTAAGTCACAAGGAAACTGGGACAATGAGTATGACTGAGTGTCAGTGTCAAACTCAGGGAAAGGTGAGCTGATCTGATGGGTGGCTTTCCAGAGCCATGCAAAGCCAAACACTCCACACAGTGATTGCTCTGTTACAGGAGTGAGAGATTAAACTCACAACTGAGTGAGTTAAATTCTTCTGGCATTCATTTTTGGGACAGTGACTTTGGCAGTTTTAAACCCCAACTGCACCTTGATGATTTTTATCCATCTTGATATTTATTATCCATCTTCTGTATTTAAGTACTGAACACTTCAGGTAATAAAAACCACTAATGTCAGAAACCCCCTCTGAGATCTGACAGGAGTCAGCAGGAATGGCTATGCTTACTAAAGAAAAAAATATGAAACACGTGTTTTCACTCGACACTAACATTCAACTTACCCTGAAATGTCAGAGTTAGAGAACCACAGACTGGTTAGTGCTGGCAAATATAGTGACTTTTTAATGGAGCTGCAAAATACCATTTAGGATGCTTTCCTAGGGGATCCTCTCTGTAATCTGTAATTGTGCCATGGATGTGCTGCAGCCTGGACCCAGCACCGAAGCTGGACAATACAAGTGTGTACTTTAAGGTCATCCTGACAGTAACTGTCACCTATGCAATGATGTAAATATGAAGTGTGTTTAGAGGCTAGGAAATCATCTAAGTTCACCACAAAATGTCTTGGCATAGACATGGCCTCTGGCTTCTGCCAGTCTCACGAGCCTCCTGCTGCATATTTTAGCTAGGTGCTTGCTCTGGAGCTGTGCCTTCTGTAACAGGGCACAGCAGACAAAGCCCTTGTCAAACACAGACTTCCACCTACTCAGCTGGGAGGACCAGATCTGCTTGCAGGCTTTGCACCCTGAGCACTGCATCCAACTTGATCTGTTTTAACCAGGATCAGGAGAACATAAATCTCACTACTTTGATCAGTCCTAGAGCAAAGCTTCTCAACTGGCTTTTGTGGATGATCACTGAAATCAAGGCTCCATGGAGGGCCATGAGTGACATGCGGGGAACCGGTGTCAAACTTTACTTCCTGAGAATGACAGTGGCAGGAGAATTGATATCGTCTGGGAGCCACAGCCTAGCTCTGGAGCAAACTGTGAGAGGTAGTCATGGTGGGAAGGTTATGTTGCTGCTGCTGCTAAGGTTGTAGTGTCTTTTATCCAGGCAGTCCACACTAATCATTCCCCCCAGAGCTTAAAAACACCTCAGAGATTCCTCTTTTGTTGTTCTTTGTTTTCCCCTTGAGCACTTGTATGGGGGAAATCATGTAAGTTGTGTCCATGAGATTGTGCTCAGAGTCTGTTTATGGCAGCAGTTTGTGTACCTAGCAAGGCTGCTGTGATTTTACAGCAGTGTTGAGCCACTGGGTACAGCTAAGAGAAAATGATATCAGTGTTTGTGTTGCAGCAATAAATGGGAGTGAAAGGTTCAATGTTCTCTGGCAAATATCTTGTCCATTTGTGCCCTCTTTCCCCTTCTCCTGGAGAGATCCAAGGCCAGGGAAGGCATAAAGGATGAATGGATACTTGTGGAAATGCTGTCCACCTGTGCTCCCAAAAGCACACATTGGAAAAGCCAGGGAGTGTTACTCTGCAAGTACATGCTGTCTATCTCCTGTGCTGGGAAAGCAGATCTCATCATCAGTGTCCTTTTTGTTCCTAGAGAGACTCTCGTTGGGCAGGGACACCTCAGCCAGAGTATTTCAGCTGTGATTTGTGGCACTTAGGTCCTGTTCCCAGTTTTGCAATATTTGCCAGGTAAATCACATCCCAAGAGCCTCAGTTTCTTTATCTAAAAAGGAAGCTTGTGGCATGCACATCCTGGCTCAGTTGCTTTGATATGAGCTATTAAAAGGAGCTTGATAACTATTGATGTCTCTTTCTCTCAGCTGAGGTTCTAACTCATGACTCAATTTAAGCAGATTTGCCGTCTCCTTAATCTGATCACAAAACATGCTTTTTCTCACATGTCTTCTTATGTTTCATTTTTTTCTATGTGTGTAGAAGTGTTTCTGCTCCTTTCAGCTGTCTTAAGATTTCTGTCACTTTATGCCTGACTGAATCAACAGTGGAAGTGACCAGAGACAAAGTTAAAAGGATAAGTTCCATGGCAATCTGAAGGACATATGTTCAACAGGAAAAGGGGGTGGGGGGAAGAAAAAGCTGGAATACAGAAGGTGTTCTTCCAGGTCTATGGCAAACACAGACCTGGTGTGGATTTGCAGTGGGACAGGGGAGGCAGGGGAAAACTGCAGGCATATAAAGCCTTCAGTGGGAAAAGATGCTATATCACAGAGCAGGTCTGTCATGCAAAACACAGGTTATTGCAGGCAGTTCTGAGCACCCCAAACAGGCCAAATCATATGGTGTGATGGCTGAAAGGACTGATTGATGAGAAGATGTCACAGGTGACTGACCTGGTCAGAAGACTTTGGCCCAGTGCAGTGTGCTCCTGTTTAAATGATCAGGCTGTGGATAACTCTGTGAAACTGGAAGATGCAGCTACCTGCATCAATGGATGCAGTTCATTGGAAACTGGGTTTCCAGTTCACTGGGTTCACTGGAAACCCAGTGGTTTTTCAGATTTTGCTTAGAGAAGGAGGGTGTGTGGGGATATATTTAGCTGATGCCGTTTGAAATGACACTGGTTATAGCAAGTGGCTGGTGCGCCTCTGGAAGGAAGTCTGATGACAGCAACAACTCTTGCAGTTTGAGGACAGCAGGGACAGCTCTTCTGTGTAGTGGACAGAGTAGGCAGAACAGCAGGGATAACATACTGAGAGACATGAAGCCTCATGCCCTGGCCCAGAGCAATGGAAGGGGGCCCAAGTCATGCTCTGTCCTACAAAACACTTGAGGCAAGAAGTGTGTTCCCAGCATCTCCCACCAGATGAGCCTTGTGAGGGACATGTGTACCCAGGACATACAGAAATCACTAAAACAAATTTCCCCAGGAATCTGTGCTGGAGACAGAGGGTACCTTTAATGCTGTTGGGCTTTAGCACTATGTCCTTTTGTCCCAGTGAAAAAAGTCTAGCTTTCTGTGAAAAAGCAGCTGGTGATGCTTCATGAAACAATAGCCATTGTATTCAGACATTTGTGTCAGAGATGATTCTGTGAGGCATCTTCATGAGCTACATTTGCAACTGCAGTTGAATGGCCTGTGATGGTGGATGAGAGGAAGAAAGTCTACATGGTCATCAGCAGCGACAGCACAGCTAGCATATTTTAGGCTTATTAGCTGCCTTTGCTGGCAGAAATTCAGCAGAAGGGACTGATTCCAATATGCTCTGTCTGCAGCAAGTGTTCACACCCTAGATGATGTCATTTGAAGACCCGACAACAATTTATTGCCAAAGTGTGAGCTCTGAGGTAGAGAAATGGTCATGTGAACACATCCTATTGCTCCTGCTGGTAAAAAATCTTCTTACTCCTCTGCTTGCCAGGTGTCTCAGAAAAGTGAGAGTCAGTCTGCATTTGCAGAGAAAACTCTAAGCAAAGCAATAATGTTTGTCTCATAAGTTCTACAGTCCCTCAGAACAGGAGATAACATGGTGAAGAAAGCACAGCTGGTCCTTTTGCTGTCCTCTGCCAAGGCAATGAACAAATCAATTCACCATAAAAGCATTGATTACTGTCATTGGCATGGTATTACCCTGTCTTATTTCCAGTGCCACAATATTTAGGGAAAGGGGTAAAGGGCAGAGGAGCATAATTTCTTGCTCCTCTTTCTTGAGTTCATTTCTCACTAAGCTTTCTCCATATGAGAGAGGCTGAAGCAGTTCTTTGGGTAGGTGCGGTTAGCCAGTGTGGTTAGCTTTTTGTCACTGCCATGGATTCTCTTGGTACCAGCTGGAGGGCTCAGGCCTTGTTTCTTCTTATTGCTTTTAGGAGAGATGCTGTTTTCCTCCTCTTAGGAGATGTTAAATTTCTCTTCCTTTGTCTTGCTTTGGTCATGGATAGACACAAAAAAACCCCCAAAAAAACCAGAACATCCTAGGAGATTCAATGAGTCCAAGTGATCTGAGTGGCAGGGATGTGAAGGTACCAGCTGGACTTTGGACTATGCATGGAAGAGAAACCTCCAAAGATTTAAAAACTGAACTATTCCTCAGGTCATGAGCTATGGTTTGTCTTGAGAAGACAAGTGCCTTCAGTGTGAAATAGGACATGTAGAAGGACAGTGCCCTCGCTTAGTCTCTTGTCACTCTGGAAGAAGTTTTGATAGGGAAAAAAAAAAAATCAATTTCTTTCTTTCCTCTGCATGCGCTTTCAGGGTGTTCTGTTGCAGTAAGGATGTGTGAAAGATAGCATTTTGATAGCCCAGAGGACAAGAGAAAAGAGCTGCCCAGTATAATTTTTTTTACCATATCCTTCACCTGCCCACCCTTTCATTCTCCCCCCAAGAATAAGTGCTTTAGCAATTAAATTTCTAGTCTATGGAGAAAAGGAACTGAACACAGGACACAGTAACATTCCCTTTTTGTCATGTTGTTCTTCATGAGCTCCTTCAAATGAAAACAGAAATGTTTTCTCCACGGCACAGACACGCACTGTGAGGATACTTTATGGACAGTGACACCTACAAATGCTTGGAGAGAACAGGATGATAGGCTCTCCTCGATACATCTAACAAATATTTCTCCATTATATGTTCCAAATTACCATTCCAATTAGAGGTGATGCTTCTGAAGGGAAACCTCATCTGAGCCCAGCTTGCTGAGGGTTGTATGATGCTCAGCAATGAGCCGGTGGTCTCTTATCTGTCCTAAGAGCTGATCTCCAATAGGTCATAGGTTTTCTTCCCTGGAGGAGCTAAACTGGAACATTCAGGAAGAAAACAAAGAAACCCAGTCAGTCACAGAGAGAGACCTAAAGCTTTTGATTCTCAGTGCTGCCAATTTTGGAAACAAAGTAGGATCATAGGAGTGTAGTCTGTGACGTTTAAAAACCATATGGTGAAATTTTTTTGCTATGTAATGAGAAGAACTTGTACTTTCGGAGAATGAGATCTCCAGTTACTCACAGAGGGAGATGCCTGCTGACAGGATTAGATCTTCCACTTCTTATTGCCACGTGGTATTTGCATGGAGGTGCTCCTAGTCTGTGAGCTCCTCGCAATGTGAACTGCATCTGACCAAGCACAGGACCCTCCTTTGTGGCAGGAGTGTAAACATCAGCCCACGCATGGAGAGGATATGACTCTTCAGAAACAAATAGGGGGCACTGCTCCACTTTCTTTAGTGGAGGCTGCTAGCAACGTGGGAGTTTTTCGGAGGTATTATTTGGAGGACTACTGGCTGATTGGAGATAGGCTCAAATTCTGGATAAATAGATAGTTTTTCTCAAAGTGGTGCGAGCAGCGATAACTGTCAAGCACAACCAAACCAGATCACAGCTGAAGTGGTGATGTGGGTCTCCCAGGCAGCTTGGATCAAAAAAAGTTCTCACCAGGGTATTCAATTCACATTTAAAGGTTACATTTTCCTCTAAAAGTCATGCCTGCAAACAAAGAGCAAGACATTAGCAGGGTGGTGAATTAAATGGTAGGTGCTGTGTTAGTCAGCAGAGGTCTGAGAATCATTCTCTGCGCTAGAAGTAATTTACATACTGAGAAAATAACAAAGTGCCAGAATAGTTTATGTTAGTGCAGTTAGACTAATCTCTTCAGAAAGAGCTTGTAGTTTCTTAGAAGTTTTCTGTATTTCCCTTTTCCCAGAACGTTTGAATTGCTGTCAGCCAAAAGTTGGCTTCAGCTGCTGCCTAAATTGTCTGAAATAGCTGCTCAGATGAACGAGTCCTCTCTGGTAAAGTTATTTTTCCCCTCACTTTTTCTGGCTTGTGTTTCTTGTCCTGTCCTCTTTTACGACAGCTCGTTCATTGCCTGTTTAAAGTAAAAAAAAGATATCAAATAATTTAAGAAAGGACAAAATAATTTGAAAAAGGACCAAAAGTAGAAACCCTGAAGGGCAGTGGCCAGAGCAGATACTGAGGCTAGTCCCTCCTTGCAGCCCTGCTGTTTGCTTGGGCATGGCTCCAGAGCCAGGCAGCACAGTCACTCATCACCACCCTGAGCTCCTCAGCTACTTCCATAGCTTTCCCATTTCTCCTTAAAGGGTAGATTTCCTTCCTGAGAGAGTAGTGCTGCTGTGCACAGGATGGTAAGCACACTACTGCCAGGGATCAGCTGCCTGCCCAGCACACTGATGATGGGTCTCCCTGTGCTTCTGGGATAGCCCTTGGGCCTTAGGGAAACCTTATGTGTCAGCTCCGGGAGAGCAGCAATTCCAGTGAAGCTCAGAGGCATTAGAAATCTGGGGCTTATTCTCTGAAATCAGCAACTGAAATTAGGGGCGAGCAGAATTTAACTGATCAGTCATGACTTTATCTACAGATTTTAAGCATATGTGAGCCGCATTTTGACATTTCTTGAATAATTTTGTTATTGCATGCACCTTTTAATGTTATTCTCATGCAAATTTACGCTCTTTCTACCTTCTCCATTCTCTCCTTGGCTGTTTTGGTTTATGGCTGTCTCTCATGGCTGTCTTTGTCAGGAGCAATTGGAAGCGTTGGCAGACATACTGCTCTCTGACTCAGGCAATCTGATGGAGAGCTCTTAATCTTGGTCCTTTATGAAGCCCTTTCTGCATGCTATTACTCACCAAGGTTTTGATACTTCAAGGAGATGGGCTGCTTGTGAGGTGCTGACCTATCTTAACCTTCACTAGCACACAACACACTCTGCAGATCATGGTCTCATATCTCTCTGCTGTTCCCAGGGATTGCTAGCAGAGTGGCGTGAGCATTTCTTTCTGCTTCTCTGGCGAACGGTGCTCCCAGGAGTCCCTTCTAACAACTGCTGGAAGCAGAATATAATGAGAGTCCAGGGATGCACCCTGGGAGATACTGAGAGCCAGACAGGATAATGCTGGAGGAACCAGCTTTGATGTGAATTTGGAAGTAAGCTCAAAGCAGGTCCTGCTGCGAGTGGGAGTTTGGACCAGAGGGATCCAGAGATCACTTCCTACTGAACCTATTTCATTATTCCAGATGTGAGCAACACATGAGTTGCCCATAGTAACAGCTCACTCGCCATTTGCAAATGCTTAGTGAAGTCACTGGGGCAGCTCCTTAATGCTAACTTCCCACTCAGGCTGTGCTCAGCTCTTAGCATTTCCCACAGTAGAACACAAGAGGGATTTTACAGCACAGAACAGACTTTAGTCAGCAAAGGTCCCTCGGAGAGCCTGGAAAGATGGCTGGGAAAAGTCAGTGCACCCCCACCAGTTCTGAAGCAACTAGAAAGAAATGGCATGAAACAACAGAGTATTTTGTAAGACAGCCAGTGGTATTGGGATCACTTGAGCTGCCATCCACATGGCAGAGCATGAGGTCTTTCCTGCTGGCACTGATCTAACCAAAAACCCACAAAGACAAGTGCAGCTACATGGTGAGATAGGCAAGAAGAGCAGAAGACTTGTGCTGTGAGGTCCCCTGATAGCTGCTGTTGGATGGTGCAAAAGCTTACCTGAGCAATAACATCCAGTACTCAATTGTATCAGCCACACATGGAATGCAGGCCAAGCTGGCCAGAGGAGCTAACCAGGCAATGCATATGCTATGCAATTTGTCCATGCATTTACAAGTCCAGTAGCTCTCCAGATGGTCCCCTTGGTGCATATATGGTAGTGTCAGCAGGTCCAGCATGGGCCTTAGCAGGGGGAGTGTCACCAGATATGTGTCCTGTAATGCGTCTAGTTCGTTACAGCTCTGGCTAAGTCAGAGCAATTTCCTTCTGCTCATGTGAAGCCACCCTTCCCACTTGCCATCTCTGTCTATCTCTTCATGTAATTATTTCCTTTTCCTGTTACATTTCAACAGGAAAATTCTGAAGCCAATATTTTCTGGTAAATGGGTTTTAGCCCTGTGGTAAGCTGTATTTCTCTGTACATGTGGCTTCAGGTGCTTCTCTGAGAGCCCAGCTACTGACATCAGCAGAGTCAATTGCATTGCCTTCTAAAACCTTCTTGTAATGTTCATTCTCATGAAGAGAAATCAGCTTTCCAAAGCTTCATCCTTTGGTACTATTTGCCAGGGTTGTCACAGTTTCAAGAAGCAAGAGATTAAACATTGTTTGAAGTCTGAAAATGCTGATCCATGTTCAGGCTGTTATAGGAAAGCATTGCAATAACCCTGGAGAATGACAGCTGGGAGAAAGTTTTATTCCCCTCAGAGGAAGATTAATTTTCTGCAGTTCCTACTCAAGATTGCCAGAAGTGGAAGCCAGATGCTGTTGGCATGGCTTGGCTGAAAGGCCATTCAGGCCCCCCTGAGTAGAGCAGTTGACATCAAAACCATACCTTTGTTTCAAGTAAGTGGGAGTGGAACATTTGTTGGCCTGAGGATTTATGAGGTTACTCACCAAGTTTTTTCTCACAGTTGTGTGTGCTGAAAACTGCAGATTTCAGTAACAAAATTCCCAGACTTGTGGCTTCAAGAGAAACAAAAAGCCACAAAACCCCCCAAATCCTGAACTTAGAGTAAAATAATAATAATTAACAACAATAGTTCTGCTGTAGTCACTGCTAGGGACAGTGATAATAGCACATCTGGAATCAAAACTGAATTCAATTTTAGAAAGTGAAGAATAGTTCACAGAAATGAGTGTGAATGGTTCAGAATATTAATAGAAATGTTTTCTTATTTAGACACATAAATAAAAATTTAAGAGTGTTAATTTAGATTTTTTGGGTCCAGTCTCAGCTTCAGTGAAATCCAAGCCTGGGTGCCCTCTGTAGCACCTGCATAGGCACCTCTGAAATCCCAGGCCCAGGCAATACTCACTAGACATTATGGCAGACGGGTTTAAATGGAACTTGAGAATGGAATTTCAGAGTCTGGGGAACTGTGAATGACAGAAGAAGCTGTTAATGTTCTCCCTAACCCACCCTGTGGCTATCCCTTCCAAGAACAGTGTTTGACAAATGGTACTGCAATACACGTGCTGCTGAACATAAATGTGACATGCTGTGTGTACTTCAGCAATCTCATTAGAGATAAAAAGATTTCTTACTCCTCATGCCAGAAAGCAAAACAGTCTCTCTAGGGTGAGCAGCTGTTACTGTCTGTGGATTCCTTTGGCCCTGAAATTGTGCTGTTCCTAAAGTTACACTAGACACAGACTGAAACATCCTTACTACTATGAGGTCTGCAGAAATTGTCAGGCAGTGGTTGGTATTAGTTATGTTGAAAGAATCTATAAAGGAAGATCAAATAACATACATCCCTAGTTTTTGCACTACAAAGGTTTTATATGATCTGAATATACATCTTCATTAGATTTCTGATAAATTATTAATTTGCTCATACTATTTCCTGGAACTCTTTAAGATATGTAAATGTCCTTGACATATGCACATTAAACCCATTAGGAGCTTTGTGAGAGGTTAGTTAGTGATGTTCAGTAGTCTCCCAGGACTAAAGTCTGAAGGAACATAGTGGCTCCTTCCATATGGAGCCTTTAACTTGGAGTATCTTTTTGTTTCATCAGCATGGCTTGGTTTGCTCTGATAACTCTCTGAGTGGATTAGGGAAAGTAAAGGCAGAGGATTTTGCAATGCCTCCATTTATTTTGCAGGCTTGTAAATGGGCTCTTCCTAATTATATTCTTCACTGTTTGTTTTTGCTTCTGTTTAAGAAAGGTGCCCGTAATCCTTTTAGTGACACATCTGGTAAACAGCTCCTGATTGTAGTAATTCCCCCACTTTGAGACTTAAAAAGGTTCAGCCTGCCTGTTCTCAAAGCATTCCTAACTTGGCTACATTGCTGCAATTTGGAGGGAACCATATGTTGTTTTGTACTCAGTATGACGTGTAACATCCTGTTGGGGAGTTCTGGCCTCAGCAGCACAAAGAACAGAAAAATCTAGGGAAACTACACCAAGAAAATACATATTCAGTGTGCTTGGAACTGGTCTGTGGCTTGTGTTCAGTTTCCTTAGAGACCTCATGGTTTTGCTTGTATCTAGAAGTCACTAAGAAAAACACTTGAACAATTTCTGTAAGCTGGTGTTTTCATTGGCTATGGGTGTGCACCCTTATTCGGCATTGAACAAAGGCATGGCTTTGCCTTGGCAACATGTTTAATAGCATTGTGTTTGGTCTGCAAAAGAAAAAAATTGCTTCCCGTATCTAGAGAGCTGATATATCAAGCACAACATCCTTTTGGAATGAATGAGCGCTCCCTCTATCTCCATGATAGCTTGAAGAGTGCTTTCTATGGCTTCACTTCCCCGGTCCAGTGGTTCTTGCTGTTTGGTCAAGTATATTTGAACTCCCCAATCCCCTTCACCTTTTTACCTAGCCCAGTGCAGTTCCTATAATGTTTTGCCCAGAGGGATATTTATGCCCTCTCTCTTGTTCCTGCAGTATAACCTTGTGTGCGGCAATGCCTGGATGCTGGATCTCTCACAGGCTATTCTCAATCTGGGCTTTCTGACTGGTGCATTCACCCTGGGCTACGCTGCAGACAGGTACTGTACAATTAATACTGTCCTTTGATTTTGTTTTGAAGGTGAAATCACTTGTAGTGTCATCTGCAATAAGCAGGTGTCAGTGCTTTGGAGGCTTAATTCACTTTGGATAAACAACCCCAACCTGGGTTAAAAAATCAAGGTAGTCTTCACTTCCTTCTAGGCTGGAAAATAAGGTGATCATGCTTACTGTTCCTATTTGGATGTAAAAATGTCATGAAAAGAGCATTTCTTTCATTTAATTATGTTTTCTATGCACATCCAGAAAAGGAAGGGCAGAAGGACACAGAAATTAAGAGGAAGTGTTCAGAGGGGTTTTGTGAACTGGTGTTTACTGAAGGATATTTAATAGATATTATTGAAAAATACCAGCTACTCAGGGAAAGAGGGAAGGCACTCAGTATGGTAACTCTCTTACTATTGAGGTCACAACTCCCTCCAGCTATTCTTCAACTGTGTTAGAGCTGAATGAACACCAAGGATAACATGTAGGTGACATACCTACCTATAAGTAGCTGACCTGCCCTGAGGCAGGGAGCTCCCATAAGCTCTTTGCTCTTAAAGGGAAGGAGATGGGTGCTTTGTGCTGATAATAAACAGTAGAAAGTCTATGGGTTATGTCAGAACACTATTGATGATTTCAGTGTCAGAGCACATTTCTTTAGTTCATTAAATGCTTTCTGCTTGTTTTGTTTTTCTTTGGTATCTGTAATAATAGTAGTAACAATTCAAAGTATGATTATTTGTCAGCAGGAACAGTTACAAAATTAACTGAAATGTCATCTCAGATAAAAAATTTTGAACTAGAAGACAAAAGTACTTTCAAGAAAAACATCTTTCCAAGGGGAAAGGAAATAAGGGAAAAATCTAGGCAGGATGGTATCAAGACACTAGCTAACTTAGGATATCCATGTTCAGTGTCCATCTGGGCAGTTGCTATATTAGCACTTTTAGACTTTGTAAAAGTAGAGATGTAACAGCTAATTATTAAAATAAAAGAATATGACTAAGATTACTTGTCTATTAAGAGTAATGAATTGCCATACAACTATGAATGTCATACATTGATAGCACTGGTGCAGTATGCTGCACTTAGATCAGTGAGGATTTATGTCCTTGGCAGCACTGAAAAGAACGGACCTTGATAAAAATACCCCACATATTGTCCCCTATAAATTCTTCTCATAGAACTTTTTGAACAAAATGAACAAGCAAATATTCTCTCAAATACTTTCTGGCAAGATAAACAGTTGCATCAAATTTCACATTTTCTCCTTAAATCAGCAATAATAACAATGGTGAAAATGTCAAAATGGAAATTCTAGTTGTGTTCCAAGGACATAGTTACCATGAAACTACAGGGAGGTTTTGATGTTTTGGGGTTTATTTTATTTTATTATTTTTATTTCATTTATTATTTACCGCTTACCTTGAGCACACTTAGTAAAAATAACATTTTTTTTTCTGAATGAATACATAAGGCAGACTTCAAAAACAAGTGATCTAAATCTAAACAAAAGGGAAAAAAAATCACATAAAGTAATTAAAAAATTAACTACTTCTTTTCACAGAGCATTACTAGTAGGAGATGAGTATGTGAAAATCTCCAGTTTCTTCAGTAAATTCACTCTAATTCCAGCTGGATCAAAAATCCCAAGAAATTTTCAGACCTACCATTAAAATGGGATGCCAGGGAAAAAAACATTTCATGTCTTGTCATGATTTGGACTTCCTTTTCCTTTTTCAACAGATATGGCAGAATCCTCATCTACCTGCTCTCCTGTCTTGGGGTTGGGATATGTGGTATTATAGCAGCGTTTGCACCAAACTTTACTGTATTTTTGATCTTCCGTTTTCTCCAAGCTGTGTTTGGCAAGGGAACCTGGATGACAGGCTATGTGATTGGTGAGAGCTGTTATCTTCTTTCTTTTCTGGTTAGGAAAAGTAAGGATATGAGGCTTTACCTGCTCTCAAGAGTATTTTTTCTGGGGAAAAGAAACCCACTGGCCCTGGGGTCAGCAGACAGTGAATCCTAGAATCTTTCAAGACAAGGTGCCCACATGCAAATTGTTACTTGGCATCACCCATTATAGTAATAGAATCATAGAGCTGGAAGGGAACTCCAAGGGACATCTAGTCCAACCTCCCTGCAGTGAGCAGGGACATACTGCACTAGATCAGGATGATTAGGGAAGTTGTTACTATCTGTTGTCCACCCTGGCAGCTTTTCTTGCCTGGCAATGTCTGCTAATTTGCTGGTGCAGAGGTGGCCTCTGAGAATCACAGCAAGTGCAAACTCTCCCTGATATTCAGGAATGAGCATCAATGCACATCTACCTGATCTCATAGGATCCATGGAGAAGAGGGAGAGCAGACTAACAGGAGTAACAAGTCCTCCAGAACTGTCTAGTCTCCCCTTTCATATCCACTACAGGAGTACTCAAGCCTGTCAGTGGCTGACCAGAGGCAATTCAGCAGCAATGCAACACTTTTGTTGATGTTATCTGAGGACATTTATGGCTAATTTATGGACTCCAGTGTGAAAGGATTAACATAAATAATTAAGAGGAATGTGTATGTACAAAGATTTTCTTACAACACAGAGGATACAAAAGAAAACAAAAATCTACAGAGCAAGCCCCAAATAGACCAAATTAGATATAAAAGGAATGACATGGCTCATCTTGGGAGAGCCTGAGCAGATAACAGGGAGAGTAAACTGCTTTTCCTCACTGGGAAGAGAGACATTTGGAAGGTTGGTCTTCATACTCTAGCTGAGAGGCTTTGCTTAGTGACAGGCTGGACTGCAGGGTCCATGTTAGGATTATAATTTCCTGAACAGGGAAGCTTTTTTATAAATAGCATCAAAACAGCAGTATAGTCTGGATCAAGACTATTAGGTAAATTACAGTCATGGTCCAGTGATGGAAGTTCCCCACGTAGAAAATTTACTTTTCATGAGAAAGTGATATTGTTGTGGCATTTTGAATGACTGACGGGTTCACAAAAGGGATCTCCTCTCAAGAGCATGAAATAGCAAGACATTGAGGAAGGCATCTTAATAGAGATGGCATGTCATATTTACTTGAAAAGAAAGTCGACCATTCAGTAATCTACTAGCAATAATCAAAACCTCAGTGATAACATGATTATATAGTAGTCTGTGAAGCCTATGACAATGTTTTAAAATTCCTAGTGGAATTTAGGTGAGTGAGAGCAGAATTACAACCAGATGTAAACAGTTACAGTGAGACCTAGGAATGCAGTGATGATGAAGCCTAGCCCTTGCAGCATCTGAAGCCAAGAAGCATCTAAGTTTTCTGGTCAAATGTACACTGAAGAGCAGCTTCAATCTAAGATCCAGTGAAAGAGCCAGAAGCTGCTTTTTGTCTCACTTCCAAGCATATGGTCTAACTTTAAGCTGAGATCTTAACACCATCACAGTGTTTTATGGCAGACAAATGTCTTCCTTAGAATGGTCAAGTTTTAATAGAATAGAATGTTTTTCCATGCTCAGATCAGACTGCCTGACTTTAGGAAAAGGTTCAGAGGTAAGACATCCTGAGGGATGGTGTTATTACTGCAGCTCTAAGCAACACGCTTCATTCTTGGGGAGACTGATTCCATTTAAGTCCCTTCAGGGATCTAATCTTATGTCCTAGGATCATTCAGAGTATTTGCCACTGTAACAGTTTTTTAAAAGGCATATAAATATCATTGACTTAGTTAGAATCAGGAGGATGGTTGACATCAATACATCTCCCAAGATACTGAGCTGTGCTTCAGAATCACAACACGCTGCATACAACCTAGCTCTTCCTGGTCCAGTGGTGACCAGCTACTTTTAGCCAATAAAATGGCCACTGTTTTTTCTAGTAAATAAAAATAAACTGTGGGCTGCATATTAACCTTCAGAGCAACCTGCTTCCCTGCAGGATCCTTGTCCATGTTAACTGATAACAGCCCCCTCCTGGAGGACTCTGTAGTCTGGAGAATGGACCAGAATGGTGACAGGGAGAGTGTTAATGATTTACCACAGAGCATGATCATGATTGAGTCTCAATCTTCTCTTATATTTCTATTTCTATTTCTATTTAATGCTTTAGTAACCATGCAGTCAGCAACCCCTCTAGCTGAAGAGTAATGGGTGAATTGATGAGGAGTTGTTGCTTGCCCTGTACAGTGCCAGGGATATGCTTACACTGTTGAAGGCAGGATGTTGGTCAGGACAGATTAGTGACCTCGTACAGTAATGTCCTTCCCTATGTTCTAACACTAATATTTTCTTTCAAGTTAGGGTTGTTTCTGTATTGTTTACTCTGTTTTTCTCTATGTACAGTGACGGAGATTGTTGGTTCTGACCAGCGGATTGTTGGGATTGTGATTCAGATGTTCTTCACCCTGGGAATTATGATCCTGCCAGGAATTGCATACTTGGTTCCCACCTGGCAGGGGGTCCAGCTGGCCATTTCACTGCCCAACTTCCTCTTCCTGCTGTACTACTGGTAATGTTGCAGTCATTGCTCTTGTTGTTATTGCTATCGCTGTTCAAGCACCTTACTGTCCCAAGTCTTCAGTGTGAAATTTTTTGTAGCTTAGGAAGAAGATATTTGCAAACTGTTGATTTTGATATTTTAAATTTATTTTAGTGAACCAAGGTATGCATTTTCTGTTTTTCTGACTAGAGTCTGGCTTTCTCATCTGCCTCAGCTGTCCCTTCACAGAACCTTGCTCTGCTACTCCTTAGCTCATTAGCTAGCTGTTTATCTGGCTAACTTGATTAAACTCTTTTTTTCCCATCACCTCAAATTATCATTCAGTTCCAGTCTGAATTTTCCCTCAGGGGGTTAGGATTAGGGCTAGTGGGGTAGGGTTAGGGTTAGGGTTAGGGTACAGCCAATGAAAAAGCAGGATATTATGATGTGGTGAACATCTGTCCCAGTGAAGTGCAGCCATCCTATTGGCTGGATCCAAAGAAATGAATCCACATACTATCTTCCTACATATTATTTGCTTAAACATTGCCTGTTCTGAAACTCTAAATTGTGAATCATCTTAGCCCTGGGCCAGCAGAAACTGAAACACCAGCTAGTAATACTATTTTGAGTTCAGTTTATAAGTATCTATGAATTTGAGTGTGTCTATGTCTATTGTAACTCAGATAGAAGTTTCCTGATCTGCCTGTACTTGGTACTTGTTTAGTGTAGACTTTCACTGTTCTTGCCGTTCTGCAGGCCCCTTGTTTGCTGTTAGTTATCATGCCTTTGACATCCACTGTGCAGATACAATAGGTGGATTTCTTAGTTTTCAGCTTTGCAGAGTACTGATAGCATAAATTTCCTTCTTTCTTGCCAACAAGAATCAGATATTTTACAGGAGGCTGTCTAGAAAAGCAGTCCACAAAAAAATTTCTGTATCCTAAAGACTGCAAAACCAGTATTTTGTGTATTAAGACAGGCAAAATCCAAAGGACTTTGGTTTACTTATGATGTGAAATGGCAAAACCCCTACCTATGACTTCTGTGTTTTTACAGGGTGGTTCCTGAATCTCCACGTTGGCTCCTGACACGTAAAAAGGGAGAGAAGGCATTAAAAATCATGCACAACATTGCAAAACACAATGGGAAATATCTCTCACCACATTACTCAGAGGTATTGTCATCTGTTTGAGTATGAGCTTTTGTTCTAGGCTTTCTTAATCTTTTTTTTCAGTGTTCAGTTACGCTAAAATGTATTCTCTTTATGTGGTGGGCAACATGCTTGAAGTGTCACACCAGAACAGAGTGTCATACCTACTTTGTCAATTGCAAGAGGGTAAAAGTGAACTGCCTGCAAACACATGGGCTGAAAAAAGAAGTCTGCAAAACAATGAATCCAGTTTTCCATTTGCAATGGTCCTACTTCAAAAACTTGTGAGAACTATCGGAAGCCAGTCTGAGGGATAGTGATATTTCACAGTAGCTGCTGTTTCAGTTGACAGAGTGGAGCCAAAAGGATCCACTTGCTAGAACTTCCTTTTTGTAACTCAAAATGTTGATGATATAAAAAATCAGAATTAAAGTATAAATTTGTTTCCATCCAGGTAGCGGGAAAATATGCCCCGAAGTCCAAAATAGAGGAAGCACTGTCTGAGATTTACAAAATAAAGACAATATTTGTAATAATGACCATCCTTGGAAAAGTAGTGTCGATGGAACTGTAAGGATTGGTGTGTTTCAAATGACACTGTTGTGTCATTGCAGTGTTTAGCTTGTTCTGTGCTAGGCAACATTGCCTGGATCTCAGACCGTTTACGATGACATTGGCCTCAATTGACAACAACAGATGTAGACAAGGTACTTGTTCTTTGGCAAAGCAGGTCTGGCACCTAAATGTTATCTATTATCATGTTAGAAATTATTTTTTTAAATAAGGGAACATCTGCAAATTATTAGCACTTAGCAGCCCAGGGGTGGCATACGGAATATACTACAAGAAAGATTTCAGAAAGAAATCATGCAAATAAATGACCTGCATAAAATGCCCACAGTAGTATCCTTTATGCCTGCATACATGCATACCACAGACTATCAGGGATTGGAAGGGACCAGAAAAGATCACCTAGTCCAATCCTCCTGACAGAGAAGGAACACCTAGATCAGGTCACACAGAAACGCAACCAGGCGGGTTTTGAATGTCTCCAGAGAAGACTCCACAACCTCTCTGTGCAGCCTGTTCCAGTGTTCTGTCACCATCACCGTGAAGAATTTTTTTCTTGTATTTATGTGGAACCTCCTTTGTTCCACCTTGCACCCGTTATCGCTTGTCCTACCGTTGCATGTCACTGAGAAGAGCCTGGCTCCATCCACCTGACACTCTCCCTTTACCTATTTATAGACATTAATGAGATCACCTCTCTGTCTCCTCTTCTCTAAAGAGACCCAGCACATACTTTAATTTTTATGCACAGACAAAATTACCATGTATGACCTTTAACTAAGTTTTCATTGATACTAAAGGCAAAGGCTTTGGGATGGCAGTATTTGGAGTAGACTGATGTTTCCCTTGCAGTCAGGAGGGGATGTGTATGCTTTGTAATGTGCAGCTGGCAATCTGGATTCCCATTGCTTGATATCTTACTCTTTCTCATTGCTCTCCTTAGGCAAGGGAGAACTTGAGAATTTAACCCAGCTTAGCCAGGAAGTGGGGATGCTTCATCTAATCCTAGAGTATAATTCTGGATGAAGTCCAACCAATAATTAAACTTCTGAAACACCAGATAGCAGGTTCCATATACATAGTATCTTTTATACCCAATAAGAAATAAGCTCCATAAATCATCAAGTCAGCTTAAGCAGCTCTGCTTATTCAGGATTGCTCCTGCTATAAATACAGAGATTAAATGACGTGCACATAGGAAGAGGTATGTGCAACACAAATATATAAGTGGTCAGTTGATCTATATCAATATTCCATTACCTTTCCTCTTTATTAAGTGTATGCTAATGACAATCAGTGGCAGCCCTGGAAAGACAAAGTTCACACAGCATGTTCCATGAGGAAACTGATCCCCAACCTATACCATTCCTCTTAGGATATACAACTGCACTAATGATTTTGTCATGAAAGCCAAAACTAGACCTATCAGCAGAGATGAGTATGCTGCAATGTATGTTTCCACAGCCAGCTGTTCTATTTAGAAGAAATCTGTTCAAGTGCCATAACATTACTATAATGACATTTCTATGAATGTTATGTTGCTCAGGGAAACACATAAAGGTCAATGATGGGGAGAGGAGGTTTGGCAAGGGAAAATAGTTATTTATAATTCCCTTGTCCAAGAAATGAGATATACAGGATGAAGCTGTCATAGGTTAGTGAAGCAACATGGCAGAAGGACATTTGATGAGTAGTAACAAGCTAGGCCAGCAATTAGTGAGCCATTTGTCTAATGGAAACCAAGGCATCTCTGTGATACCAGCCAAGCTTAGGAAATCACCCTCAGCTGTCCCACAATGTAGAATGAGGTTTTCTAGTCACTTTGGGGTATAATGTTACGCAACTGGAGGTCTGCAGACTGGAACTGGAGAGAAGAGAAAGAAATAAACTGAATAGACTGAGAAAGGAGAGAGAAAATATTAAATCCATTTATTTTCCTTGTTTGGGGCACATACACTGGGGAGACTGCCCCATCTTTGTCAGCTTTACCCAGAGCTCGGTGTAGCCCAGGGCACTTAGGGGGAAGGTGGTGCTGCTGCAGCTCCCCCTCTACAGTCAACAACCATTTACTCTCTCTAAACAAAAGCATTTTCAAAATGTCAAAACAGGATGGAGATACGTGTCTTTCCTGCCTTTTTGTTTTACTTTATTTTTTTCAAAAGTGTCCCTTCTCCTGACCCTAAGCCACTCACAGCTGCAGCAAATTAACCTCCACACATACAGATTTGTGCTGGATCTGCTCCTGGGACCTTTTTAATACACGGTGTCTGTCATCCTTGGTGCTGTGCCAAGAGGAGAGGAGTGACTTCAGGAAATGCATTAGTTGTGGATCAAGCATATTTTTCACATTAATTCACACAGGAGATCTCTTTCAGGAAGCAATTCCAGAATACCAGGCAAAGTGCTGCAGGTGTGGAGGGACAGGGAGGAGAGAGAGGCTTTATCCATCAGTGCATTTTGCCGAAGATTTTTCCAATATGTCTAAGAAGTTAATTCTCCCAGTCTCTTAAAGGACTTTTATGGTAGCCCTGCATTTTCATTGGCATGCAGAAATGACAGATGACCTTTTTATGAGAACAGATAAACATTTGCTGCTTGTGCTTGTGAGTTACAACACCGGTATAGTTCAGCTCTGTGCAGAACTCATTAAAACGATTGTAAATTTTAAGCTCTTTTTTTTTCCAATTGCTTGTAATTATCTTTGTGTCGTTTAGTTTGGTTTTTTTCCAAGCTAATATTTCATTCTTGACTTCTGTCAAGCAGAATGGACTGCAGGCAGCAGAGTGAAAAATGCTTGAGAAGGCTGTGAATCAAACACCCTTCTCTCCTTGTATGTATTTCTACATGTAGAGACATCCATATTTCTATTGTATATTAACTTACATACATATGTATAACTGACGTGTGGATGTATTCCTCTGTGCAGAACTAACCATGTACATAATCATAGGTCTTTGTTATGAGAAATCTTTAAAAAGTGTGCAGATACATAATTTGATGGGACATTAAAAAAATCCAGGAGAGTTGAGTATAAAACTTCTTCTAAGTTCTCAGTGTGTCTTTCAAAACGTGGGCCCTGTCACTGAACACCTGACCGCACTGATGTAAATAACAAAACTCTCCTTGACTTCAGGAGACAAAAAGGGGATTTTTTTTCTCTATGAAGATGACTTTATACAGAGCTTTTTTTTTTTATCCATAAAAATACTCAGTCATGCTTAGTGTTATTATGGCCTTATTAAGACTTGAAAATAGATGGCAACAGCCATGCTGAATTTATCTTTAGTCCTCTGGAAAACTAGAACTTTATTTGCACAAAGTCACAAGTGGTGGCTGGCAGCCTACTCATATGAACACAGTCATGGCAGTTTTACAACCATAATACGAGAGAGTTCAAGAGTAGTGTAGAAACTCAGCAACCTCCTCCTGCCCCACAAAGGGCTCTGGTATGCAGCAGAAGTGACAGTGAAGAAATCTTCTGGCTCCAGAATGTAATAGAAAGGAAGTTCAAACAAATGCAGATTTTCTCTGTCTGCTTATTAAGTTTTGTGTCTCGGGTAAACATGTCCAAACAAATCCCACTGAAGAAAATCTGTGTTCCTTTATGTTATGAAAAACAAAACCAGACATAGCCCTGACTGAGCCAATGAGACCTTTGGGCAACACCTTTGGCTTTATCCATGTTCTCATTACAGATCTGGATGTTTCCACCTGCTTCTACATCCTCTCAATCATGTGTCCCCACTGGTCAAGATTATTTCCTCAGGCTCCTGAACTCACTTGGGCAGTGGGTGCTGTGGTGGAGAGAATTAATCCTCCTGAAAAGGGTGCAGTAGGTTTAGCCCCATGTTTTCCACAGCTGCTTTGAAAGCTGATGGCAGTCTCAGCTGTGGCTGCCGGGTCTTGTTCATTCTTAATGTTTGTCTCTGCTTAAAATCACCTCTGCTTTCTCTTCATCATCTCTCTCACCTGACAAATGAATATACAAACAAAAGGGCTGCCACCTGGCTTGGACCTCACATCAATGTGCCTAATTTCTTTTTGGCCCTGCTAATATTCTGGCTCCACAATATCCCATAGTGAGGAACTTCAACAGGCTGCGTGAAATCTTGCCTTGAATAAAGATAGAAACAGATTTACTATACTTTGTAGGCAGTATAAAGACCATTAATTCATACTTTTCATTATGTCTTCCATGTTAAAAGCGATGTACAGCAAGTGCTGTACATCTGAATTCAACAAGTTGAATTTTTGTAGCACTCAATCACTTTAACAGATCTACTCTTTCTCTCATTCCTCATTTCTTCCTGCTGCCCAGCTGTGCCTTCAGCCCACTCTTCCTGCTCACCCCCTTTCTCCTGCCTTTCCACTGCCCATTGCTTTGCCCTTCTTACCACAGTCTCCTACTCTATGTCTCCTCTGACAGAAGGCAGCTTTGCTTCCAGTGACAGCGATATGACATCTGCTTATTGCCTTCCAGGAAATTCCAGGTCAACCATGCTTAGTTTACTAACACCCTTAGTTTACATAGTTTTTCCATCCTTAAGTCAAGATCAAGGATTTTTTTCTTCTGATTTTTGCATGATCATCATAAAGGAAAGTCTGCCGCCATGTCTGCTTATAAGCTATTTTCCATATAAAGCTGAGACTATTGTATATACAAATTATACATCTTCAGAGATTAAATCTTCTTGAAAACAAAACTCTTGATAAATAGAAAAACTATTAATTGCTGAGATGAATTATCACACTCAGGACTTTATTTTTCTGTGGAGGAAGGGGAGCAAAATTAAATAAAAGCCAATGTCATCTTTATCTTTTATTTAAAGAATAATAAATCAGGAATTGCAGTTTCCTTTTTTATCACTAGATGGTATGTGGTAACTGCAGGGAGGCTGAGCACTTCCAGAAAAGTTTTGATGGAGTATAGATGCTCTTGCTTCTCCCCACTATTGCATGGACCAGAAAGGAAATGCCTGCAAAGCTTTTTATTCCTGACAATGAAAGGAGCTGCTTTTTATACCAAAACCTGGGTCTTACTGAAGTCAGTGAGAAAAATAGGCTGAGTGATTTGTTTCTGTGCTTGATGTGTTTTAGGAAGCAAACAACTCAGGCTTCTAACTCCAGGATGTACTTAAAAATAGGAAGCTTGGAAACACCCTCACTTTCTTGGAAAGTCAGCAGGGTCTTCAAACCTGCATGGATTGGACTTTTTGAGTTATCTGGTGAGCTCTCCAGAGGCTTCAAAGTCCTTCCTGAAGCAGAACAAATAAAGACTGGGAGATGACAGAGAGGAGCTCTGTGGAAAAACACTTGGGGGTACAGATGGATGACAAGCTGCAAGGGTAGAGGAGTTGGAACTAGATGATCTTTAAGGTCCCTTCCAAACCAAACTTGTCAATGATTCTATGAAAATATCTGCTCTGGAGTACTAAAAGCAACAGACTGTCTCATCAATACCTTTGCTCACTAGACTGGCATATTGCTGAATACCATGCTTACACAGAAACTCTACCCCAGCACCTGATTTACCCTTGACAGCTCACTGTAATGCTTACTTTTCTTCTCAGATCACTATTAACAATGAGGAGGTCAGCAACCCCTCCTTTCTTGACCTGTTGAGGACTCCCCAGATGAGGAGAAACACGCTCATCCTGATGTACGCTTGGTGAGTGCCCATGTCAATCCAGCTTGTCACCAGGTATGGGGGTTTTGAAGAGAATAACCCTTTTGACTTCCCAGCTGCTTGTAGTAATTTGTTTGCCTTTCAGCTTCTTTTCCCTTTCCTGTTCAGGTTCACAAGTGCTCTGGTCTACCAAGGGCTTGTCATGCGCCTAGGTATTGTTGGAGGAAACCTCTACCTAGACTTCTTCATCTCAGGAGCTGTGGAGCTACCTGCTGCTCTCCTAATTTTAGTGACAATTGATCGCATTGGCCGGCGCCTTCCCTTTGGAATAAGTAACATCATGGCAGGAGTTGCATGCCTCATTACTGCCTTCTTGCCAGAAGGTAATTCCCTTCCTAAAACCAGACTTTTAATATCAATGACTTCTCTCTCCACACTTCTTAAGAGAGGGCAGGAGACCACACAAAACTGTAGATGAAAGTAAAAGGTGTCTGATGATGCAAGCAGCAGTGTTGTCATGAAAAAATATTTCTTCGTTAGTAGTAGATTGCTCCGAGACATCTCATATTTGTATCTTTGATGGGTAGTGAGCAACAGAAAGGCACAGTCTTAGGGAAAAATGTATAAAGGCCATGGAATCTTTTTGAAGGCAAATGGAAGGGAGGAGTACACAAACATAAAGAGAAAATACTTTCCCTCACTTGGAAGACACTTAATAATGTATGAAATCAGTGATATAGCTAAGGCAGACTGGGGGTCTTTTCATTTGCAAATGATAAGTTGCAAGTCATAACAGGATGTAGAGGATGTGTCACTCAACAAGGAGATGGTTGCATTGCACTCACCCTCCCAGGGGTTTGGACAATGTTAAGGGATTGGAGGAAAGGTATGGCTTTTGATTAAACCATTCTTATCTGGTTTCAAGGACAACTGAAATGTCTGATACTGCATGCAAGCTTCCTAGCACTCATGTGTTTTCCTTAAATTGTTTTTCCTCCTGTGTATTTTTTTTTTCTCATCTTCAGGGAAGCATTTGGAGTTGCTCTGAAGTGAATGTTACCACATGAGCATGCTTTGCCCTAGTATAGCTGTGGATCAGCTGCTGAACAGGCATTAGAGTGGCTTATTCCTGCCTAGGGATGTTCCTGTCAAATAAGGGACAGTCCCAGCCCAGCGTTAGAGGTTTTACTTCACAAAGTTATACTATATAGTAATTTTTTTCCTAGAGAAGAGGCATGAGAAGCCACTTCAAGAGTATGATGTGCCTGTGAAAACAGGCAGGTTTGTGGTGAGTGCAAAATTAAATCCTTCAAAGAGGTGTGTTGGTTCACTTCTATCTCCGTTAAGCTCCCTTTAATGATATTCCTTCAAAAGAATTTAAAAAGTAATACTTGATGAGTTTCATTGCTTTAGTAGGAGCAGACACAATAGGAGAGGGAAACAACGAGGGGAAATCAACTGTCCCTGGTACAGGCACTGGTGGCTACATGACCATGCCCTGGGTTGCTGTCACTCAATTCACTTAATTGGTTTGAGTACTGAAGCCCATAAGGACTGACTCAGCTCTCCCAGCAGACTTTCCACAGGTCCACACTGCTATGTGCCTCTCAGAAGAGCTATTACTCATCAAGCAGATGCCATCTGCCCTGCGGTCCCATGGCAGCTACCCTAACAGTGGGCACAATGATTTATGCATAGAGGGCCTAGTCACCATGTTGTCTGCTGACTTTGCTAGCATCATTCTCCACCCATCTGAAAAGTACAAAGGGCTTGCCTGGATGGCAGGGACTGGGAACTATTGATCGCCTGAAGCTAGAGTGAAGTATTACTCCTGCAGGACATCTGCCTCTAGCACCTTTGTGTATTTTGGGCCACACCATATGCTAAGCAAAGTGGTGCATGCTTGAAATTAGAACAGGAGAACTGTGTGGGACTTCGTATGGGTGGAGCAAGGGGAGAAAACAGTGGGCTGGGGCTAGCAGTGCTGTAACCAACCTGCTCTCAGTAGTGATGAAGTGTTGCACAGACTTTAAGGCAAGACAGCCAGGGATGATATACTCACAGATGGTACAGCTGAGGTCCAAGTCCAGTTTTCAAGAAAGATTTATCCACATGAGAAAAGCTGCAGTGCCAGCTTGTGAGCCCTCCATCAGGCTGGGGTGCTCACACAGTTCTAGTCCACTGGCTGAAGCAGGAGCCACACAGATGTCACCCTCACCTCAGGATTATGATGGGCTGAAGGGGTGCCAGGGAGACAATGTGAATTGTTTTTGTTCTTTACAGCCTTTGCATTTCAAACAGAACTTTTCAGAGCAAAGGTATTGTGTCACAATATGGGATAAAATTCAATTAGTTGTTTTGGAAAGAAATAAACCCTAGTTTTTTGGTTCAGAACAAGATTAAATGTTTTCTTGTTCTTCCTATTGAAGTTTTGAGAAAACATAACCACTGCCAGAGCAATTTCCAGTGGCAGAACTCCCCTTTGTGCCAGGTTCATACTTGTTTGTTTGTCTTTCCTCCCTGTCTGACTGGTCATGGTGGTTAGGCTATACAGGCGACTGTCTTCTCCCAAGAAAACTGCAGAATTGCTTATTACATTCCTTGTGATGCTTCTCCAGAAACCACCAGCTCTCCAGAGAGCAGTCAGATGCTGAGGGGTCACACATACTTAGACAAGATGTTTCTGCTCTGTGGCGTAGATGTGACCATCACACACTCTGCTGATGTAGAAGAGCTCCCCGCTGACATACACAAGACAGTGGCTGAATGCCAGAGCTGGAGCAGAGCTGGGGCAGCTGGGCAGAGCCACTGGGGCAACTAAGGCCCATGGACTGGTTGGGCCAGGTACAAATGCAAACACAGTTGAAGGGAAAGGAGTGGATGGGCAGCAGTAGCTTTTTTAGGAGCATGTTTAGTGTGCAACAGTTAGACAAATTATGATGTGTAGTTGGCATGTTTTAGTGAAAATTATTTCACTGTTAGTGCAGATGCACATTTAGAGACATCTTTGTGACTGGAAAGCTTTGGGAGATAATGCTCCTTTTAGAGCACAAGTGAGATGTGGTTATGGAAGCTTTTAACATTCATTCCCCCATCCATGCTGTTATGCCCCATCACAGTCTTGAATCAATCAATTGGAAGTGATTTCTGATTCTTGAAAACAGCCTTGTGTGATCCTGTAAAACTATGGATGCCAGTATCTGCAGCAGTGACCTTTCTATTTGATTTGCACGGAGCCACTGTTAATGTGATGCAGCTTCTGCTCATAGGGCCCAAGACTCTCAGAACTCTGCTGGTGCAGCAAAGCATGTCTCTGTTGGGTGGTTTTTTTTAACAAACAGGTATTCCATGGCTCAAAATGACAGTCGCCACACTGGGAAGACTGGGCATTACGATGGCTTTTGAAATAGTCTATCTTGTGAACACTGAACTGTACCCTACAACTCTGAGGTAAGTCAGAAGCTCCCAGGAGTCTTTCAACTTTTCCTTCTCTTTTTTCCCATTTCCTGTTTGACCACTTATTAATAAAATGTGGATGTCATATTCTGATGATAGAATTTTGAGCTAAGCCTACATTCTGCTCCTTAAAGTGCTGGTTGATGTGTTTGATAGCACCTTTCAAATATCTGGCACTATTTTTCTTTTGCAGAAACTTTGGCGTTTCCCTGTGCTCAAGTTTGTGTGACCTAGGTGGGATCATAGCATCATTCCTGCTTTTTCGATTAGCAGCTGTTTGGTTGGAGCTACCTCTAATTATTTTCAGTAAGATTTTATTTAAAATGTATTTTTGGTTTAAATATCCTCCTCTTAACAGAGGTTTTATTTTTGGGCAAAAGTGTACTGTGTGGCCTCATCTTCCCCTCAAACCTGTCCTTCTCATACCTTCACCCTAGAGCAAGAGGCTGAACAGCAAATGTGTGAAATGTGAATGATTTTGTGGCATGTCATGTAACAGTTCAGGTCTGGCATGACTTGGCTGAAGGAGAGTAAAAGAAACTCTATGAGGTGCTTCAAGACTGAGAAGCACTACAGATAAGTTCTGTAAACCATTCTTGATGAACTGTTTCAGATTAGCTCTTTATCTGAATGCTCTTTCCCAAGGATGCCTTTTTGTTCTGAATCACAGAGACTCCTTTGGCTATCAAGAGAGCATTTCAGGATGATCTCAATGGTGTCATCAAATAGAGATGCATCTGCATGAGAGAGCCCTTTGGATAAAAGGCAATCTGTCTTATGTGAGAAATAATATCCTGGTTCCTATATAGTTTGTATGTACTTGCCTATATCCACTTATCTCAGGTTTTGATTTCTAAAATCTACTTTTGGGGCAATTTGGCCTGCAAATCCTGGCCCTCAAGGTTTTTGCAATAAACTGAATTAATGTAGCATAAAGGTGTTTGATAAGAGCAGGGTAATCAGAAATAACTTTAATATCACTTTAATATGAATAAAATTTCCTCAGTGGATAGACCTCAAAAATGAGAAAAGTAGTAATTTTCTGTTGCTTTTGTATTTCTTCATTGTAGGTATTCTTGCAGTTTTGTGTGGGATCCTAGTATTGCTTTTACCAGAGACAAAGGGAATCCCCTTACCAGAGACAGTGGAGGATGTGGAGCAGCTATCGAGGTGTGATAAGTATTTTCTGGCATTTATTTGGATGAGGGTGTTCTCTTCCAACCTTGTCAGCTGCCATAAATTATTGATGTTTTCCAAGAGTCAGTCAATTCCTTAGTCAGGTTGATGTTATGAGAAAGTGGTATTTCCCTCAATAGAAATGGGAACTTTTCAGTAGCACTAAGGCAGGTTGTTAATCTGTGTTTTTCTGAGACATACAGAGTTATGTGCTCTAGAAGCAGAAAGTAATACTGTGCAAGGCAGATGTTGCAAGGTATAACCTGCTCAAGAAAAACAGTTATTATCTCAGTCAGAGCATCCTGTGTGGAAGGCCCTTGATCATAGGAGCATTGGCAAGCAATTTGTGAAGTCATGGAGAAATCACATACAGGATGAGTTTGCAGCTGAAAAGTTACAGGCACGGCTTTTCCCACTCCTGGCACGGGACAAGCCAGACTCTTTTCTGCACTGCAGGCATGCAGGAGACATTTGCACCTCAATTTGCTTGTGAATTTCTGAGGAGCTAGCACTGTACATTAATGTTTCAAACAGTGCCTTTGAATATTACATCAACATCTCTTTCCCTGTTCAATGTAAATATTAAATCAAGTGGAGATTTTTCTATACAGAAAGTAAGTACCTCAGTACTGCAGTTTGGTCTACAACTTGGACTATGTATTTTCCTATTTCTTCCACTATTACACTCCTCTCTCTATATGTTTCTTTTCAGTCACTTTGGTAAATGTGGCAAGAAACGGAAACACCAGGGCACCAACTCTTATATTTGATATTTGAAGGACAGCAATGAACAAAAAACTATCTTCCCATAGTGGGAATTTGTTCTCCACCTGCCACCACTCCAAAATTTGCTGCAGAGTATGGATTGAGCTCCATGTTTCTTTTCTAGGCATAAGGACATTTTAAAAAAGCAATGTATTTTTCTATAAATATGGAATAAATTCTTTTTTGTTCTGAGTATGCTGTTTGCAGGAAGGGAACTCTCTGGTTCTTGTTAGCGAATGAAACAGCTCAAAAAATTGCATTATCCAGCTCAGTGAGCTCTTATTTATTTCTTTATAAATTTGAGATGTTTGCTTACTTCTGCTGTTACCACTTGCCTTTGGGTGAGTAGGCTTCAAAATTATATTGCTTGTTTAAGATATGGATGGCTTTGGGGAAGAGGAGTATTTCAACACATTCTCCTTTATCCCTGGAGAACCTTGACAAACAGAAGATCTGATGGCTTACGAATGAGGATGCTGGTCTGTCCATGAGGGATAGGAATGAAAGACAGGCATTTGGAGACCTTTACCCCAGTCTGCTTCTCTCCCCCAACAAGTCCACCCCTGCTTCTTTATCTTTCTGAAATGTGGCTGCTACCCTTCTGTCCTTCCCAGGGATTCCCAGTATTAGCTTTGTAGATCAGGTCATTCTGCTGCCTATCGATGTCTCCCACTAGATTAAGCTAAGGAACAAGTGTCATGACCCCTCTGCCTCCTGAGGGAAGGGCTTCTGTCTGCTCTTTTTCAAAAGGGCTTCTTTCCCCCTCAAAAACATGCTATTTGTCTATGGCTACAAACAAAATTCCCTCTCCCTGACCACTGCCAAGATGACTCACAATTTCTGTCTTCTATCCATTATTATTATTTGTTATCTTTCTCTCTCGGGCATAAATTATTTGAGTTGTTGACAGGAATGTTAAGCTCTATTGCAAAGATGAGCAGGATGAGAAAAGGGTTTTGGTTATGGAGGGAAGTGGCAGCTGTTCCAAGCTGTTCCACAAGGAGTGGAATAGCTTCAATCAGGCTCTGGAAACAGAAGGGAAGGCCTGTTTTCCCTTTAAGCTGTATGACCTTCATCAAGGGTCCTGGCCACTGACAAGAAAACGATACACTCCTTACAGTGAAAGGTGTGAGAAGATGTGGTATTCAGACAACAGACAATTAATATGAGAGAGAAAGCCAATGAACCCTTGTTATGGATTTATAAGCTCAGAAAATAACGTATTTGGCATAATAAAATGCAGGACTGAGTTTCGTTGATTTATATCTTCACAAATGGTGCTAACATTACAGTCAGTGCAGCAGAATGACTACTCCAGTCTCACCATTTTAAAAGCACATATAGGTAGATGCCTGTACAGTGGGATCTCCAAAGATGTGGATTATGTTGTCTATTTCAACAGTTCCCACCTCTGTGGGAACAAAGAATGGGTGATTAGCTGTAATGTAAACTAAACTTTAGCAATGATTGGGAGTACAATGAAGCAGCATTGCAGAATGCCTGGTTCTGGTAAACACACAATCTGAAGGTCCACAAGATGTGGGAACAGAATGGTAATGGCAACCACTTGTCATAAATTGGAGACTTCTACAAACCTGAGAGTTTGTGCTTGTTCAACACGTTGTCCCAGTCCAGCTGATCTGAGACCAGCACCTTTCTCCATGCCTTTTCCTGGCAACTACCCTGCCCTGGAGGAATACTTGCATAATTTGAGCAGTTAGCAGTAAACGCCTGTCTTTTGAGATGTTTCTAACTTCCTCTGAGGCATAGTTAANATGCCTGGTTCTGGTAAACACACAATCTGAAGGTCCACAAGATGTGGGAACAGAATGGTAATGGCAACCACTTGTCATAAATTGGAGACTTCTACAAACCTGAGAGTTGTGCTTGTTCAACACGTTGTCCCAGTCCAGCTGATCTGAGACCAGCACCCTTCTCCATGCCTTTTCCTGGCAACTACCCTGCCCTGGAGGAATACTTGCATAATTTGAGCAGTTAGCAGTAAACGCCTGTCTTTTGAGATGTTTCTAACTTCCTCTGAGGCATAGTTAAAGGTCAATGGGATGCATAGCAAAAGTCAGTAATGATTGAAATATATGAAACTAAATGAGCATCTCATAATACATCATCCGACTAATTGGTGATATCTAGAAGTCAACCGAAAACTGGAGCTACTGCTACAGGGAGAAAATTCCTCTACACCAACGCAAGTCTTCTGTAAAGAGATGTAAACTCTTGGGATTTGTAAGCTATGGGATTGCACTGGGTGGGTGCCAGGTCTCACTGCATGGTGGGACTGCAGATGCCCAGATTCATCACTGCCTCCCTCTCACCCAGCCAGCCCACACTACAGGCGCAGCCCTTGGAGGGCCAGGGTGAGGTGATCAGATGCAGTGCTACATGAACTGAGCCTCCCTCTTCCTTCTAATGTTTCTTTGAGAATTTTAGATTTCTTAAATAGGGTTCTTAAACACTAAAGGAGATTCAGAAGGACTGTGGAGACTACTTAACATTATGGCTTGCCAAAGAAATGGCAATATTATTTCCCAGTTGCTGCTTGAGAACAAAAATGTGTTGAGAAGAGACATTTTATTGGCCTTTCAGACTGTTCTTTGTTTTGTGTAACTTAATATGCTGCTCTGAAGAGAAATATTTCACTATGTAAAATACCTAGGAGCAGAGTCAGAAGTTTGGATGCATTTGTTTTCTAAAAATTCATTATTAAAGGACAGGAGAAAAAAGCTTCTGTATGTGTTCTGACTTGTAATATGATGGACTTTGTATTTGGTGAAGTCTCCTGTGCTAACTCTTACCCTTAGTAGGAGAATTTTGTAAGATGGGAAATTCCCCTCTCTTGGTGGGACTGTGAGTTGCCTCATGAGTGCTGTAAACTTGGCAGTAACTCATGTGATCAGCAGCTTAATGGCTGTGGGGTTACACTACTCTGGGTGAGATAGGATAGATAAGGTAGCAGAAAAAGAGAGAGAGCTTCAGAGAGGGAGGACCTCATGGGTCAACAGCTGCAATCATGCAGACCATTGGATTGGTGCCTTGTTTAGAAGGAGTTATTATAAATTTTTATGTGCCTCAAACCACTTAGTATATTGACCCTTTCAGGAAGGTCCTACAAACTTCTCAGGGTGCAGAGCGGAGTTGTCCTAAATTTCATAGATTGAAAATAGAAGGCCTGTCATGACCCAGATCAGTGAGAAGCACATCTTCAGGGGGGACGAAGTGCTGTTTAGCTGTCTTGCATGTGCAATACTGCAGAGTGATCACAGGAAATGTATACTTTGATGTGACCACAAACATCCAGGAGCTGTATTCTCTGCCTGCAGAAAGATTCCCCAGACCAACAAAAAAGTAAATGTCATTTGCTCCAAGTGTGTGCTGCCACCTGGATTGCCATGTTCGTTCATGTAGCCTGTATGAGTGGTTAGTGATAAGAGGCAGTATTTACTGGCATTGCCACTCTTGCAGAAGGAAAAGCTCAAAACTTACATGCTTCAAGAGATTATGAGGTGGGACTTCTCTAGCTACTCAGGTTTGACTAGGTGTTTCTTTAGGGTTTGGCAAAGAGAGAAGAGGTGGGTTTGTCAAGTCTACAAACCATGTATTAACCATGTCTTCAGGAGCACACATTTGAAGAATTTTATAAAAAAACCCCCACCAAAGTGAAATACAGAGTTTCTGTTGTTAAGGAGGTACTGCACAGATTTTTAGTCTGACTTAATGATCCAAATATTTAGATAGAGAAAATATTTAGAATTGTATTTGTGCTCAACAAATCCCTTCAAGCAAAGATGCAGGTAGGAAATGCTTTGTCAGAGCTGGTCTTGCTCAGGAAGGCAATGGTCTGAGATGATTTCTTCTCTCATCAGACTCCAGGTGTAGAAGCCTTAAAAATCACCTTGTCACCTAACTCAGTTGTTATAGCTCCATCTCGCATTTAAGTCTATGGGAGGAAAAACAATGAAAGAAAGAACTCCTATGATGCAACTCATCCCTTGTGCATGCAAAAAATAAAAATACAATCCAAATTTGATGGGACTCAGCCTGGCACAACTGTGGGTGGACCTCTGCACAGCAGAAATTGGGCAAAACAAATCCCTGTCCGGTAAGCAGTGGTGTTACTTGGACTATGACTATCAGACCCTGGGGATGCAGGAAGGACACTTGGCTGATATGCAAGGGGTGTAGTAGGGAAGAGAAGGTTCAGAGTTATGACATGTTGAACTTCAGCAAATGTGAACCAAGCTACCTTTAGAACTATTGAAAGCCTTCATTTCCCACAGCCACAGTCATGTGAATGCAATTTTCTTTTAGAGAAAAAAAATGTACATGTAACATTTGTATAGCTGTCACAGTTATACAGGTGGGTACTTTGGGCAAGAACATTTCATAATAGGCTAAATGCATTGTCATTACTTGCTATAATGATCGACATTTACTTCTGTGCCTTGACTACTGGCTAACTTTAAGGTAGGGCTATTTTTTATTCACTGTTTTATATCTTTGATGCAGCATTTCTACTTTTGCTGACACACAAATTTCCATGTCAATAAAAAATATGAAACTTCAAACTAAATGTATTTGCTCCTTTTTTCTTTTTTTAATTTTCTTTCCCATACTGTGTATTTAATGGTATTTGGTATATCTAGTAAAACATTACATGCAAGTAAGATATGTACAGAAATTCTTCTTCAGTTTGTATCATTAAATTGATAAGAGGCTCAGACAACTCATAGAAAATGAGAATTATTCTCCTTTCTTCATTTGCTGGAAGCACAATGTCTTGGGAAAGTCAATCTTTGAAGAAAAAGTCATTGTAGAACCTGATGTAAGATTGAAATGCAGATGTCTGGTTACAGTTGAGATTGGGATTTTTGACATCTAGTTCACAGGTGTGTAAGTCTATTGTCAAACTTAGCAAGCCATAGAACGTTGAAAGAGAGTAATACACTGTCAGTTGGGTTTCTTTGCAATAATTGCTAATTTATAGCAATTTAAAATATATGATTCTATTTATTTAATTTTTCTTATGAATGATTTAATATTGCACTTGGTATCTCGTTATTTCTGACTTGCATGCTGCTTTCCAGGAGAGGACAGTTCATACTCTGGATCAGTTGTTTTCCATTACACTTCTAATCCAAGGAATATAATTGGAAACTCGAACATAAACACCAGGTTTCATGGGTTGGGCACACCCAAGGCCCCAAGAAGTGACTCCATGTTGGACAAATTTATCTTGATCCAGACAGACAAGTGGTCCTCCACTGTCCCCCTAAACAAAGGAAGCAAAATGATTACTGCATGGGAAGATCCACATGCAAGAATCCCTTTCTCACAGGAGGCACATAAAGAGAGGTCTCTCTCATGCATGAGGGCTGCATAAGTTATATGTGGAGCTCCAGACAGAAAAAACTTATCTGTGCATGTTGTTGAACATTTTAGTAAAGTCATCTCTTCCAGTAACCCAGGGATTATGTTTATTTTTGAAGTAAGGGGATTTGTGAGAAGGAATCCATCTTCCCTCAGTAACTTAAACTTCTCTCTCTCCCTCAGCCTCTCCTCTGAGGTCTTCACAGCTTCCTGTAGTTATTTGGTGATCCAAGACCAAGTGAATGAATGAAGTCAAGCCATCTGTCTTAAAACATGAGCGCATACCTCTGGCCTGCCTGCCTGCCCGTCACAGTGCACAAGCATAAGGCATCTGTGCTGTGTTGGCAACTGTGTTGGCTGGAGTAGGCTGGCTGCTATCTTCACACCTACATACAGAGTAATTTCTGGCTTTTCAGGGAGGAAAGTTTCCATCTTAATTTGGCACATTAAGCTTTTCTAAGCCCTTTCATCAATTTAAGTAAACTGAAGAACTCAGTTTCAAAACCTAGACTTCTGGAGAAAGCTTTAATTCCACACTTGTGAGATGAGCAGTTACCAATCACACTCTTCCTTTTCTGCAAAAGGGAAGACCAGAATGCATTTTGCCTCATCTGATACGATTTTCACAGGCATTATCACTGCCTCTTGGAAATTAGTAGTTCATTTGGACCTTGATATACCTGTATGGCAGGGTCTACTGCATTGCAGCTGCTAACTGAGATAGAGCCAGGACTAATTCTGAGCCTCAAAACCCCAGAAAGCAAAGCTCCATTTGGTTTGAATGGGCCTACAACCAACTGTGATGCTCACAGACTTTCTTACCTGGCAGCTGTCTGTGCCACCATGAATATTCCCAGCACAAAGCTCATTGTTTTTGACTCTACCATTCAAAAATTCAGGGCGGTTGCATATTTTATTCTCGATTACAGGGAAACCAGTTTCTTTTAAGTATCCTTCACCACCGGTTCCTTTGCAGATAAAAACAAAAGCACAATCAATGACAAGGGTAAATTAACATATTCACTAAACAAATAATCAGATACGGATAAGCGGTAAATTAAACATAGTGTTTATGCACTTTGCATATACTTTCCATGTGTAATATTGATACTGTAGTATTGATACAACCCATTAAAATCCACACTGCATTGATAGAAATTCTGACTCCCCCAATATATTCATATGGATCCAATACCCACAGGTTGCCCAGAGAGGTTGTGGATGGCCCCTCCCTGGAGGTCTTTAAGGCCAGGCTGGAGGCATTGAGCAACCAGTCTAGTGGGAGCTGTCCATGCCCATGGCAGGGGGGTTGGAACTAGATGATCTTTAAGGTCCCTTCGAACCCAAATCATTCTATGATTCTATGTCTCTTTATCTGAGTTTTCTTCTCTGTGCAAGAAAGGAGGGGAGAAATAAACACTTGTAAATGGAAGGATAAGAAGAAGCAGGAATGAAGAAAAGGTGCTGATGCCTTTCTCCACCATGCGAGAGCGTGAGATTCTGAGAATGAGAGTTAAGTTTATATTCATGTGAGATCTGAACCAGGCTAGTTTGCAGGAAAAAAAGTCATTCAAGAGAATGAGTAAACACACTTTCATGCTGCTAAGAAATAGCCAAAAAATCTAGAAAAACACCACTTTGAGGGAAAGCAGAGTGGACTGAGATAAAAATTAGCATCTCCTTAGGTCTGATTCTACTTTTTTAGTATTGATTTAAAGGAGTTAAGTTTGCCTGGCTCTGTGTGGTTTAAAGAATCTAAATCTGAGGTAGACAGGAAAGAATAGCAGTACCTGATGAATTTTGGTAAAATAGGTTTCATGCAAGCTTGTGCAGGGTGTTTATGGCACAAAGAGAATACACTTTGGATATAAGTATATAGCAGTCTCCAAATACAGTTCTTTCAGACTTGTTTACACTGTCTTACCTCTTGTGTCCCCCCAGCCCGTTACATAGCACTCCTCTCTTCCTCCTAACACAGCGTTTTCTTTTGGCAAACAGACTGGGATTACTTGGTTATTGATAATTGCTGGGCTAAAAAAAAACAAAGAAGAGACTCAAACAGGAACAATTATAAGCACATTTATCCCTGATGTCACCTTGAGGATTCTGATAAGATTTTATATATAAACTACCTTATTTCTTTGAAATCACACACATAGAATGTCAGGGACTGGAAGGGATCTGGAGAGATCATCCAGTCCCACCCCCCTGCTGGAGCAGAAACACCCATATAAGGTCACACAGGAAGTCCCAAACTTCATGTAAGGAATTTTTCTGATGTGGAAAAACTCTTTTGTTTTAGGCTGTAATGTCTTGGAATACACTAAGTAAATATACACTCAGGGATACAAAAAAGGAAAAGATAAAAAATGGAGAACAATTAGAGGCCTTTTATTATAAAATTACTAATACAAGTTGAAGAGAATGCTTTGACTTAAGCTAATGCATAGCTAACAAAACCTCATTACAATGCTATTTAGAGATATAAATAGTGGCATTTGACATATAAGTGCTGGTTTTCTCTGGCTGCATCTTGTCTGTCTATTTATAAATCACTTCAGACTGGAGTCCTAGCACACAGCAAAAGTCAAATCACTTCAACTTGCCTTTGGTTGCAGTTAAGGTTAGGGTCAATTATGAAGCTATATTAATTATGTTGATCCTGCATTGTGGTTTGGCCCCAGTCAGCAACAATGACCGCAACCATTCACTTGCTCCCCCTGCACCTCTCCAGTAAGGTGGTGATAAGAGGGGGATAAAGAATGAAAAAACACCTTGGGGGTAAAGATATTTTAGTAGAACAATAATGGAAGAGAATAATAACAGTAATAGTAATAATAATGATAATAGTAGTGAAAGAATGTACAAAATAAATTGATGTAATATAATTGCTCTCACCATCCAGTGATTGATTGCTCAGCCCTAAACAGCAATCACAGATCCCTGCCTCTTGACCAACCACCATTTATATACTCAGCATGAAGTTTACTGTATTGAACATTCCTTTGGCCATCTTGTCCCGCCTATGCTCTCTCTCAGCTTCTATGGGAAGCTGAAAATGTCCTTGACTTACCAGAAGCATTACTTAGCAACAGCTAAATCAATATGTGTTACCAACATAATTCTCATACTAAATCCAATGCACAGCTTGGAAGAAAATTATCTCAGCTGAACCTGAAACATGTCTGTTTTGGACTTGCACTGCAGCCATGGAAATCAAAGCAGAGATATTACATGTTCACATGTGCTGGTAGTTTGTGCTACTGTTTCCTGTTCTCACACTTATTCTGTTTTCTTTTTGGTTTACCAGTGCCTCAGCCAGCATTTCAGATAAATGGGAACAGTTGCTATACTGAGTACTGCATCAAATGTGTTTGATTCTACACTGAACAGACCTGAGGAGATGGTGACCATCTCCTCACCATGTTACGCAGGTGCTGTGGGTTGACATCATGCTAATATTGCAGCTTTCATTCCTCATTACCTAACCAATGTAGAAACGTAAAGACAGAGACACAGAGAGAAATCTCCTCTTCATCTCTCTCCTCATTGCCTTCGTCTATTCTGCTGCTACTGCCAGCAGCTGTCACCTAGTGCTTAGCCAGCCTCAGCCACCATCCCTAGTCTTTCTCCCAGAGCAGCCCTCCCACTTCCTCAAGACGTGCAGCGGAATCACTGCAGGTTCTGCAGAAAGGGAAGGAAGAGAGGATCTTAAATTGCTTAATGAGCTGAGTGTGTATACAAATATTTTTGCAGCACCAGCAACCACTATTTAGTGAAAATACTGATGAACCAAACTTTTCCCATCAGAACACCTCATGGAAAGAGTACCTGCTCAATTTTAGCAGAGCAATGTCTGCCCTGTGTGGCTCCTTGAACAATTTCTCAACATCCCGTTTTTGGACTGATTCCTCTAATGCTCTTTCTCTGTGTAATCCAAGGTATACTTTATATGCAGATGGCCTTGAGGACCTACAGGAAATGATGGCAAATGGTGAGCTGATGAACACACATTGAGGATGTAGACCGCTTATGAGTTTATTTGACACATTGCTATGCCAAAGCAAGAAAAATAAAGCCAGTTTTGACATGAATTTAATTTCTGAATTCTTCATTATGGTAGATGAAATATATCTGTCAAAAATGATCACTCATTCTCTTTGTTTCTTCAGACCAAGCTCTGCTTAAATGGATGGTGAATAGACCTGAGTCAATTCTCAACTGTTTGGAAGCTGACTAGAGAGAGACCTCACGTTTATTGTTTGTTTTTCTTCTGATTTTCTGTCTAGCGCTAGAAAATACAGTTGTGGGCTGTAACAGATACTTACTTCTCTAAGCAGTGAGCAGCAGTAAGAACCCACTGAGGGTCTATCAGAGTTCCCCCACAGAAATGCAGGCCAAAACTGTAATAGAACAGAAAAGCTTGCAAAAGGTGTAAGTTTAAGGTAAAGAAGTGAATTATATTGCAGCTTATTAGGTAATCTTTCTAATATGTGTGCTTTTACAGACTAAAGGCATTATTTCATGTTTTCATTAAGAATCAACAGTTTTTTCCTTGAACAATAGTTCTTACAATGATAGTAGCGTTGTGTGCATATTTTAGAGGGCCTTCCTAGTATGAAAATAGATGGATCTTTGTTCTTATCCTTTCTATTACTTGTAAGTCATGATGCATAACATTTTATGGATTTTGTTTTTTATATGTCTCTGATCACAGCCAAAAAGCTCTGCAACTTACTTGGATTTCTAGTTTTATTAATAACTTTTCCAGTAGGATCAAATACTCACATGGATGGGCTGATCAACATCAGTACTAGCCATACTTAAAATTGTTACTCCTATGATACTGATCCTGCTGTAGAATATAGTCAGAGATTTAATTCTGCCTTTTGGTGAAAGTGTTTTTAGAACTAGTTGTATTGATTTCATCAGTGTTTATCACAAAGCAGAGCATTCTTGGCTGTCTAAATTACTTTCTTTAAGACTAGGACACATAATGTATAGCCTTGGGGTATTTCTAAATTAAAATCAAGTTTAGAATGCTGCAGCCACTTGCTGAAGCATCCTGGGGGCAGCCATACCTTGTCCGGAGACTGATTTGCCAAGGCCAGGAGTGTGGATGTGAGATACACCCAGCGACAATCCTTTGAGCACACAGCTTTGGTCTGAACTTGGATTTCCCACACTCATACTGAGCAGGAGCTACACAATGAGAAAATAAAGAAATCACTATAAAGAACTTCAGCACATTTGCTATACATTATTCACTGTCCACCCAGAATACTAGTTGAATACATTTATCACTTCAGCCTTTCATTCTTGGCAGGCAATTACATGGCATGTATGTCTGACTGCACCCCCTTACCTTCACCTGGGACATTTAAAAGTGACCAGCAGGCTTTTTTCATATACACTTCTCAGCGGTCAGCAAATTGCACATAAATAAATCTCCAGTTAGAAGAAAAACAGGATGGGAAGGAGAAGGAGACAGAGAGAAAGTAAAAATAGATTCTCCCAACATCTTCAAATGTAGGTTTACAGAATCCAGCAATGAAAAAGCTGAACTGGCAACTGTCTTCAAACATCTTGGTGATGCAGCATTTAAAATTCAATCACTGTGTCTGTGCAACCAAATTTTGTCCACTCTTACCTCAGGATCTTTTGGTATTTCGGATGTTTCTGAGTTATTCAAAAAGGGTAGCTCTTATTTAGCCATAAGAATATAATTCATCAATACCTAGTTCAGAATTTATTGTCAGCAAAAGGAGGTAACTTATGACATTAAAGGTAAAAGCCTTGTTTTCTCTGTTGTTTAGCTGAAAATTTGAAAAAAAAAAATTTACAAAGAAAACAAAGCTTCCAAATGGATAACACAGTTGCAAAAATGCTGGTTTTTTCCCTAGTCCAAGACTAACAATTTTGATGCAATTATATTTTTACAGTTACAGTAGTGTACATGTTATAAAACATGTTTCTTCTCTTACTTGTTCCAATTTGTGACTAGATTTTCACATTCAGAGCATGTTTTCTGCTGCTCAGAGCTAAGAGGACAGAGCAGCAAGAAAATCACCCTTTTTTGAATGGAAACTCCCTCTCTTCCTGGCACAGCTTTTGTTCTTGGCATGAAAGGACTTGAAATCAAAATTTTGTAAATCCTTATCACTGCATCACCTCATTCAGAGTACTGAATGGCTTGATTACTTGTGTTCAATGATGTTTGGTTAAATATTTAGGGATAGATGCACTTTCCAGGTATCTGAAGTGGCACAATATCAAAAGAGGAAAATCCATCTTACATTCAGGACAGAACCAGAACCACATGAACAGGGAATGCAAAAATATGCTGGGATATGAGCATCCTATATCCAGCCTGGCCACATACAGGTGACCAGCCAGGAACAGGTGAAATTTCTGCAGGATCAGCCCTAGTTTGAAACACATGGCAAAGCCCTTGTGAGCTTCAGTGAGTTCCAGGTACATCTTGTACCATTCCAACACCATTCTTAAGACTCCAGACCCAGATTTTGAGTACCACTTCCCCACAGCCTTAATTTCCAGTCTAATTTATCACATTTCTTTAGATTAATCTTTCAGATTAATCACTGAATGTCCTCCAGTTGTCATGAAGGGTTACAAGAAAGGGAAAAGCTAGTTTTTAAAGCAATAATTACGGCACTTGGGTATGTCACAGTACTCCCAGGCTTTTCTTGGGTCCGTTGTGTAGCACCAAGGTCCATTTACATCTCCATCAGGGTTCCTGCAAAACTGTAATAAATAATAAGAACAGCAGATATTAATAAGGGTGAAAAAATCCTACTAATGCATGTTTCAAAATAAAAAACAAATTAAATATGGGAAATGTTTTTTGACTGTCTTACTGACAAGTGTCTTCCAATTCCTTCTGTCAAAATTTGTTTCATTTTTCTTTTTACTCCATGAGTTAAGAAATACATAATAAAAATGAAATCTCTTCAACTGCCTTCAGTCAGTAATCTTCAGTAGTGCAGGCTTGGACCTCTGAGCTCTCAAAAGGTAGGAGATCTTGACCTAGGACTAAACTGACTACTCCTGTTTCCACTGCAGTTAGCAGGAACAGCAGGGTCAGGCCTGAGATCTTTTCTTCAGGTTGCATGACTCCAGGGCAAATGAGCATTGTGTGTGCTGTCCTTGCTTAATTTGGTGATGCCTGCGAGTCCCAGGGGTAGGGCTCAGTGTTCTCCTTGATGTGGAGTGCCTGGTGAGCTGAATCATGCTCCAGCTCTTACTGGTCCTAGTGACTAATCTCTACTCAGCATAGACACCTCTATACAACTTCATGCTACCAGAAAGTCTTCCAGTTCCCTTCCTTATTCTGAAATGCACCCTATGTCTAGGGTGGAAATACTAGCTTCTCTTCCTCAAGAGTCTGTGTCAAATGCAAGAATCAAAAAGTTATAGTAGGCAACACTTCAGAGGAAGTTTTGCCAGTCTGAGGTGGAATTCAATGCCAGGGATGCCATTAGAGGACTGGCTAAAGCATTCTCTTAAATTGCATACCTGGAGAAAAAATAATTTAAGCTAGTGATATCAAACAAGCTGTTTTATACTCATCACAAACCAAGTAAGTATTGTATATGTAGTATTGCAAGTCTAGAGAACTAGTAATGAGAATAAGTGTTAGTACTAGGGAGATGATATCTTTGCATCAACTGTTGGAGAGCTGAAGAGGGAATTAGTAGAGGATGAAGGCATTGCTGGTACAGCTTTGTATGTCAAGGAACTTGAGCTGAACATTGGATCCCTTGAAAACTCAGCTGTTAATCACTGAAACCTATGAACCCAGATGCTCATTCTGGCTAATCACAGACCAGCCTCTTCAATGACTAGATGCAAATGCTCATTTTAAGCATTCAATAGAGCTTCTGGGAAACAGCACATGCCACAATTACAGACTGCTCATGTCAGCAAGAATTAGCATGATCAGATTCTTGAATAAAACTGAATAAATTGACACTGAAAGATGTGGCATGAAATGCTTGCTGAGGGACCAGGAAGAAGATGGGCAAAATTCAGTGACAGCAAGTATTATGAACAAATGCTCACATTTTTATCCAGGCCTGCTCCTGGATGAGTTGTGGGAGTGAAATAGTCATGGCTATGAGGTCTCTGAGAACTCCACTCTTGACAAGTCCTGCCCCTTGCAGTTTTTGCTACTGTGCCACGATAGTCTTTACCATTACCATGAATGCAGTCTGTGAAGACAGAGGAAAAGGAGGTAACTGTTAGCTGTGAGCTAATGGGCCTTATCCATACTTGATGGTTGTGGTGCAGAAATAAATCTGAGGGAGTACTACCCTACATAATATTTACTCAAAGAAAGAAGGACAGCAATCACATTTTGTCACATTTTAAGTGTTTTTTTCACAACCATGAAAGTCATAAATCAAAAAATCTTAGATTCAGTTGATACCTTGTGACTCTAGAAGCAAGGCTACAAAGATCATGCACTCATGAAGTCATTTCCTTACAGACAATGATATCTCTCCAATGCCACATTTTACAGTAGGTAAAAAGCATTAATATATGTTCAGGCAAAATTATTAGTCTTCTCACGAGAACATGTCACTGAAAAAAGAAAATGAACTGCAGCATTCTAAGCATCTTCTGCATAACAAAATTGCATCTGAACTGTGATCTGGTGGGAAATGGGGTCCTGGAAATGTGAATGCATGGCACAGGAAACAACTTTTTGCAACAGTTGCCAGCAAAATGCCATTGACTCTTTATTTTCTGTCATTGCTGGTAGCCTTCCCACAGCAGCATGGAGGCTAAAAAACATCTGCTTCCTTGTGTTTCCAATATTGCCAGATGTAGTAGATAAAAGATGTAGTATTAATCTAAAATCAAATACAAAAAAACTGCTACAAAATTCAACAAGAAAGTCAAGAAAAAAGAATAGACAAACTATTATATTAAATTTTGTAATTATAGAGAATTTTCTCTAATTCATCCTCATCAAATGCCTGATGAATTTCCCATTAAAAGCAGCTTGCTGGCTACAAGAATTTCTGTGGAAGTGGAAAGCATTCTCACCGGAATTTGGCTGCTGTGTTGTCTGAGGAGGTTTTGGTAAAGTCACTGCTATATGGCCATCACATCTCTTCAGGTCACAATACTCCCATCTCACACTGGGGTCGGTGGTGTAGCACCATGGGCGGCTATCAGCATCTGGGTTTCTGCAATAATTCTGCCTCAGATCCCTACAAATACAATCATACTATATTCCCATTCAGGCCACTGCTCTGAGGAGAGCTTGAAGGAAGGTTTTAGAAAACAGGGCTACTGCAGAGTTATCATTAATCATGTATAGTATGCAACAGAAATCTTTTTCCAACATAAAGGTATCATGGAAGATATAAAAAATATTCAAATATGCTAAATACTTATTCATGAACTAACACTTATTAGAGTATATAATTTACAAATCCAGTAAGTAAACATCCATTAAGACATAATTCTTTTTACCTTTTCAAATATCTTAATAGCCTTCAAGGAGAAATTTTTTTTTAAATTTCAGAATAAATAAATAGTAAATGTTAAGCATAGGCCCTATGAGGACAGGCTGAAGGAGTTGGGGTTGTTCAGCCTGGAGAAGAGAAGGCTCAGAGGGGACCTCATAGTAACTTATCAGTACCTGAGGGGGTCCTACAGAAAGGCAGGGGAAGGAATTTTTAACATAATATCGGATGGGAGGACTAGAAACAATGGATATAAATTAGAGGGGGATAGATTTAGACTAGACATAAGAAAGAAATTCTTTACAGTGAGGGTGGTGAAATACTGGAACAGGTTGCCCAGGGAGGCTGTGGATGCCCCATCTCTGGAGGTGTTCAAGACTAGGCTNTTAGAAAGTAGTTCTTCATCATGAGGGTAGTGAGGCAATCGAACAGATTGCCCAGAGTGGTTGTGGAGGCTCCATCTGTGAAGACATTCAAGACCAGGCTTGATGAGGCTCTGAGCAACCTGATCTGGTGCAGGGAAGTTGGGCTAGATGACCTTAGAAGGTTCCTCCCAGCTCTATGATTCTATACGCTCATGTTCATTTCAGTACAAGGGAAAATTTATAACTCTTGTTTTAGAAGCATATAGAAACACACAGTTCTAAAGCATAATCATTACAACTATGATTTGTTCCAAGATGAGGCGAATAGAAGATATTTTCTCATCACAAAAAGAAGGGATTATTTTTATCAAGTATGATCTCTTCCCAGCTGTAAAATCACTATTGTGTAAAGATGATGCAAAGAAAAGAGTTGGTGAATAGTCTTTGTCCAATGCAACAGGGGAATAAGAAATAAACGTACGCATTTGGGAACCGGTCTGCTGTTTTATTGTGTCGGTGTGGTGACATTGAGCTCCAGGCTTGACATTTCTTTCCCGTGAGAGTGAAAGAAGCTGTGCCACGGTAAGTCACACCATTGTCTTGATAGCACTCCTCAGTAATTTGAGCCTGCTCAGGCACATCAACAGCTGTAGTGAATAACAGAAACCAGTCCCTTGCATCTTAATACTTTGATGTTTATACAAGAGCATAGAAAGCCAACAGAATATAATGAGCCAGAGTACTTCACTGACCACCACAGAGCTCTGTGTCTTCCTCAGACTTCAGATCAAAAGGAAGATTCTCAAAAATACTCATAAAAATTTCATGATACACTAGATTAAAAGCACTTGTACATCAATTTTACTGTAATTCATGGGGATTTGTTTCAGCTAATGATCCAAATAGTTTATATACGGATCAAAATCTCTCTAGGGTAGGGGAATGTCTGTTTGTGTGCCTGTCTGGTGTAAGAAGAATTTTCTTTTGATTGGGTTTCACTGAGTCTTTGTTCAGTGCTCTTAAATTATCTCAGATTTTTCTTTGGATTCAGTTTTTCAGGAGCAGGCATGTAAATTTATTTAACTTTCTGCAATGATTTTGCCTCAGTCCCCTTACAAATATGATCATGTTATATTTACAATCATGCCACTGCTCTGAGAACTTGAAAAAAGGTTTAAAAAAATTAAAAATTTGGAGGTGCAGGGAACAAGTAAAAAGGAAAAGACCTTTGTAATGGCAGGTTTTCCTGAGATAGGTCAGTAGGTGACTTAAAACCTTCTGCAATTAGGCACCAGGCTGAACATACTGGGATCCTTGCCAAGCTCAGTAGTTCAGCTGATACACAGAAATACTGAAAGCAATAGCAGTAACACAGCTAAGCAGAGTCACTGAAGAGTTTTAGAAATAAACCATGAAGGCTCAGAGGGGACCTCATAGTGACTTATCAGTACCTGAGGGGGTCCTACAGAAAGGCAGGGGAAGGACTTTTTAACATAATATCGGATGGGAGGACTAGGAACAATGGATATAAATTAGAGGGGGATAGATTTAGACTAGACATAAGGAAGAAATTCTTTACAGTGAGGGTGGTGAGGCACTGGAACAGGTTGCCCGGGGAGGTTGTGGATGCCCCATCTCTGGAGGTGTTCAAGACTAGGCTGGACAGGGCACTGGGCAGCCTGGTCTAGTGGGAGGTGTCCGTGCCTATGGCAGGGGGGTTGGAACTCGATGATCTTTAAGGTCCCTTCCAACCCAAACTATTCTATGATTCTATGATTCTATGACTCTTCACTTCCAGATTTTTCCTATTGTTCTTACCTGGAGCCTCTGGGTCTGTCCCATCACAAGAGGGAATAATGCAATATTCCCACCGAGCAGTTCTGTTAGTGGTGTAACACCACGGCATCTTCTCACCATCAGGATTTCTACAGTAGTTTTCCTCTAGGTTCCTAGAACAGAAAAACTGGCTAAAAAAAGACTCCCATGGAAATCAGGCAAAATTTTTTCTAACAGGAGGATCTATCATGCTGGCTGGTCTACTCTTGTATTTACTAGTAGTGGGTAAGACTGCTGTCACTTACTACATGAAAAATTGCAATGTATTTGGTCTGTGCTAAGGCGGACGCATGCTAGATTGATAGATAAGATAGTGTTTCATGTACTAGGTCAAGAGCAGGACAGTAGAAATATAGTGTGAAAGAAGCAAGAAGCAAATATCATAACTGTAACTTTCTTATGCCACATTTCTTTGCCTGAGCAACGATAGAGTAAAAGGATGAACTGAATCATAGAATGGCTTGAGTTGGAACAGACCTTAAAGATCATCTAGTTCCAACTCTCTGCCGTGGGCAGAGGCACCTTCCGCTAGACCCGGAAGTGTCTCAAAGTAGCTCAAAGCCCCGCCTTAGACTTTCAGGGATGAGGCATCCACAACCTGGGAAAAAGTGAAGCAAACAGAGCTTGAGTCAGACAAGCAGATGCTAGTATCAAAGAACAAAGAAGTGAGCAAAAAGAAATGTGAAAAAAAATTGAAATGATAGAGTTGAATAGGTCATGAATGTTAGTGTAACCAAAGAACTTTGCAGAAGTAATTCTGTACCTTGATACTTCTCATGGACAATGAATATTGGAGATGTTTCACTTACTTGCAGGGATAATTTTCAGGAGTGCGAGCATGTCTGTGGGGAGATTGAGAACTCCAGTGCTGACAGGTATTTCCTGATTCAGTAACTGATATTGTGCCTCTATAGTCATCTCCTCTTCCTGATAGACACTGACGTCCTGGTGCAGGAGTTGGTGGTGGTGTTGCTATTGCATAAAAAGGAACTGAAATTTAGCAGTGCCTTCTAGACACATTAAAACAAACAAAAAACTAAACAAAGAACATTGAGGTTTATAATTAAATGAGATTTTCAGCTTTCTTGGCAGCTAAGGTTTAAAGAACCTTAAATGTTTGGGAAATCCAAAGGTAGAGAAAAGATCTGAAAATATCTTGACTTTTCTTACTTCCATTTCTACACCTACACAAAGTAG